>OFHU01001885.1:0-52195 GCA_900245905.1 Lacerta viridis | reverse complement strand
AACATGACCAAGTTCCTAACAACTCCTCTATGAAGAAACATTAGAATATCTGGGGCTTTCTAGTTTTGGCCTCATCTGCACTTTTGTTTGACATGTATTTTGATTGTATCCTGTCCCGATTAATTCTCCCACATTTGAGGGCTTTTTTCATTGTTCTGTGGCTGTGCCTTGGGAAAATCCAATCCTACCTGCTAAATCAGATCTTATCAGTTGCACAGAAAATCTTAGGAGGGATTTAGCTTAACCGAGTTAGATCAGATTTTTACAAGGCACAGCTGCGGAACAATGAGAAAAGTTCTCTGACCCAGGATAATTCATCAGCACACAATGCAATCAAAATACGGGTCAAGCAAAAATGTGGATGAGCCCTGAGAAAAAATGGGTGAGTTAAAGGAGATAGGATACATGTGAGTACAGTTATGTATGGTATGGAGAAAGTGGCTAGAGAGATTCTTTTCTCCCTCTCTCAAAAAACCAGAAGCCAGAGAAGTCTAATAAAGCTGGATGGTGGGAGATGCAGACAAAAGAAAGTACTTAATCGCACAGCACATAATTAAACTATGGAATCTCCTTCCAGAGGCACTATCAATTTAGGATGCTTTCACACTAACTTGTTTGTACCCTAAAGATTGTGTTTTTCTCAGTCTGGAATCATTCATGCTCATCCTCAGCATGCTGCTTTCAATCTAAGTTGATAGTGTTGTTTTCAAAAAGCTAAAGGGCTGGATCAGGAATAGCTAAAAATAGCTGAAGTGAGAACTGAAGCAAAACGGTATGATGGGTGACAAGTCCGTCAAATCCTATTCCAAGCAGCTACCAAGAATTGGATTACACCCATAATCTGGTTATGCCACTTGGGGAATTGATTATTTCCTCTTAGATGAGACTTAGAAAAAGTGTGCTCACCAGCAGGAGCGTTGGTGTGATATCTGGCGAGGTGACCCGGCAAGGCACGATCACTTCTGTAGCATTGTGTACGAAGATAACATCAGGAACACTTGGGCGGAAGTCTACAAAAGGCTGTGTGTTATCTGTGGAACACAGAGAAGATAAAGTTAGTTATGTGCCAGCCGGCAAGCTTGTTTGGTCATTAGTAAGATGCTCATGCAGGCAACTTTGGTGGTATTTCTCTCCTTTGTAATCTGTTCTTTTCTCCAAAAACAAAACAGCTCCTCGTTTTTCTCAACAGCAACCTTGTGACATAGGTTAGACCAATGATCAGCAGCCATTTTAGGGCCATGGGTACATTCTTATTTGTGAGTGAGTGATATGGGTGCCACTCCTTCTGGTCACTTTTCTTCCCGTCCCCTGAATCAGCTCCCACTCACCTCCTATGCAAGAAACAGGAAAGAAAAAAGTGAGCACACACACACACACATTCAATTTTTCAGGGGATCTGGATAAAGATCACAGTCACCAGTTGAATTAATCTGAGCCCTGAAAAGCATATAGGGTTGAATGAGGAAGTGGGAAAGAGCATCACTCTTCCAACTTCCTCCTTCCAATCCATGTACTTTTCCTGGGAGAAATGGTAACCACCCTTACCTGTACCATGAAAAAGTGGGCAGTGAGTGGAGGCCTCAGAGGCTTTGTTGTAACCAGGGGAGGCCTCAAGGGTGCTTTTCTGCCCATGGGTGCCACACTGGCAACCCCTGGGTTAGAATGAAATAATGGTTGATTGAGCCTGGATCTGCCCAGTCTTAGCTTGTCACTCTACACTTTGCTGGCTTTCTGTGTGAGCAAGACGTCCACAGTGTCAGGACTGAAGTCTGTAGGAAGGCATGAACTGTCCACCTGTGCAGTTGCAGGCAAGGGCTTAATCTGGTGCACCACCAACCAGCTTCAACCCAGAAGAAAGAAATGTAGAGGGAAAAGACCCACCAGTCAAGGAAGCTTCTTTGCACCGAATAGGCCAGAATGGGCCCTTAACCCATGTAACAGTTTATGGATCCTGCTCATTAGTCTGGACAACGCTAATGCCGCTTTTACAGGCTGTAGGCTCATTTTTACTCCACATCACTTTTTGCTTTTGCTCAAAATAACAGAGACACAACTGCGATGAGTTTTCGCTTGTTTGTTTGTTTGTTTTTGCAACGAGCTTTTGAGACAAATCTGGGTGGAGGGTGGAATCTCAGCTTTGTAATGACCATGACACCACAGTTTAAGAAGTTACAGATGTGAGGTGTCAAATGCTGTGTATTGTGGGATCAGTTTCATGCCTTCCAACATTCCTCAGATGAAAATAGGAAAAATGTCTCACTCCCCCACCCCAACTGACCCTCCTTGCATCCCCCCCTCATCCCCCCTGACACAGACTGTTTCCTAGCAGAGGAAGGGCAAGTGCCACCACCACTACAGCAATGGGACACAGCACCCACCCCTCTGCCATCCTGAGAAAACCCCTTAGTCTGGATTTTATTTTGTTCTTTGAAAGATTTACAAAAAGAAAAACGCACACCAATAGATAAATTTTAGAAAAGGGCAAAAAATGGATGGACAAAGCCTTTAAAAAAAAAAAATCAAGCCTCCTTGCGCTCCACTGTGCTCCCCCTTTCTGGGGTAGCCCTGCCCTCCACTTGCCCCTCAGAGCCAGCACGTCATATGGAGCTGTGCCTCAGTGGTGATAGCTGTGGCGATCACCCAAACGTAGGATTGGCACAGAAGGAGTTAAAAGGAATAACCAGTAAGAACCTTTAGGGGGCGGAGTTATGTGGGCTATATAAACCCCTCCCGGGGAAGGAAGGGGTTCTTTAGTCTTTTGGTTCTTTAGTCTTTGGTTCTTTAGTCTTTAGTCTTTGGGGCTTGTCTTTTGTCAGGGTCTTGGTGCTTGTCTTGGGGGCTTGTTGTGGGTATTGAGAGGTTGGAAGGAGGGTGGCAAGGGAAGGAGTAGGAACAAGGGCGGGAGAAATCGTTGGGCACTGTTGTTAACAAGAACACAACCAAGAAAGAACTGTTTATTCAGAAACCACATGCTTATGTACTAAACTTCAAATAAAACAGTTTTGTTCCAATATTCTCCTTGACTGAACTGAGTGAAGTAAATACCAGACAGACTGGTTGGTGGCAGCGGTTAATTAATAAAGTGGTGAGCGCAGGTATCAACGGACCGTTAAACGTCTGGGGGACCTGTGCAGGTTGAGCGAACCGCCACAATAGCCTCTCCTCACCTTCTCTACATCAAACACTGCAAGCTACCCAAGAGAGGAGGCTGGCAGCAGCAGCCATGGAGACGCAATGGGATGCTCCCTCGCTGCTGCCGCTTGAGACAAGCATTGCCTCCTCCTCCTCCTTGAGCTCTTTGGCGGCAGCACTGGAGGGGGAAAAGGACATTCCAGAATCAAATCAGAAGATGGGGTGGCTTTCGTGATTCCAGGGCATCCCCTGGAAAATCGAGACACTTGGAGGGTATGCAATTTCAGCCAATGCAAACTGAGATGTTTGCAGCAATGTGGCTGTCCCTATGTCCCCTTGACTCCTGTTCCTCATTGTTAACAGAAGCTAGATGGTGAGGCCTGACCAGATTTAGAGGTGCAAGAAGCATATCCAGGACATGATATGCTGTGCTAGCTATGAACCCGCTGCAAACACACCTTTTCTTCGGAAGGTGGTGGGTAGGACCTGGAAGAGCAACTGCGGAAATTCTTGGATGAAACTGATTATTCTAGATCCATTTCAGTCAGGATTCAGATCTGATTCTGAGACCGAATTGGCCTTGTGTTTCTTGGAGCATTAAGAGTATCTCACGTCCCTGATGCATGGAGCCTCTCTCTGAGATATCAACTAAAAAATGTTTTCTGTACTCTGGAGTGAGCTTCCAATTTAAATTAGACAAGCACTTAACATTCTTGCTTTTAGGTAGCTATTGACAACCTGTCTATTAAAGAACGCCTTCCTTGAAGTATGCCTCAGCCACTTTATAATGTGTATTGCAGTTATGTAGCTTGAGGTTTTTACGAACTGCTTTGAAATCGCTGCGTATGTAGTTATTTCTATTATGCATTTTACCTTTTCCAAACCTTTATTGTGCACCATGTCAGAAACATTTCACTGGGAAATGGTGCCTCAGGGGCAGAGCATATGAGCAAGTACCTAAACAGAGGTGGCGAAAGATGATGCTCTAGGGCTAAATTACAACTGAACAATTCATCGGTGGCAATCCACACAAGAGTTCCTCAACAACACAAATACAAAACTGTTAGATCTTCTCAGAGAAGGCTATTTAGAGGTGGCCAACAGAACACATTTCTTTTTCTTTTTAAAAAAAGGTATTGGGAGGGGGAGGGGGAGGAAATTACAGACCCATTAGCTATGTCTGCCTTAGATGAATGGGGGAAGCATTATTAAAGCTAGAAATATTACTCATATAGAAGAATGAACTTTTTTGAAGAAGGTTCATTATAGCTTTGACAAGGGAAAGTCTACCTCACATGTTATTTCTCTCCCCCCTTCTTTCTTTACTGCATTCCCCACATCTTTCTTGAAGGAGTTCAAGGGGGCATACACAGTTATCCCCCTCCTCATTTAAATACCTAAAATAACCCTGTGGGGTATTTTAGGCTGAGAGTCAGTAGCTGGGTGACCCAGTGAGTTCATGGTTGAGTGTGGATTTGAACCCTGGTTTCTCAAGTCCTAGTCCATCACTCTAACCACTACACCACACTGACTCACTTACATATATGACTCTCATTTACTTAATTTGTATACCACTTTTTGGCCCAAAGACCTTCGAATCTGTGAATGCCATATTGCTATAATGAAAGGTGAAATTAAAGTGCAATGTATAATCTGCAGTAAATGGATAGCAAAAATGAAATACTTGATAGTGGTTGACCTACACATTGAACTGGCCTAAATATGGTGCTAACTCACAACCCTATGAGTGACTCAACCCACGAATCTTTCATGAATTTCTCACTTGGGAACCACAGCCTTTAATTTAGGAAGCCACAAAATGAATGGAATCTGCTATCTGTGGTGGAGGCTGTGGCTTCCTTTTCCTTGGAGGTTTTCACTGAAAGTTTGTTCAGGTTTCTTATTAGAAAGAGAGTAACTGCAGTCTGGGTTAGAGCAGTGGCTTCCAGACAGCTTATAAATAGTTTTTTTCAATTAGAAGACCATCAATAGGAAATAAGCTCAGCAGAAAAAGATAGCTTGCCCACCACTATCAGAAGTGTGTAGCTGCAGAGGACTGTTGAGTGTGTTCTAAGTGGGCATGAGCAGCCTTCGGGCTTGAGGGCTCTACTTTGCTTTTATTAGCCAAACAGAGCCAAGCAGCTGGGTGGTGGTGGCACAGCCAGGTGCAGATGGCGTCTCAAGACAAACTTGGTGGCCTGCTTAAACCCATAATCCATACACATACGAGTCAGCATTTGAGCTAATACAGATTAAAATGTTTACCAAATTTAGGAGAACATAAAACCTGCTGGGTTAGGCCAGTGGCCCATCTAGTCCAGAATCTTGTTCTCATAGTTGCCAACCAAATGAGAAGTCCACAAGCAGGACCTGAGCACAACAGGGGCACTCTCCCCTCCAGCAAAGTGCCTTTTGTTGTATCCTGCATCAAACATGAATGGGAAGACTAGACCCAGAATTAAATAGTCAGGCTATCTATATCTTTTGGTAGATCTAGTTTGGCAAGAGTTTCTGACTCCTAATTTGGGGAAGAACCATAGTTCAGTGAAAGAGCATCTGCTTTGCATGTAGAAGGTCCCAGGTCCAATCAACGGTATTTCCAGGTAAGGCTGGGAATGCCCCATGTCTGAAACCCTGAAGGCTCCCTGCCAGTCAGTATAGACAACACTGAGCTGGATAAATCAATGAGCAGACTCAGTCTGAGGCAGCTTCCTATGCTCCTATATTCCAAGCTGCCTGGCCATAGCAATTCCTTATAAAGAACTCTAAAGCTTTACTTGTCATTTAGGATTATGCTGACATAAAATGCTATGTAGGATTATGCTGACATAATCCTATATGACATCATTTTGGATGCGTGCAAACAACTTTTTTTTTTAAAAAAAGAATTGTTCTAGCAAGTGTATCCAGGAGAAAAAAACCAATTCAGTTATGTTATACTTGGTTTTAAATTCTGTTGAGAACAGGGTTCAAATCCCTACTTGACCATGAAGCTCACTGGGTGACCTTGGGAGCCACTCACTTTCTCTCTGCCTAACCTACCTCACAGGATAGTTGTGGGGATTGAATGAGGAGGGGAAGAACCATGTATTGCCACCTTGAGCTTCTTGGAGAAAAAGGAGGGATATAATTGGAATACATGAATACATAATGAAGGATATTGTTGATAATTATTTTACTGTTTTATGTACACTACTTAAAGATTTCTTGGTTAGGTGGTTTGTAAAAGGAAGGAAGGAAGGAAGGAAGGAAGGAAGGAAGGAAGGAAGGAAAGAAGGATTATGCTGGCATGAGATGCTAGCATGTTCAACAGGCATTCTCTTTTAAGAGAAAAGCAAAAAAGGAAGACACCAGAAATCAGTGAGGGCCACTGTGGGACTGTTGCTAGAGTTAAACCATGCAACTCACTCCCACATGAGGCAGGGGTGGCCAACAACTTGGATGGCTTCAAAACAGGATTAGAGAAATTCAGGGAGGACTGGAGGTTATCAGTGACTACTAGACACAATGGCTATGCTTTGCCTCCATGGTAGGAGGTAGAAATGCTTCTGAAAATTAGTTGCTGGAAACTGCAAGAGGGGAGAGGGCTCTTGTGCTCAGGTACTGCTTGTGGGTTTCCCAAAGGTGTGTGATTGACCAGAATGCTGGACTAGATGGGCCATTGACTGGATCCAACAAGGCTCTTCTTAACATATACGTTCTTATAAAGTGTTGGACTACGAATGGGAAGATCCAGCTTCAAATCTTACACTCAGTCATGAACCTTGCTGGTTGATCTTGGGCCAGTCAGCATCTCCTAGTGTAACCTACCCCACAGGGCTTTTGAGGGGATCAAGCAGGGAAGAGAGCTATATACACTGCCTTAAGCTCCGAGAGCAAGATTAGGAAATAAAATTTGAGCAAAGACTACAGCCTTGCAGGTGGGTGATATTTTATACTTGAAATGCATTGGGTAGAATGAAATGTCTGGATTCTTCCTCTTGTTAAACACCACATGGCACCTTTTTAGTTCTACCCATCAGGCTGGACCAACCACAGAGGCAAACTAAGCAATTCACTGGGGGGCTGTCAAAACTGTAGGTTCACCTGCCTCAACTATGCAAAAGTCTTGGAGAAAGAGCAGCCACTTCCACATTATTCTCTTACCTCCCAATGCTTGTGGCTGTGAAAAAGGCAAATTCCATGCAAGGGATTGCTAGGAAAATAGGCCAGACCTCCAGGTCTGACCTGGTCTCCACGCTTGTCTGGCCACCTCCAGATGGCAGGTGGAGGGTTTGAATCTCCAGATGAGCAAGAGTGCTTTTAATGAGTGCTATTTTTCTAGAAAAAGAGGTGCCAACACCCATCATGAATGCCTCCCTCTTTCTCTTAGAATGGCAATGGTGTCCATCTAAGAAGTGCCAGAACTGAGTTCTGGTGAGTTCTGGCTGAAAAAAAGCCCTGCTTTTAATGAAGGAGGAGGAGGAGGAGGAGACTTGCAAACTTCAGCCTTGCAGGTTCTGGCTGCATATTATAGCAGAAAACCTCTTCCAATTAATGCCCATCTCCAGGGGCAGCCCCCATGACATCACCAGGGACTGCCCCTAGGTCTCATATTTGAGCCTTGAGATCTCAGGGTCTGGGATGCTCCTGACCTGGCAACCCTAACTGAAAATAAAAAACTGTTATTATCATAATACTGTTGTATGTATGGTTTGACCACACTTGGAATACTGTTTACAGTTCTGTCCACCTCATTCCAAAGAGGACATCGTTAAGGTGGAAAAGTTTTCTGAAAAGGGGCAACCAAATAATCAAGGGGTTGGAGCAACTCCTTTGAAAATTTAATTGCCATTCAGCACTAAAACGTGGGTTTCCCTGAAGGAAAATGTTGGGGCAAACAGAAGTGTGGATGAGACCTCAATTAAAATTTGATAGGGTCTTCTTGCAGGCTGACAATGTAAAGAAACCTAACACACAAGGGGGCAAGGGACAGGGAGGGAAGATGAGAGGAAAACAACCCCTAACTCAGGCACCAATTCTTGACCATCTGGCACAATTCAGGGGTAGGAGGTGCCTCATGGAGCTGAGTTTTTAGCAAAGATGACAGAATGCAATGCCATAAACTTGTGCTGTTTGGCAGAAATAATAGTTGGTGTGATCCTTCCAAAACACTTATATCCAAATACTGCATCTCCAAGAGGCTGTCCACTGTTTAGATACTGCTGAAAAATACATTCCTTACATTCCAACATTTTCAATTTATTTATCACATCTCTATCTTGCCTTCTTCCATCAGAGAAGTCACAGTGGTGTACCTGGGATCCCCAGGCACCCTACACAAAGAGAGGGGATCAATAAGACAGAGGAGAAACATTACCAAAAGACATATTGAAGAAGACAGCTACTCAGAGATAATAGAGCTGACTTTCTTCTTCTTCTTTTTTGTCTTGGGTTCCCAGGTTTATAACCACTGAAGGAAGCAGATCACATGCCTAGCAGGTTCACAGATAATGCTGTTTACAAGAAAGTTCCATGGTCCCTGCTTCCTCTACACACATGGTGAACTCAATAAGCTTAGCAATAAGTCTTGACTTCCTTTGGCTCACTGGTTTACAGGCTTCAAGAGCTGCCCCCCGCCTTCCATCTGCGAGGGAAAGAGACAGTCATCAACATGGTTCATCTGCTTTTTACTGTGTTATACACTGTGCACCATTCAAGCATGATGCTTCCCTAATGCTTTCAGGAGACCTTTGGCAGGAGAGTTCTGCAACAAAAGCCCTGCCTTTTACAAAGATGGATTGCATTAGATTTTTAAAAGATGTTATTGAGGAGCCATCACCAGCCTAATGCCCTTGGAGCACTACTTCCATCAGGCAAAGCCGCTGTGGCTTCTGGGAGGTGTAGTCCAAAACCTCTGGAGGGCACTAAATTGATGAAGGATGCTGTGTAGCATATCTGTTGAGCCTGGGCATTCGTCATTACAGAATAACCTATGCCTCAGGACCTGCTTGCAAGACAGGACTTGTTCTTCTAATGTCTCAGATGTGAGACATTGGTTTTACAACCCAAGTAAGAGACTCCCCTGGCAGCTCCATGCAAGTGGGATGCTGTTGTTTGACTTTGCAACACAGTATATCATTACAATTTCGCCATTTAAGCCTTGTAGCAAAGGAAGCAAGTCTTACAGGCTGATCCAGCACCATGAAATACCAGTTCTTACCACACGAGGGTGCAGTTAGGGTGATTTCTAATCACATCCAAACGTTTCTCTTGGTACTTTGTACAGAATTTTAAATTTTACCATACTGTACTTCTAAATTCTTGCTTGGGTGGAGGAAACTGAGCACGTGAAGCTGAAAAGCAGCTAGTAAGAAGAGAAACAACCTCCCTCATGCATTTTGCATCCTCCCCCCTTTGTTTTAAAGGTAAAGGTAAAGGTACCCCTGACCATTAGGTCCAGTTGCACACGACTCTGGGGTTGCGTGCTCATCTCGCTCTATAGGCCAAGGTAGCTGGCGTTTGTCCACAGACAGCTTCCAGGTCATGTGGCCAGCATGACTAAGCCGCTTCTGGTGAACCAGAGCAGCGCACAGAAACGCCGTTTACCTTCCCACCGGATTACCTATTTATCTACTTGCACTTGAGTGCTTTTGAACTGCTAGGTTGGCAGGAGCAGGGACCAAACAACGAGAGCTCACCCCATCGCGGGGATTTGAACTGCTGACCTTCTGATCGGCAAGCCCTAGGCTTTGTGGTTTAGACCACAGCGCCACCTGCGTCCC
The DNA here is from genome assembly GCA_900245905.1 of Lacerta viridis. NCBI lineage: Eukaryota > Metazoa > Chordata > Lepidosauria > Squamata > Lacertidae > Lacerta > Lacerta viridis. The sequence goes on along the minus strand of OFHU01001885.1, from coordinate 42,299 downwards.
TTTCGTTTTATTCAGGGTTATACAGGTATGTCCTCTGTCCTTAAAACACCCAAAACACCTTCACTCAAGAGAATCTAAGTTCTGCACCACAAACAGCTGCATTCTGCAATCTGCATAAATTATTGCAAAATTTTCACAATTCCTGTTTGATTGTTTACTGCTTCGCCTAATTTCGTCTGGACTCACTAAGTCATTGGGAAGGGGAAGGAGCTACATGTGGCCCCAACTCTAACTGCCACACATTTTATATAGCTGAAATTTTGGCTGCCAAGATTTCAGCAAACATTGTCCATACCTTTCCAAACTCTCTCTCACACACAGTCATAAAAGCAAGTCCATTCGTTTCTCAGTGTACCTTATGGCACACCCTGTGTTTTTTGCACTCACAAACTTGCCCATGTCATGTTTTTGCTGGGGAGGAAAAATCCAAAGTGGGGCAGAGGGAGAGGAACAATGAAATTGAAAGCCTGCTATGATCACACTGGAAGGGACAGAGGAAGAGAGGGGGCAAGGAAGCTATTTTATTGCCTCCCCTCATATTTCATTAGCTGTGCTTCCCCTGCCCACAGTATCTCTTGGCTCTTCTTGGTCTGCTACTTCAGGGTTTGCTAATCACAGTCAATATAGCTCTTCACATTTTGACAGGTCGGGTGGCATTATAGCTACTATTATAGCTACTATTCAAATTAGTTTTGGAAAATACCCAGAAGCAGCTCCTCTGTCCTAATCAGCCTAAAGTCCACCCATTGGCCAGTAAATTAAAATTTCTCAAAGAGCAAAGTGCTTAAGGAAGATGAGAGTATCTACATCAACTCATGTTTGCAATTTCACACTTTCAGAATGTTTTCTGCATCAGAAGCCTGTAGAGCAAATCCAGATGCGTTCCAGAAGAGTGTTTTCAGATTTGATTTTAGATTTGATAGAAATTGAAAGAAGAGTTCTATTGTCCGCCCGATAATTTTGTTGTTATTTGCAACAATGTGCAATTGTAAAAATGATGAAAATGTTCTTTCAAGATTCGGTTTGTCATGAGAAAACAAGTCCAGCAAAGGAAACCTTCCATTCCCTCAAAAAAACTATGTCAAGACCCTGGATGACAAAGTGATATTTGCACAGTGTCAACATGATGCTCTTGCAAGATGGTTATTTTATATTTTATTTTCTTTTATTATTAATTTTTATTTTGCTTTTCAATCATACAATCCGTGATCACTGATCACATTTTATATTTTATTTTAGCTTGGGAAAAACCAGTTGAAAGGGTGTAAGTTGGGGTTGGCACTGGGGCCCCCACCCTGACCTCACAACTACACCCCTTAATCACAGATGTATTTCTGTCCTCAATCCCATCATCATTACAGTAAATATATAATCCTTACATTCTGAAGTGACGGGGGTGGAAGAATCTGTCAATTTCAGTTTCTTTCCATTTCATTTTTTTCCAGTCTTAAATTCAGTTCACCCCTTCTCTGCACAGGTTATTTTTGGCCATTACATCATTCCCCAGTGGGATGTAATGACACTTGTAATATGGAATTATTTATGATAATTATGGTCATATAATAGATGGATAATGGTAAAAGATGCAGCAAATTTAAACTTAAACATGGAACCCATGGAGGGAGGGAAGGAGGTCCGAAGGTTCAAAAGAACCTTGTATTTTAATGTTTGAAATGATTATGTTTTATATGTACAAAATTATCAAAAACGCAATAAAAATAATAATAAAGAAATAAGTAAGTTATTTTGGGCAGTCTGGAGGTTACCGGCAGTCTTTTGGTGAGTTCCCTACACTTGGGAACTCCCTGTCTGACATTAGGCAGGTGCATTCACTATACTCTTTTTGGCTCTTGCTAAAAACCATTTTTGCTTAGACAAGTCTACCCAGGTATCTAGAATATTGATGTGCATTTTTAGTTTATTGCTTAGCTTATTTGGGAGGAATGCTTTTTAAACAGTTGTTTTTAACTGTACTTTACTAATTTTTATTGTTTTATTCTCTTTGTAGACCACTTTGAGGCTTTTTCTGGAATGAAGAAGTGCATTAATTTTACGTAATAAAGAATTAAGTTTGTTTAAAAAAAAACTGTTTTAAGCCCTAGCCAAAATTCATAGGCATTTTTGTGTAGGCTTATCCTAACAGACACATTTTGGTAGGAAAGTTTGCCCAGTATTCATATTCTTGCAAGCAATTTCCTCTAAGGTAACTTGCTTATTGAACATTGCTCTCACCAACATACACATTCTTGCACACACTTCCTGCTAATCTTGGTTTGTGTTTTTTGAGGCTGGCCGAGGGCCTTCCCTGCAGGAAGTGAGGTTACAGGGAACCAGGCAAAGGGCCTTCTCGGTAATGGCGCCTGCCCTGTGGAATGCCCTCCCAGCAGATGTCAAAGCAATAAGCAACTATTTTACTTTTAAAATACAACTGAAGGCGGCCCTGTTTAGGGAAGTTTTTAATGTTTGATGCTGTATTGTTTTTAATATTTGGTTGGAAGCTGCCCAGAGTGGCTGGGGAAACCCAACCAGATGGGGGGGTATAAATAAGTTGTTGTTGTTGTTGTTGTTGTTGTTGTTGTATTCAGAAGCATTAGAGAGCATGGCCATTGGGGCTAGTAGCCATGGATACTCTTATCCTCCATGTATTTGCTTAATTCTCTCTTAAAGCCATCCATGTTAGTGGCCATCATGGCCTCCTGTGGAAGTGAGTTCCATAGTTTTAACTATGTGCTGCATGAAGAAGTACTTTTTAATCTGTATTGAATCTTCCAACATTCCGCTTCATTGGATGTTCTAATGTTATGGGGGCACGGTGTGCCTTTTTTTCTAATCACTTTCTCTATGCTAAGCATGGTTTTCTAAACTTCCATCATGTCACCTCCCGGTCTCCTTTTCTCTAAGCTAAAATATCCCCCAAACGCTGCATCCTTTCTTTATAGGGGAGTCGCTCTATCCTCTTGATAATTTTGGTTGCTCTTTTCTGAACCTTCTCCAACTGTACAATATCCTTTTCGCCGCGAGGCAACCGAAACTGTACACAACATTCCAAATGCGGTCGCACCACAGATTTGTATAACAGCATTATGATGATATTGGCAACTGAACATGGGAGTTTCAGGGAGCTCCTTTGCCACGGGCAGCTCAGGTAACCTCAGTGGCTAGGGCTGCCTTTTAGCACCAATAGATGGTGTGCCAACTATGGGTGTTCTTATACATGGATAGCCTGGCCATTCTAATTCAAACTGAACCAACCCAAAGGAAGATTCACACTATAAAGCATCCATGCATGTTGAAAACATGTGGCTTCCCACACAGAATCCTGGGAATGGTAGTTTATTAAGGGTGCTGGAAATGGTATTTCTGTGAGGGGGAACTGCAATTCCCAGGATTCTCTGGGGAAGTCATGTCTTTTAAATGTGCATTGAATATGCTTTAAATGTATGGTGTGGGTCTGCAGCAAGTTGGCCAACACTGAAAGAGAATAATAGAAACATAAGGTTGGAAGGACCATGAGAGTCATCAAGTCCAATCTCCTGCAATGCAGGAATCTTTTGCCCAATGTGGGGCTCTAACCCACAATCCTGAGATTAATAGTCTCAGGCTTTACCAACTGAGCTATCCCAGGACAAAGACATCGGTACATCAACCACAAGCAAACAGAAGCAGTAGGTTGGTTAAAACAGTCAGAACCAGAGGGAACAGATACCAAAAGGGAGAGAGGCGGGCAGCAAAGTCAACCCAACACCTAGGTCAAATGTCTGCTGAGCAAAGATGTTTCCAGATGACAGCAGAATACCACCAGAGCAGGGAGCAGGGAGTTCCAAAGAGCTGCAATGGTGGAAGCCCCTGTGATCACATCCACCCACCTCACAAAGGGTTAGGGTCTTCCCTGCTGACCTTAGTGAATGAGCAGAATTATGCAGGTAACGGTGGTGTCACCCAAATCCTGTTCTTCAAGCCACTGATAGGGGCTTAAAAGGCAATAGCCACTAACTTGAATCAAATACAGAAGCACGCCATCAACTATCAGCAGCCATTCACTTACACAGCAGAAAAGAAAGAGATGAACCCATGGGTACCATCATCAGAAGAATCATAGAACTGTAGAGTTGGAAGGGACCCTGAGGGTCATCTAATCCAACCTCCTGCAATGGAGGAATCACAGTTAAAGAATCTCTGATAGGTGGCCATCCAACCTCTGTTTAAAAACCTCCAATGAATGAGAGTCTACCACTTTCTGAGGTAGTTCATCCAAAAGGCTCTTGCCGTCAGAAAGTTCTTCCTAGAATTTAGTTGGAATTTCCTTCCTCGTAATTTGAATTCATTGGTTCGGGTCCTTTCCTTCGGAGCAGCAGAAAACAAGCTTGCTCCACCCACAGAGTTGGCAGTGTATTTTTCAGCTTCTCAAGGCAATGTTTCTTCAATCCAGCTTTCACCAACCTGGTGCCCTCCAGATGTTCCCATCCAAAACACCTGGAGGACTCCAAGTTGGTGAAGGCTGGCTTAAGTGGACGTCCACAAGCTGTCGGATAATGTCAAATGTTGACTCAGCAGTCACATGGGACCACCCTAGATGGAAGCATATCTGGCATCCTGAGCTCCTAGAGAAGTGATTTCCCCTGCGGCACAAAATGTCTGTGCTGCAAGGGCAGCTCACTGCCTCCCATTCAAACACCCTTCAAGCCACCCACAGCTTCTTCAAGGGAAGAAAATTGCTATGAGCTGCAACACACATCGCACCCAGAGACAGGCAGGCACTGCAGAATGTTCACAGCTTATCGGCTGTCAGGGAAGTCCGAGGAGACGGAAAATGGTTTTTTTGTGGATCCTGCAGACAGGCTGTCTGGCTCGGCAGGTCGGTGGAATTCTGCAGGAAGGCAGGCAGGGTGGGGCTCACACAATTTATGTCCAGTGTAGGTCAAGGAGGTATGCTTACATGGAAGAGCTGAAGAAGCATTAATGATGGGTCAGAAGTTTTTTGGGGGGGGGGAGTGAAGAGGAGAGAGGGGCAGATGTGAGCTTAAATCAGAGATTAGCAGGCGAAATGAAGCCACACCAATCTGTAGTGGAAAAACAAAACAAAGGTCACATCCGAAACATACATTGAATGCAATATGATACCACTTTATAAACAGTTGTGGCTTCCCTCAAAGAATCATGGGAAGTGTAGCTTTTTTTTAAAGGTGCTGAGAGTAGTCAGGACCAGGGCTTTTTTGAGCCAGAACCTGCTGGAACTCAATTCGAACACCTCTCAGGTAGGCGCCATTGCCATTCTAAGAGAGCAAGGGAGGTGTTCGTGGTGAATTCCGTCGCCTTTCCCCCCCTAGAAAAATAGAAACCCCTATTCCCCTCACAGAGCAACAATTCTCAGAGTGGTTTAAGAATCAATCCCTCTTCACAGAGAATGCTGGGAACTGTAGCTCTGTGATGTGGACAGAGATCTCCTAACAGCTCTTAGCATCCTTAACCAACTACAGTTCTCAGGATTCTTTGTGAGCGGGGTAGCCATTGCTTTTAAAACAGTATCAAAGTGTTTTAAATGTATGATTCGGAAGTGGCTGAAAAGTAGCACAGGTAGCTTTGTGATTCATTGAAATTCATCGCAGTAGCTTGCACAGCTATCATTGACAAATGTGCATGCCACACTAAATCAGAACACTAAGGCCAATTCACACTTTACACCTGGAACAGAGTTGACCCTGCTATTAGGCAGAATGAGGCAACTGCCTCAGGCAGCAGACTGGAGTGGGGGGGCAAGTGATGGTCAAATGTTAGAGAGCAGAGCTGTGTGTACCACACACAAGTGGACCTGCACCACCAGCTTGCTGTTCTCAGGTGTAGTGGAATATGTTCTTCTATAGCTGGTGTTGATGTAAGATTCACCCTGCCAGCCTGGCTGGCTTTAGTACATGGAATTGGAGTGGAAGGGTGCCATACTGTCCTTTGCTTCAAACAGCAAGTTGTGTTGTGGGTTGAGCCAGTCATTCTTACGATGATTCTATATTGTACTGATGGTATTTTATGTTTTGCTGCACTTGCATATTTTGTTGTAGCACCTCCTCAATATTCAGTATCAGAAAGTGTGTGTGTGTGTGTGTGTGTGTGTGTGTGTGCATATATGCACATGCATGCATGCCATGGTTTAAGATCCTGGTTGCTAAAGTGGCAATAAGCCATGGTTTCCCAGTTAGATGTAACAGTGTAGTTTGAGTTAACACGGATCAGTGTACCATAGCTGGTATACTAAGAAGGGCAGCCAGTGGAGTGAGGGAAGACACAGAGTCCTGGCACTCATCTGGCTTAACACCATATAGAGATTACAAAACAAGACAGTCCCTGTTCCAGGGATCACAATCTAGAAGACACAACAGAAAATGAAAAATTACCAGTGAGGGAAGAGGAAAGCCAGCAAACCCAGACTTAAAGCAGCACTGGTGTCATGGTGTGTTTGCGATGAAATAGTAATTATTATTATTATTATTATTATTATTATTATTATATTAATATTATTTATTATTTGTACCCCGCCCATCTGGCTGAGCTTCCCCAGCCACTCTGGGCGGCTCCCAAACGAATGTTAAAACAATACAGCATTAAATATTAAAAACTTCCCTAAACAGGGCTGCCTTCAGATGTCTCTTAAAAATAGGATAGCTGCTTATTTCCTTGACATCTGATGGAAGGGTGTTCCACAGGGTGGGCGCCACTACCGAGAAGGCCCTCTGTCTGGTTCCCTGTAACCTCACTTCTCACAATGAGGGAACCACCAGAAGGCCCTTGGCACTGGATCTCAGTGTCCAGGCTGAACGATGGGGGTGGAGACGCTCCTTCAGGTATACAGGACCGAGGCCATTTAGGGCTTTAAAGGTCAGCACCAACACTTTGAATTGTGCTCGGAAACATACTGGGAGCCAATGCAGATCTCTCAGGACCGGTGTTATGTGGTCCCGGCGGCCACTCCCAGTCACCAGTCTAGCTGCCGCATTCTGGATTAATTGCAGTTTCCGGGTCACCTTCAAAGGTAGCCCCACGTAGAGCGCATTGCAGTAGTCCAAGCGGGAGATAACCAGAGCATGCACCACTCTGGCGAGACAGTCTGTGGGCAGGTAGGGTCTCAGCCTGCGTACCAGATGGAGCTGGTAGACAGCTGCCCTGGACACAGAATTAACCTGTGCCTCCATGGACAGCTGTGAGTCCAAAATGACTCCCAGGCTGTGCACCTGGTCCTTCAGGGGCACAGTTACCCCATTCAGGACCAGGGAGTCCTCCACACCTGCCCGCCCCCTGTCCCCCCAAAACAGTACTTCTGTCTTGTCAGGATTCAACCTCAATCTGTTAGCCGCCATCCATCCTCCAACCGCCTCCAGGCACTCACACAGGACATTCACCGCCTTCACTGGTTCTGATTTAAAAGAGAGGTAGAGCTGGGTGTCATCTGCATACTGATGAACACCCAGCCCAAACCCCCTGATGATCTCTCCCAGCGGCTTCATATAGATATTAAAAAGCATGGGGGAGAGGACGGAACCCTGAGGCACCCCACAAATGTTACAACATTACAAATTTTGCTGGGGTGGAGGAGCTCACATGGATTGCAAAAGTCAATTGGCTCACATGGATTGCAAAAGTCAATTGCCATGAGCAAATGAGGCAGAGGACAGTGAAGGCTAGGTAAACACAGAGGGCACCAATAAGCTTTAGAACAATATGACTGAGTAACTGGCTACTGGTCTGTTTCTGGGCACAATTCTAAGTGATTACCAAAAAGCCCTATACAGCTTAGGTCTAAGCTCTTTGAAATACTATTTTCCACACAAACCTGCCCAGGCTCTGAGATCTTCAAGGGAGGCCCATCTCTTGGTCCCACCACTCTCACAGGCCAGCTTTATGGGGACATGGGGGAGGGCCTTCTTGGTGGCTGCTCCCAGACTTTGGAATTCCCTTCCTAGAGAATCTAGGCTGGCTCCCTCACTGCTATCCTTCCACTGGCAGATGAAGACTTTGTTCTGAAATCGACTGGTTTTTTGTTTTGTTTTTAAAGGAAAGGGCTTTAATAGTGCTGCGCTGCTTTTATTATCTGTATTTCAATAGATTTGTTTGTTTATATTGTTTTAATTCTATTATAGTTTAATTAGTTTTTAACAGTTATCTTTTACATGTTCTTAACTTTTTGTATTTTATCTGTGTTTTTAAAATTTGTGTAATTTGAATCCTGGTCTGGGGAAAATATGAGATATAAATAAATATTATAATGATTATGATAATGTACTTGGCTCCATCAAGCCTATTTTGTGCAGTCAGAGATGCAAGACACCATATTTCCCCATTCTGTCCTGTACTCATTGTATGCGTCACTTCTGTTCTGCTGCAATTCACTTTCTGCATACTCATTGTATGCATCACTTCTGTTCTGCTGCATTTCACTTTCTGACAAAACGTATGTTTTTAGTCTCACTGTCCTCTGTGGTGCAATTACATAATTCACACTGTCATTCTACCCCATTCATTTCAATGCAAGGGAAGGACAATGCAAATGAGGGGGGGGGATAATTAATTTGCAGATTGAAAGCAACAGCAGGGAATACTGATCGTATTCATTCCAGACACAGGATGAATAAGCGAACAGTGGCAATTTCCACTCCACACACCAGGGATGCCTAACCTGTTCCCTTCTAGAGTCCAGATGTTGTCAGACTACAGCTCCCATCATCTCTGACTGTGGGTCAGGCTGGCAGAGGCTGATGGGAGTTGGAGTACCACATCTGGAGGGCACCACTTTGGCCACTCCTGTCTCAGGCAGTCTGTGCAGGCCCATATATTCAGCTGTCAGGGAGCCTAGTCTGACAGCCCTGCAAAACTCCCCAGGGAAGGCTGTCAAAACAGGGGCAGGAAACACTAGCAGGGCAGCAAAACTTCTGTTGCAACAACAATCAGGGACTTCAGCATTAAGCACAGCTGGGGTGGGGGTGGGGGCAAAGAGGGATGGATACTATTTTTCTTCCCCTTTATTAAGAATGGCCTGATGCTCCCAGAGGAGGAACAATTTTCTCAGCAGTTCCTCTCACTCCACCTGCTATAGCCCAGAGCAGTTGTGTAGCCCTTTCAAAATCCACACTTGCTTTGATGCAAACACGAAACAAAAGCTAGGGAAGGGCTTAAATATAGAGTACAGTAGTAGTTTTAAAAAAGCAGGGCAGCAACCATAAAACTTGGCAACTGTCCTCTCTCCACTTTTTTTTTTTTTTTACTCACAATGCCATTGATTGGAACTTCCATGGCACTGCAATTTTGGGATTACATTTAGGGGCCAATGATATGGCATCCTGCTGCAGGTTCTTTGATCCCATAACCAGCACCCATCAGGAGGACCTGCATATTACACAATGGAGATGGGAAGGGGAGGCACCTAAATCCTACATGGTGTTTTAGCACCATAGCAGGAACTAGGGTGAAACACAAACTTCCGGCCAAGTGTAGCATGGCTGAATCTAGATTCCTGTTGCTTACAAAGCCTATGATGGAATTTCAGAGGGGGCAGAAATTCTGACAATTCTTGCTGCAGCAGTTCTGAATGGGCCTTTGCTAGCTGGACTGTCTTAACATGCAGTGGATGCTTGTTTCTGTCCTCATTGCTCCTTCACAAACAACCCATTTTGGGGACTTCTGTCCATGTCTTTTAATGGGTACAGTCAGGGACGTCTTAGACATTGAGGCTACTGGCGCAAGGCACCACGGCCGGAGGAGGGCACCTGCGCCCTCCAGTCCCACCGGCAGTGCCGCTCTCGCCCACCTCTTCTTGGGCTGTGGACACAGGGAGGCTGTTGGTGAGCCTCCCATCAGTGCTGCAGCCAGGGCTCCCTGGACGGCAGCACCGCACCGCCACTTCGGCCAATCAGGCAGAGGCGGAGGCAGAGGCGGAGGTGGAGCACAGCTGCCAGCATCCCCACCCGCCCCTCCGCGCCCTCCAGTTGCGCACTGCACCTGGTCCTGCCCGGCGGAGCGTGAGGGACGCTGGAGGGATCTTCACACCAGGGCGCCGAATTTACTTAAGACGGCCCTGGGTACAGTTGATAGTGAAGTCCACCCCCAAATCTGCCCCTGTGCAGCCTGACGGAGTCTGGTGGAGAAGGTGACCTCTGCCATATCCTAACCCCCTCCGGCACAACAGAGCAGGGTAGATAAAAGAAAATCAGAGATGTGCAGGCGAACTCTGCCTAGCACCATGGATCATTTTGTTTTGGTTGGCTGTTAATGTGTTTGTGGCAGGGAGATTGTATCTAAAGAGAAGAGAGTTGTGAAGAGGAAGCACAGTAAACCAGGTAAGTTATGTTTTGTACTATCTGGCTTACAATGAGTCCAATATAACTGCAGGTACAGGCCACGTCCTGTATCGGTCCACTCACAGGTGTGAAAAAGAAGCAGAGATGTGTGATCTTAAGCTGGAAAATGGAAGGAAGGGGAAAGAAATAAGTAGACATGTCCTGTCTCTTATTTCCGTAGTCAGGTGTTCCCTGCCCATGTGCTAGATCAGTGATTCCCAAACCTTTTCGTGCCACTGCCCTCTTGGTTCCATAAACTCATCCCCAGTGCCCCCACCAAGCATTGTTCAAAACTGTGGTTTGCACAACCCAGTAAGGAAGATAATAAAACAATAACAAAACAATAATGAAAACAAACATAAAAACAATAACTGGTTGCACATTTATTCGAAATCCAATTAAACTGAGTTTGGCCAAACTGCAGGAGGCAGTGAAAGATAGGCGTGCCTGGTGTGCTCTGGTTCATGGGGACATGAAGAGTCGGACACGACTGAACAACAACAACATAGTTTAATTAATTCAACAAAATTGATGAGCTTGATTCAGTGATATCAGCTTTTCAAAGTCTGATGGTCATTTACACTCTAGCATTCCCCTGCTGCACCCATGCCAGTTAATGCTCCTCCCGATAGGTAATCCCACCACCCCACAGGGAATGGCACTGCCCACTTTGGGAACTACTGTGGTAAAACAAGTACCCAGCAATCAGTAGAAGAGTTTGGATTTGATATCCCGCTTTATCACTACCCGAAGGAGTCTCAAAGCGGCTAACATCTCCTTTCCCTTCCTCCCCCACAACAAACACTCTGTGAGGTGAGTGGGGCTGAGAGACTTCAAAGAAGTGTGACTAGCCCAAGGTCACTGAGCTCCACATAATGTGTCATATGAAGATATTTGGAACCAATTTTTATTTAAATCTAATTTACCTAAGTTTTCCTATTCATATGCATATTATGATTGCCATATTTTGTAGTTATTTACACAAATGGTTTTAATTTCCACTGCCTTCTTCTGTTCCCAGGGGCTGAAGATATGATATTCAAGTTCCCCAATTATCAGTTTCATAAAAAAATATAAAAATAATAAGATGATCATTTATGAATCGCTGAAATGCAATACTGATTTCACAAGTCACATCTAAGAGCTGGAGAGTTAGGTATCATGCTGAAGTATTTCTAGAGTTAATCAGTCCTCATTTCTTGCTCACAACGGGGAAGATTTCCTTAATACCAGACTGCACGTTTTTAAAAGGAAAGACCTTGGGCACTCCTGGAAGGGTCTCAAAACCCACATTGAGGCAATCGCAGAGAAAAGCAATTCAAGTCAAGGTGGTTTTTAATTTGCCAAGGGCACCAAAGGCAAGAGGGGAATTGAATTTCTGAGTGTCCTGCTTCCTGTGGCTTGAGATGCCCTGGGTGAGTCAAGAGAGTTAAAAGGCAGGCAATCACAGCAGAATGTTGAAACAGGAAAAGGAAACAGCTCAAGACTAGAATTAAGGGAGATAAAGACAAATCAAGGTTATTGTGTTGGAAGGAGAGGGAATTCCAGGAATGTACAAAATGGAGGAAGAAGAAAGTGAAGTAATTCACCGCACACACCAATGCAGAAATAAACCCAACTAAGATCAAGGGAACTCACTGCCTATTATAAGGGGTTTAGGAACGAAGTCCTGTGAGTGCAGTAGTACAGCTGGGCAGTAGCACAGGGCCCACAACCCAAAGACCACCCAAAGGACCACGCAGAGAGCGTCAGGTGCCGGGGGCTGGCATGGTTGTGACATTATGATTTATTCCTTTCTATTTTTTGATAATATTTCATGGCATTCACTTTTAAAAGTGAATAGAGAATAATCTCCAAATTCTGCATTGTGGTGTCAGAAGCAAACCCTGGTTTACTCCTGTATTCATGATGGCTCTCTGCTTTACGTGAGTTTTAAAATGCAAAACTGCACATGCTCTCAGTATTTACTGAATTCAGAAAAATCTGGGTCTGCAGACACTTTAGTTTGGCTCTCCCCCCCCCCTTTTGCTCTAACAGATCAGGAGCATAGAAAGAATTATAAAGTATGGAATAATGGGGATGGGGAAGGTGTGGGGGAGAGAAAGGTTAACCGTTACTTACACATGGTTGACTAAAGGCGAGCACCCTATAAGACAATTAAGTCCAGGTTCTAAGATTCTTGGGCTGCACCACTGCATGGGCAGTGCTTTAAGGAACAGGCCAAATCATTATTCAGATGACTTGAACATATACTCTGCCTTTCTTTGAAGATGCAGTGTAGTGTTGTTGTTTTTTAATGGTATTAAGACACAAAGCCTATAGGTGTGTGTGTCCCCCCCCCCACCGGAAGGGAAACAGTGGAAAGTGATGGGTCTAGGAGATGCTTAGAGGATGGTGACACCAGTGCATTGGAGTCAGCGCAGAGGGTAACCATGTGCTTCAGGAACTCCCTGCAAGGTAGTATCTCGGAGACTCACCAGATGATAAACCTGGCTTGTAATGCAAGGTTGTTGCAGGTGTCACAGGGCAGCTCTGCAAATATATATGCCTTCATTGTACTGTTTTGATGCCGGCTAAAAGCTTTCCTATTTATGCAAGCCTACCAAGGCATGTAATTTTATTATGTATACCATTTTTTAAAAGAGCTAGTTTTATCTACATTTTGAATTTTTTAAAAAATTGTGCTTCCTTGTTTTTCCAAGGCTCTTGAATTTATTGGTATTTTCTTATAAATATGTTATATTTTTATGTAAACAGTTTAGATGGTTTTCTTATGTTATGCAGTATATAAATCCTGTTAAATAAATAATGCTAAGCGCTGCTGTTATTATTCTTTGCTAAACAGTGGGATTCGTTTCCAGAAGCCTGACCAGTCCTGTTACAAGTGTGTGTGTGTGTGTGTGTGTGTGTGTGTGAGAGAGAGAGAGAGAGAGAGAGAGAGAGAGAGAGATAAAGCCACCAAGAAAATGCACTGACAGCCGCCTTCCTTGATCACTAACAAAGGCTCCTCCAAGCCTTGCACTTTTCCAAAACCCTGCAAGGTATCTCAGTAGGCTTTGGATAATTTAGAGGGCAGGAGGACCCCCCCCAAAAAAAACCCCACCTGACTGGCAGGATGCATTGCCTGCCCCTGCCCCTCCTCCCACAATTTGTGCAGCTGGGGTCTGGGATGGTACATCTCCCGTGGTCTCCAGGTTCCTCTGCTCAAGTTGGTTTCTACTGTGACTTCACAGGAAGCTGCCTTATACTGAGTCAGATAATTGGTCCATCCAGCAACTGCCCCATTGTTTCAGGCAGGGGTCTTTCCCAGCCCTGCCTGGAAATGCTGATTATTGAAATTAAGCCAAGACAGGTGCACAACCACTGAGCTGCCCTTCCCCCTGCTTTTTAACCTTGGTTGTTCTCTGCCTTCCTAGGATTTCCACTTTCTCAAACTGAGAGGCTAAGGCCAAGCAATGATGACTACAGAGGATTCCCCTCTACATCCTGTTTAGTTGGTTTGAAGGTTCATTTCTTCACCACTGAGGGCTCCCCTCCACACTCTTCATTTCAATGCAGCCAGCATGAAAATACATGATGTGAGTGAGTCCAAGAACCTGCCCCTCAGGCTCCCATGCGTATCTTTCTCTTTCTCTTCCTAGTCCTGTACTAGCTCATGTCTTTGTCTTTGCCCTTGACATCTTTCACATCTTTGCTGTTACAATCAATGATAAGCAAACAAGATAAGAAGTACAAGCTTTGCATTATCCAGGTGTGTATAGTAGAGTAAAAGAAAAAGAGACTAGAAAACAACAACACAGAAGTGGCACAGAGTGAAATAAAATGGGCACCAGAATTTTAAAAGTTGTAGTCATGTCATGAACTCCAAAAGAGGAAAATTACAAAATGTCAGAAGGGTCAGTTCCTGGCAGGTTTTGTTTGCTGCAGCATAAAACTTTGCCACACCAAAGTATTAGATGCACTTTGGTAAAGAGTAAAAGAACCTAAAATGCATCTAGTTGTCTTGGCAGATTTAACAAAGATGTTGTGGGCCACTGACAACCCCTCCAGAGTCACGTGGTATTGTGGGCTTTCTTGGCAGATTTAACAAAGATGTTGTGGGCCACTGACAACCCCTCCAGAGTCACGTGGTATTGTGGGCTTTGTGGGAAATTAAGTAGCATTAGGGTGGAATGTTTTTTTAAGGGTGGGGAGCCAAAAGCAGACATCAGCATTCAGCCTGACAGATTTAATGAAAGGGGTTGGCTTGCCATCTTTCATGCCACGAGAAGAAGCAGATTGGTATCCTGAAAGACAGGTTAATGAGTACTTCATATATATCTTGAACCATTTACCTCTGACGAAAACGTATAACTTGGCCTTGAGTTCTTTGTTTGATGGAAGGTCGCTGTAAAGGCAGGTGAAGTAGCTTGTGTCATTGGCAACAGCTCGGTTGACCACAAGGGTGCTGCAGGTGTGATGTGACCTGTCTGGGCATTTCTTTTCGAATACCTGCCACCGATTGCCATCCTTGTACTGGTCATTTCTCCAGATCCAAGTCAAACCAGGCGAGCCCCTGTCAAAAGAAAAAGTTGAGACATGAAACCTGTTTTGGTCTTCAGACGTAATTAGGCAAGTACATATGTGAGTGTAACATAGAGATGTGTCACCTCAGTCTTGGGGAACAAATGTGGCCCTCAGGCCTCTCCGTCTGGCCCTTGGAACTGGATGGAGGATAGAGAAGCGTGTGCAAAAATCCTTTGGCATGGCAGGAATGTAGCCTACCATAGAAATGTAAGAGTATCACCCATTGCTCCAAACATTTCCCCCCTCATTCACTCTGGGTCAGGACTCACCCATTCTGGCATGCAGCCCCCTGAAGGCTGTCCATGAGAGATCATGGCCCTCAGGCTGAAAAAGGCTCCTCACCCCTGATGTAACATATTAGGCAGGCGTATATGTGAATGCAACCTATGCTTTAACTATATGGAGTGGGGATGAATTGTATGATGGATGGGTGTATGAATAAAATTATACACGACTTGGAGAAAGTGGTTATATAAAAGTTTTGCTGCCTCCCTCATATCACCAGAACTCTTTGACATCCAATGAAGCTGAATGTTGGAAGATTAAGGACAAATGAAATAAAACACTTCATCACTCAGTACATAGGAGGCAGTCACAGCCACCAACCTGGATGGCTTCAAAAGATGACACAAATTCCTGGAGGAGAAAGCTATTAGTGGCTACTAGCCATGATGGCTCTGCTCTGATGTTGGGAAGAAGAAGAAGAAGAAGAAGAAGAAGAAGAAGAAGAAGAAGAAGAAGAAGAAGAAGAAGAAGAAGAAGAAGAAGAAGAAAGTGGACTAAAGAGGCACAATTTGCATAATTTTTGCAGATGCTAATTTATATGTATAGTTGCACATTTAGAAATAATTTAAATAGAAATAAAATTAATGTTATAGTGGGGAAGAGTGGTGAGGTGGCCTGTGTGTGCTGGCTCAGCCTGCTGTTCTAGTGCCAGCCTCAAGCTTTGTCTCCCTAACCACTCCTGAGGCTGAGGGGGAGCCCTTTATGGGGTTATATTTAAACCAGACTTATTCCAGGCTGCTCTTCAAATAGGGAACTCCTTCAAGTACAGGGCTGTCTCTAAAGTAGGACACATAGATTACTGGTACATCCAGCTCAGTGCTGCCTACATTGACTGACAGCAGCTTTTTGGGATATCAGACAGAGAACATTATCATTCCTACCTGGAGACACCAGGGATTGAACCTGAGACCTTATGCATGCAAAGCAGATGCTCAGTCACTGAGCTATGGGCCTTACTCCAGACACAGTCATGCTCTTCTGCCAACTAGCCAGACACCATCTTCTTCCCTCACCAGGTACTACCCTTGGCCCAGTAAGCACAACCTCTACATTCTCAGATTCTGCTAACTCAAGCAACTCAAACTGGGGACTTTCACAGGCATACTCATCCTTGTTCCTCAAGATTCATTGGAATAAAGTTTGCTTCCCATTCTATCTTTTGCCCAAATCACCTGCAAGGAGCAGAGACTTCTCAGTGTTGGCTCCCATCTTTGCAGCATTCACTCCCAAATGGGATTCTCCCTGGCTAGCTTTCTAGCTAGCTTCGACAACACTCATGTGTGTGTGTCAGAAGGCTATTGGCCACAAATAGGATGGACCAAACCTGCCATTGCTCTTTATTCACTGAAGTTTGCTTATAGCTTGTTTGCAGACTGCTCATATGCAGACCATACTGATGGTCATTTTGCTTAAAGATATCAATATTGCATGTTGCTATGAGTTCCTTTAAAGCAGAAGAGTAGCTTCTAAGCACTCTCTCTTTTTCCTGGAAGAGGCAACCCCATCACTATCTGTATTCTGTGATCCCATCTTCTTTAAGTAAAAACTATGATTGGCTAGTTCAGGAGAACGGCTGCAGCTTGGAGACAGAGCATCTGCCTTGCATGCAGAAGGTCCCAGGTTCAATCCATGGCATCTCTAGGCAGTCCTGGACAGACCCCATCTGAAACCCTGGAGAGCTGTTGTTGGTCACCGCCAACAATACTGAGCTAGATGGACCAATGGTATAAGACACCTCCCTACGTTCCTGAGGTTGGCTGCTAAAGCTGTTTGAGGAGTTATGCTAAGTCACCTTTCCCCAAAAGTGACTTCTGAAAAGTTAAGGGATGAGTGTTCCTGCATTTCTTGCCTGACATACGTTCTGTCACAAGAGCAAGGTTATAAGCAGCACAGTATTGATTCTGGAGGAAAGGTATGATTATATTCCATTTTGGTGGAACAAATAGTGGCTGTTTGAAGTTGCTATAGAAATGCTCTAAGACATTAGTGGGAAAGCACACTATAGATTTCTTCCAAGTTAAATTCAAATCTATTTGTTTCCATCAGTGTGAGTGAGTGGGTGTTGTAGGGGCAGGGAGGAAGAGAGAGGGAAAGAGGAAAGAGTGATTGGCTCAGGAGCTTGCAAAGAGGTTAGGATATTTTCACATGTTGTGAGGTTCAAACGTAGCATTTTCACTGCAATATTCTGCCTTGCACTGAATTCCTCATTAGAGCATGATTAGGAGGTGATTGTGGAGAACTAGCCCAAAACCAGGACTAAGCAATGTAAAGGGTTAAATTTTGTGCCAGTTAGAACCCAAAGGGGCGGGCTCAGCCCGGGTATAAAAACCCCTCCCTGTGGTCAGTTAAGGGGGGGGGAGAATAAGTTGTGTGGGAGGCGGTTCATCGGAGGGAGAGATAGTCAGGAGTGAGAGCTAGGTCTAAGAGTCTGAGGTGTAGCATTGGTGGAGGTTAGCAGAGTGGAAAAACAGTTGTTGTGAAACGTGTTGTTATTGTTAATTAGTTGACTGTTAGAGGGAATAGGCCGGTATAGGACCTTCTTTATAAGTTTCTTGAATACTGTTTATTTATCAGAAACCCCAAGCTTTTGTACACAATAAACAACTTCTTTATTCACATAATCCTCGTCTGTGATAAATAAAGCAAGCAGGTTCCAGTTAGCAGTCTGGTGGGTTGCAGCTGGGGACCGTTTGTCGTGGGTGCAGCACTCATAGACCGTGAAACGTCCGGGGGGGGGGTTGCTGTGCAGGGCTGAAGTGCCCACGACAGTGATTGCCAAAGAGGGTTTTAAAAAAGATTTATGGTCCAACCATAGATTTAAACAAAAGAAAGCCCCATTCAACTCAATGAAGCTTGCTTCTGAGTGGATATGCATAGGATCACACTGCTAATATCTCAATATATACATGGTTATAGTGTTTGGGGATGCAGGGAGTGTAATTCAAAACATGTTCAGTAAGTTTTACTATCTGGTAGGAAGTTATTTGATTGGTTTGGACAGAATGCAAAAGCTGGAGTGGGGCACCAGTGACCCTCCAGACCAGTGTTTCAAGCTGGGACTGTCTGCATCCAAAGGATCTACTCTGCTACTCAGCTAAGCTTTCTTCCTGTCACCACTAGGGATGTGTGAATCTATCCATTTTGGTTTCTCTCAGTTTCCATTTTTCTTAAATCCAGTTCTCTACACGTCCACATCAGTGTCCTGATGAAAAGTCATTACTATCCCACAGTGCAAAGTTCTCCTAATACGCACATGTTTGGATGCAAGTTTGCCTAATATACACATTTTTTGCCAAAGGTTTTTTTTAATTTTTTAAAAAAATTATTGCATTTATACCCCACCTTTCCAGGAACCTGGCTTTTGTTTTGTCTTCTGTTTTCTCAAGAGTGGTGAGAGGGTTGCATTCTTATTATTTTATTATAGGTTTTAGGTCTGCTTTTTCATTTTCTTGTAAAAGTACCTTGAGTTTTGGTGAAGTAGGGCACAAATATTTGAAATTTCTGCCTCCTGCAACTTTTGGATCATGGCTTAATTAAAACCCTCCCATTTAGAATTTCTCCCCTAATATTTCCTGTCTGGGGAATGATGCTTGTTGGGAATCCATGCATCGACTCTGGATTCGCCACACCTTCCTTTTTAGGGTGGAACCCTGGATTCTCAGTGCACCACTTACCGGCACGTGATTGTGAAAGGCTTTCCGGCAGCAACTGTAATATGGTCACTGTTCAAGTTTAACTCCGGTTTCATCAGCCGCAGTTCCTTTGCATGACCTGCATCAAACATGCACAAAGAACACAAAGCAAAACAATTTAAATACTTGTGTCTGTATAGTTCCATTCCTTTTTCACTTCTTAAACCCAAACTGACCGACAGGAGGTTGCAGATTTCGAAGATTAACACATCTCATGCAAAACTCTTTCACCATTCAACTCTTATGATGACAAATTGAGAGTAGAATATGGGGTGGATTAGGGCAGCCGCCACTGACCTGTCAGCCCTGCAGATGTTTTGGACTATAATTCATCATGCTGGGGCTGATGGGACTTTGGGAGTACTGCCAGAGACTGATGGGAGTTGTAGTTCAAAAAACTACAGCTGGAGGGCACCAGGTTGACAAAGGTTGACTTTAGGGGATATTGAGATCTCCTACTCCCTCCTGCTTTTTTAGATGTTAAAAACTTGTAAAACTTTTTCTTTGTTTATAGCAGAGATGATTAATCCCCAGTTCAAAGGCCTGCCCTGCCCCATCCCGCCCCACAACAACAATTTTTTCCTGGAATATGAAGACCCTACCAATTTGCTAGAATTGTTGCAATTTCATTAGGTGGGTTGGAAAAGCTCTGCCACAATGTACTATATGTACCAATTTGAGAGGCAGTGTGGAGGTGCCCAGTGCCTTGATGGGAATGTGAATCACCCCTTTCTCAATAACCCCCACCTTTCATCTTCATGAATCAGCTGAGAAGAGGGAGTGTGTGTGTGTGTGTGTGTGTGTGTGCATGCACATGTCCCTTGGGACAAAATAACAAAATAAATAAAGATTAGCCACCCCAGCTAATAGCAGGGAAAGGGGGGGGGAGGTAAACAAAACAGAATATAAGAACCCAGACACTCACCATCTGAATTTGCTCAGAGACAGAGTTACATTCTGGGGATAGCGCATAAAGCCAAAAATCAAGTATTGTGAAAACACATTGGGTGCAATGTTAGGTGGGATTGCCAAAGGTCCCCCCCCCCCAGCACTCACCCTGTTTCCACCCCATTTTTTTAAAAAAATTGAAAGTTTTTTGCCAAGCACATAAAGCTGAATGTGCACAAGTTAAATGCACATAACTCAAAATCATAGAATTGTAGAGTTCAAAGGGATCCTGGGGATCATCTAGTCTAATACAGGAATTTGCAGCTATCCCACATGGGGATCAAACCTGCAACTTGGGCGTTATCAGCACCACACTCTAACCAACTGAGCTGCTCAGGTCTACTGTATGACATTTGTATCTTCTTTTAAGTTATGTAACAATGTTCCTGTCAACAACACAATTCACTTGCCTTAGTGGTTTTCTGCAGTAACTGACCATAAATAAGAAATTTCTTCATATGCAACTGAAACCAGTTTAATTATGTCGTTAGAGCCCTTCTGGATCAAGCCAGTGGCAGATCTAGTCCAGTTTCCTGTTCTCAAGATGGCCAACCAGTTGCCTCTTCTGGGAAACTGGCAAGCAGGACCCAAGCATAAAAGCAGGACTCCCCCTCCACACACACACAACTTACAGCTAATGGTATTCAGAAGCATTATTGCCTCCAACAATGGAAGTAGTGGAGGCATCACAGTTCAACAATTCCATTCTGTTTCACCATGGGACTTTTCAATATACATGTTACATGACACATCAGTGGCGCTGAAATAAGTCTTTGCAAAAAAAAATTCTGGAATTTCCAAACTTATCACTAAAAAGTGGTACGATAATTGACAATGAAATTCTGCTTTGACATTTGAAATCTGAGCAACAGATTTTAGATGACACTTCTTGGCTTCTAAATTTTAAAAAGTACAAATGTGTTGCAAGCAGTCACACACCAAACACACAAATGCTATACCATGTTGGCTATAAAATGCTGACAAATATTCTATGGCATTAACATATCACTCATCAGAAATGTTGACTCAATTGACTGCCAAATATCAATTGCTAAAATAAATTGTAAAGCAGACTTTCTCATATTAAACTAAACACTGTTAAATATTGTCGTTAGTTGTTGGTCTTCAACTGATGGGTTGGGGTTGGATTGCAGGCAAAACTAAGAGATTAGCCACCACGGATTAGCTTTCACAGAACTAAGAACTTTAAAGGCATGCTGGTACATGCAGATGTAACAGATAGAAACCATCCCCAAGGACGAGCTATAAAAGGACATTTTAAATGCGGCAAATGCGTAGCATGTAGCTTAATGATTGAGACCAAGGATTTCACGATACCTGGAACTAATAACACCATTAAGTTGGAAGCATTTATCACCTGTGATTCTCGTGGAGTAGTATGTGTGATACAATGTACCTGTGGTCTTTGGTATGTAGGAAGTACAATATGAACAGTTAAAACCAGAATATTGGAGCATAAGAATCGAATTCTCAATAAAGTTATAGAGGCACCTCTTACGTCCCACTTTTTAGAGGCTAAGCACAAATAAAATTTCAAGTGGTTCGTTATTTACAAACACAACACTCGTGAGACAAACACAGAGGTTTTGAAGAAAAAAATACATCAGAAAGAATCATACAGTATTGGATTTTTAGATTTGGTTCTTTGGCTCCTTCAGGACTTAATACATATATTGATTACAGCTCCTTCTTATAATTTTGCCTAGTGTTTTCTTTCCCTGAGTTTACTTCTTTTTTCTCTTTATTTCTATCTGCCACGCCCATTGGTTTGGTAGTGTGATCTGCCCCTTTAAAAAATTCACAACCCTTCTGTATTTAAACCCGTGATTAAGAGCACCCTTCAGCAGTCTTTGCCTACCTTTGGAAGCATACACACCCTGAGAGTTTCTATGGCCTAAGTTTGGAGCTTATTACTATTTAATTCATCTTAAGAATTTCTATGGCCTAAGTTAGTTTTGAGCTTTTCTCAACAAAAGATAGCACTATTTAAGTTTGAAATTTTCCCCTCTTTTACGGTCTTTGCAGCTTAGGTTTTCAAACCTCTTTTGGGTCTTACAGAGAATTGTTAGAAGTATTTGAGACTGGTTAAAACCTAATTTTGAGTCCCTTCTACATTAAGAGAATAGGGCTCGTGTAACTTAGTACCTTATACCATCTTTAAGTTTATTTTCCTTTGAGGAAACTGATAGTCTCCGTGAAACGGGATTTTTTTAGCCGGCAACCCATCAGGTGTAACTATTTTTCTTAAAAATCCTGATTTAGGTTCTTAAATCCCCATTTAGGTTTCATATATATGTTCTGTCAGGCAACTTAATGTTTAGTTGTTGCACCTTTCTTATATTAAGCCATATATTATAATCACCCGTACAAGAGATTTTCACGGCTTTAGTTTTACTTTATCTCTGTCAAATATTCTATGGCATTAACATATCACTCATCAGAAATGTTGACTCAGTTTGACTGCCAAATATCAACTGCTAAAATAAAAAGTAAAGCAGACTATCTCATATTAAACTAAACACTGTTAAATATTGTCGTTAGTTGTTGGTCTTCCACTGATGGGTTGGGGTTGGATTGTAGGCAAAACCAAGAGAAGTTGCAGCAGGATCATAACCACCATTTTGTCTTTAAATAGCAATAAAGGGTAAAAGACAGACAGACAGACAACATGCGCACGCACACATGCACACACACAGAAGAAACAAGGCAGAAGACTACTGCTTTTGACATGCAACAAACAGCCGGAACAGCGTTGGCCAACCTGGTGCTCTCCAGCTGTGATACAGTGTTTGCACAGTACTGTAATAACATAAAACATGCACTTGGCTGGCATTCTGATTCACTCCAAGCTGCTGTTTTCACTGGAGAGAGAGGAGTATGCAGTGTGGAGCTTTTCCTAATCCTTCAAAATGTTTTCACAAGAGGCAAGAGAGAGAAAAGTGTTTTCTTCCTCCGCAATTACAAGTGTTTGCATTACACAGCTACTTCTTTAAGTGAGTTTCCTTTGGCTTCACAAAGTGGGGGCAGGGGGGAAGGGTCAACAAAGTGGGCTGTGGATGTTTCCTTTCTCCTGTCCTGGCTCTTATATTTTCTGCCAAAATCTTTTAATGCTCAAATCAGTACGGGAAACACAAGCAAAATAAGGTTCAAAGGCACAACAGGTGGTGGACATGGCCAAGCAAGAGAAGAGGTTGAGCCAATGAACAACATGCCTCCTTGGTTCTCATTATAAGGGAATGGGATGGGCACCACTTCAGCAGGGCAAGCAGGGCATTCCTTTGCACTGGACATGGAAAGAGGAACTTCCCTTGGTGTGCCGGACCTGAACTGCCTGTTCACTCCGCCGCTAGCATCCCTATGACCAAGGTGATAGAGGAGTTGGCAATGGCGGCTGTGAATGGGTTCTGGCAGCACTGCTGGTAGTTCCAGGACTGGAGGCAAGGTTGCCATGGGAACTGAGGGGAAAGTGGGCACCGGGCATCAGGTTAACATGAGAAAAAACAGAGTAGGACCATTGCAGTGTCACCTCCCACCACTCATTCTGGTATGGCCAGCCCCTGCGTGGGATCTCCTCAGGACTCATGACATCTCCTCCCCTCCATGAGGCAGCAGAATGAGTGAGAGTACTCCACTTGTGATTGGTGTCTTCCCTTATTCATCTATATGAGAGCCAGTGTGGTGTACTGGTTAGAGTGTTGGACTAGACCTGAGAGACCAGTGCTCAAATCCACCCCCACCCCCACCCAGCCCCAAAGCTCACTGGGTGGCCTTAGGCCACCATAAGCTCCATGGAGTAAAAGGAATATCCCACCTTTTCTCCAGACTTGGACTCAAAACAGCTTTCACAAAGCAAAACAATACAGATAAAATACAAAAGAGTTACAAACATATTTAAAAAATCATTAAAAAGTAATTGTGTGTGTGTGTGTTTGTGTGGTGCTGTTTTACTATCTGTATTTTTGCATATATATAAACATGCACACACACATTAAAATACAGATAGTAAAAACAGCACAGCACTGTTAAAACTCTCTCCTTAAAAAACTGTCAGTTCCCAAAGGCGTGTTGGAATAAAATAGTCTTCACTTGCTCGAGGACGGACAAGGAAGCAGCCAATCTAGGTTCTCTATGAAGTACCAAAGTCTGGGAATAGCCACTGATAAGGATGCTATGGCTGCTCCTTGATCATATATGATCAAGGCCTTCGGTAGGAACCCAGCATTCTGTTTTGCTTTCTACCTAGGATTATCAAGAAACAATGGGGGCTAGATTTTAAGCATAATTCCATAACTTCTCAAAAGTTTATGCTTATGAACTTGTGGATAGCAGGGAAGAAAGTTCAAACACCTTGAAAGTCCCCAATAATTAGATGGTGACCTGCATTTGTCTTAATGGGTCATATAAGCAGGGGACACCAACCTTCTTGAGCTTGG
Source organism: Lacerta viridis (assembly GCA_900245905.1). Taxonomy (NCBI): domain Eukaryota; kingdom Metazoa; phylum Chordata; class Lepidosauria; order Squamata; family Lacertidae; genus Lacerta; species Lacerta viridis. The sequence continues at coordinate 18,035 of OFHU01001885.1, read as the reverse complement.
GGTGACGTGTAAACTAGGGAATCTGTTTTGGGTACCACAGGGACACCACAACCAAGCACACATTGCAACCTATTGTATCCCCTACCAAAGAATGCTTCTTTCAAGCCTGATCTGTACAGAGGGTCAAGGGAGCCCTGTGGGTACTCAATAAGTCTTTTGTGGGCACCATGTTTGGAACTGCTAGTCTACAAGTACTCCAGCCCCTGCCCATCCAGTTATCAGCATGGTTTAAAATAGCTACCAATGAACACACAGCAGCTTGACATGAAGAAGTGTTCAAGGCACTGGATCCGTTGACAACCAGCAAGCTGTCAAGCACTTGAAAAAAAGGTGTTTGCTTTCTTAACAGGTCTTTGCCATGATGAAAACTCAGCTGGCTCATGGCATGAAAAGCAAATTAATTGAAGAAGGACAACAATAAATGAAAGAGACATGAGGTGGGAGGATGACTTCAATCCTCTTTCAGCGAGAACATCATTTGTGATGCACATAGGAAGATCACCTTTGAATCTCGGGTTTCATTTCATTTTTTTAAGTCTTGACAATTTCCTATTATGCAGCAGAACGCACGACGGCAGCAGAAACTGGGGAGAGGGGCAAGGTTGAAAGGAGCACGCAAGCACGCTCACTGCTGCTGCTAGCTTGCCTATTGAAGGTGCGCATCTACTCAGCAGAATGACAGCAAATGTCATCCTGACATCTGAGTAAAAGGTCCGCATGCCCTTTTGAAGTGGCAGAATAGGAAGGAAGGAAGCCAAAGCACAATACACACAGGAGGAAGCACAAGGACTTGCGATATAAATAGGGATGCCCTGGGCCCCCTCCTCATGAAGAAAAGCTGCTTGTCTTCTCAAAACTTTCCCCCCTGCTCCTCAAAATTGATTAAGCACTTTGTCTAAGAAGGCACATAGATACAGCAGGCTTTGAGCAAATGTCAGGGACTCTTCTGACAGCAAAGAAGCCTCGAAGTTTTGTTTGAAGAGAGGCAGCACTTGCACAAGAGAAAAACAAGAAGCCAAATGAATGTTAAGAACCTAAGAAAAGCCCTACTCCTGGATTAGGCCAAAGGCCCATCTTGTTCAGCATCTTGTTCTCACAACAACAAAAGTCTGGATCCTACAGGATTATGCTCTTTGCCCAAGAAGAATAACTACAAAGCCACGAAGACTTGTGAAATGGGCTTTCTAGTCTTCATGACAAGCACAAGGCAGATCCAAAGCCCATTCAAACTTTAAACGTGAAAAATCACCTCTGAGACTCTTTCTTGCTATGTTAAGCGATGTCTGATTTTTGCTTATGCAGAAGATAAAAGCAGGGTGGAGCAATTTCTAATGCAAATGGGCACTCCTGCATTCACATTCCAAACGGGTTGAATCCACAACCTTCTTTTTAATCTTCTCAATCAATGTTCTCTCAATCAGGGTTATAGGATCATAGCTAGCATCTAGATCAGCTTTCTCTACTCTGAACCTGCCAGCAGCTGTTCAAACACTCAGAGAGGACTTTGCCACCACCCAATTACTGATCCATTAAAAGACATACACATCAGTGTTGAAGCTGACTCAGGGATCAGACCCATCAGTTTCTGCATGCATAGCTCAATAGGCTGCCAAAATATGAAATGCATCTTCTAAGAACAGGACAAAATATTGACATGCACATCTCTGTGTCCTGCTATGCAAGAATATTTATGAATGTTCAAGTATATATACCAGCCAGGGAAAAGGATGTAGAGTTGAGCCAGTGAGAGACCTGGTCTGGGGAGGGAGTATAGAGAGTGATGAGGCCTGGAGGGCGATATCTGGCACCTGACTCTGAGGTTCCCCACAGCTTTAAATGAAACTTGGAGATGAAGCCTTTCAAATACAAGGCACCTTCAAAGATAGGATTGTCTTCTGTAGATGACATGTGGCCACTTTGGTTCTTCATATCTTAACTATGATGCTTCCCAATGTCTTTGCATCAATCAAAACAGCAGTACATCTGTGGCACCTTCCAGACCAGTCAGAGGTTTTGAGATCAATCATGTTAATGTACTGCAGCAACAAGTCTTGTATAAACAGATCTTCCTTGTCTGATGCCCTGTGGCACCCCAGTGGCTCTGGGTCAGAGTCTGTGCAGAAGAACAACACTACATTCCCAATTTTCCTTTTAAGCCCGACAATTTGCACGGGTGCTGCACTCTGCATCAAGCCAATTCCCCCTTGCAAACAGAGCTCTGCTTCATAACCCCCTTGCTTCATCCAAGCACAACCCTGAAAAACAGAAGACACTGACGTAACAATCTAAGTGAAGACATCTCTTTTGAGAGCGTGTCAGCACAACCTGCCAAGCCATCAGTCTGAAAGGGAGATGTTTCCAGCACATGTGTTTCTTAGACACTTGGTTTAACCACGAGCTTAAACAGCAGCCTGGCGCCAAGCACAACAAAAGGCAAGGCAGATATTTATTGACTTCTCCCCAAAAATGGCTTGGCTACAGTGAGCAGCTTGCAAGAAAGCAGGCTGATAAATGTATGCTGTGGAAAAACCATGAAAGGAGAAAAGAGGAATAGGGACTCAGGGGCTCCAGCCTGGAACCACATCACCGAGTGTCCAATGAGTGCTCTCGCATGAGAAAATGGGAAGTCCCATCTTTTTCCAGGATACTTGTGGGGTATGATAAAACCTATACTCAGAATGGCTTTGTTTTCCATCACTAATAAACCCTAGGTTTTCTTCATCCTTTCAACCAGCAGTCTTACAAGACTATGGGCTCATCCATCCAGAGTTCCACTTGTCCTGCCACTTTCACCCAAGTTTTACTTCTTACCTTACAAGATTCTGACAGAATCGGAAATCAGTTTGCAATTCATCCTAAGGTATTGTCCCATCTGCACAGTTATATATATATCTTTATCAATTTACTTTATAGTGCCTGATGCCCTAAAAGATCCCGAAGTGATTTATAATGTTCAAATTAAAAGAATAAAGTCACTTAAAACAACAACAACACCATACATCTAAGCTAATCAAATCACTGCAAACCAAGGTTACTATAGTTGCTGCAAACCATATCTACCTGTGATGTCTGAACTAAATCTTGATTCCTCATTTGTGAAACGGAAACACTGATCTTCCTACTGGAATGGAACAAGGAACTCTTGGTCCTCATCTCCTGTGTCCCAAAAGTTGCAGGTTATTCTCTTGCCTTCTTTTTTATTTTTTCACCCTGAGTTTGTTGTCTATAGTGGGCAAGATGCTTAATGAAGAGGCAGAGGTGGAAATTGGAGAAGGAGAAGATGAGAGCAATCAAAATAAATTAAGGAAAATGAATGCCTGTGGTTTGACCTCTTTTGCTGGTTGAGGAGTGGGGACACTAGACTGTCTGAAGCATGAACAGAAAGATTTGAAATATTCAAACCTGAACAAGTTACCCAATCTTTTAAAGACATGTCTGTTTTTCTCACCACAAGAATTATGCATACACTCAGAATTTTGATGCAACATATTGCTTTTCAGTCTCAGGGGTGGTGGGGGATTTCAAAAAAGCATCTCTTAACCTGGCACTGAGAACCTGGCAGTCATGACAACAGCAATAGCTACATTTCACAGTTCCCATGCATTTCAATAGGGTATGCAGAACAGAACATCCAAGAGGATTGTGCCCAATTTGTCTGTAATGTGGCATTATCTGAATTGCAATCATGAGTACTGCCAAATCTTCACCCATTAATAGAATTCACTACCACATGATGTGGCTAGGACCACCAACTGAGATGGCATTAAAATGAGAAAGATTTGTCTGAGATAAAGCTACCACACAATGCTGGAATTAAGCACAAGTTAAGTAAGCTATGGCTTAGGGTCTCATGGGGCTTCTAAATAAATAAAAATGCTAAATTTAGAGTTTTACATAATTGGTTAAAAAAACAAAGAAAACAGGGAAAACAGACTCTAAAACAGACATTATTATTCTGCTATGAAAAAACCAATTTAATGGCTACACAATTATTTGTCATGTTGTGTTCGTAAATCTGTGCAGAAATATATGCTAAGTAAGAAATCATAAGGTTTTTTATTTTAAAGGTATTTAATATGCAAAAAACTTATTTCAGGATACATGTTTTAGTTAGAGTGTTAAGTTTTTAGCTGTATCCTTACCTGTGTACCAATATATGTGCAAATATGAAAGATTCATGTTTCTTTTTTCATCACCTTTTCTGGTAGAATAATACACTTCTATGCTATGCGGCTTCTTAAAGTTGACATAGCTTCCCATGTCTTAATCTGTCCCTAGCTATCACCACCTTATTAGTAGTCATGACTATGATTAGATCCACCATAACACAAGAAGAGTCCGCTGGATCAGGCCAATGGTGAGAACATGGTGAAAACCAACATTTGCCCATGAAGCTCATTGTGAGACTTTGGACTAGGCACATCACAGCCTAGCCTGCATCACAGGGTTGTTGTGAAGATATCATGGGGAAATGGAAAAGCATGAATGCCACCTTCAGCTCCTTTGCAGGGGAATATGAACATAGAATAAGATCAGTGGCGGAGTAAGGCTCCGCGGTACCCGGGGCGGCAAAGGAAACGCCCCGGGGGCGGGACGTCGTGACATCACATTGTGACGTCATGACGCTCCGCCCCCAGGGCGGTTCCGGGGGTGCCGGCGCCGCTTCTGCAGCCTTCTTTTAAGCCGAAGAGCTCGCTTTTAAGCTCTCCGGCTCAAAAGGAGGCTGTAGAAGCGGCGATCCGATGCGCTGCCGCTCCCAGGGTGACGGAGGGAGCGGCAGCGCGTGGGAATGGTGGGAGGGGCTGCCTCTTGCCGCCCCCACCCGCCGCTTCTCGCCCCTGTCGCCCGGGGGCGTACCGCCCCCACCGCACCCCCCTAGCGACGCCCCTGAATAAGATATCCAGTCTATCTGCCCCAATTCTGAAAGGGGCAGCTTAGGCTAGGTTTGGAATAATACAACAAACAAACGTATAAATGAGAGAAAAAAGAATCTGGGACACAACCAGGATATTATTGCCTATGCACATTAGACTTTACATGCAACTCCTTGACAAATCCGCTGTGTGGGTGTCTGCTGCAGCAGGCTAGCCTGGTGAGGTTGTGCAGGAAAGCAATCCATGCTCCTGGACTATTGCACATTGCATTCTCATCTTCTTTGAAAAACTGTTCTTAATCAAGGATGGATTAACACATCAGAGCTTATTAAGGAGGACACACCACTGCCTCCTTCAAGGTGGATGGTATCTCTCCTCCCTCCAGAGAAGCACTGATCACTCCCTGGAGTGACCCACCCAGTCAATGCCCTACAGCCACTTCTAAGAAGCCAAGATGGACGTGGTTGGCTACATTTCTGCAAGCAGCTTGTCTATCTCCTTGGGGCAAAATAATTGAAACCAGTCCTGTGGAGATGGATTAGACAGGGCTCTGGTTGTTTCCATTGGACTTGCTCTAAGTATTACTACAGGTAATATGCTACCTCCAGGATCAGAGGAATAATTCTGAAGTGGAGAGAGTCCTGTTGCGCTTGTGTCCTGCTTGTAGCCTTCCAGAAAGCATCTGGTTGGCCAGGGTGGGAAACAGGATGCTAAACTAAATGGGCCTTTGCTCTGACCCAGCAGGCAGGCTCTTCTTATGTTAGCAGTTTCCTATGCTTTCTGTACAAATAAGCACTTCACACAGGCACTTTATGTGGGTGCGAATGCATCATCTCCAATGCGCCTTCCCCTTGTCTCAAGCAAATGGCACATTTTACCGAATCACACTCAAAATAAGCAAGGAAGGCCACAGCTTCGAGATAAGAGGAATAAATCCCAAAGGAAGTGGTGGTATCTTGAGCTCCTGTTGTACAGTGTTAACTAGGCCAGTCATACATGAATAAGCTTTTCCTGTTGGACTGCCATGGGGTCATGCTAGTTTCCTCCTGTAATCAGTAGAAACCTTTCCATAAGGGTCGCTCAACTGCCCTTCCTTGCTATTGGCAACTCCCTAATAATTTATGAGGATTCTTCAGCACTGCACTTTTCTGAATCCAGAAGTCTCATTTCTCCTCATACCAGGGTTGTGGACCTGAGGCTCGGGGGCCAAATGAGGCTATACAGGCCTTTTATCTGGCCCTCAGGACTCTCCCAGGACTCACCCCTCTCCAGGCCATGCCTCTCAGTTGCCTTGCTCCATGCCATCCTCAACTACTTCTGCCTGGCTGGAATGTCCCCTAGAACTAGGATAATGCCTCTTGCTTGCTTGCCTGGATGGAGGAGGAAAACATATAGGTGGATGTCAGAAACAGCTGACTTTTGCATGGGTGGAATGTAGCCTATTGTACAATGGTATTCTCATCAGCTGTGCCACCTGCTTTTGCCTCTGGTTCCACCCACCACTGACATGTACCCCTCCAGAAGCCTGTTTATGAAGGAATGTGGCCCTCAGGCTGAGAACAGTTCTCTACCCCTGCCCTGCATCCCTGGCTCTGGCTCACTGTGTCTGCACAGGATGGGAAGCTTTAGAAGGTCAAGAATTTCAAGAATTTCCCGGCACTTCTTGTTAGTTTCTATCTCCTCCCCCCAGCCCTTTCCCATCCTTTATGATGTGGACCCAGTAGTGATAAAGGAGTGGTGTCATTTCCTGGCCAATGTGCACTGCCAATGGGTGAAAAATTAAGGTTGTCACCTTTGGTCTGGCAAAATAAAGGACAGGTTGGGCAAAATACAGGACAGTAAAAATTGAAATGAAATTATCCATGAGAGAAATTAACAACAATTTAAGACTTTTGAAAAGATAAAATGACAACAGACTAAAAACAGATTAAAACTCACATCAACTTTGTAAACACCTGGGTAGGTTTGTTTTTAGCAGATGCCAAAAAGAGAACAGTGAAGGCTCCTGCTGGATATCAATAGGCAGACAAATAAAATTAAAAGCTTTTTAAAAAAAATATGACAACCACCTCTCACTTTTCTCTCTCTCTTTATCTTAGGAACTGAGAGAGAATGGGCTATATGCAACTAGGTTTCACTAACTATATTCCAGCAACCCTCAAATTATTCATGGCTAAATCAATAGTCCAACTATTGTATGGTGCACCGCTTGTTCCTCTCTCCAATCTGGACCCCTATGAAAAAATCCAATCAGGATTTCTAAGATCAATATTTCAAATACCGAAATGTGTTCCCAATGCAGCCCTACGCCTGGAAACGGGCCTTCACAGGGTCGAAGCTAAAGTGTGGCAAGCCGCTTTTTACTTCTGGCTAAGATTTAATAAGACACCAGTCGGCCTGCTCCCCTTGATACATCGTGATAAATTTCAATCAAGTTGGAGGAAGGGCATACTTAGAAAACTATCCACATATGGACTCTCTTCAGGGCATCTCTTAAGCCTGGAAATGGGAAGGGCGAAAAATTTAATCAAAGAAAGAATCATCGACACTGAATACCAAAACGATCTTAACCGACTTTCAACAATCTACAGGCCTCTTTATGATCATCAAAGGCTGCACTTAGCAAATTACCTCAAGTCATTAGATAACCCCAAACATCGCTGGGCATTTCCCCAGCTGTCTTAGTGGGCAGATACAACAAGACCCCAATTGACCTAAGACTATGCCCTTGTGAGGGCAATGAGATCAAATCCACTGGGCACGCCCTTTTATATTGCCCACTGTATCGCGACTCAAGGAAAGAACTGATCGAACCGCTCTTGGTGAAACAGCCCGGTCGATCAGAGGAAGCCTACACCAGATACCTTTTAGCTGACAAAGACATAGAGACCACTAGGATTGTTGCAAAATTTTGCTACATAGCGACAAGAATAAGACGCACTGTGATGACAGCAAATACCAGTGACTGATACCCTAGTCGAACTACCGTAGGACCACTGCAGGAATGTCGACAGGTGGTTAAGATCCATCCATAAAAATTCTATAAAACTTTTAAAAATCTGCAAAATTTTAATTGTAATTTTATTAAGTAGATACCCATTATATGAATTGGACTGTATAATTTTCTTGCTGGTCTTTGACTGTATTAAAGATTTATTATTATAACTAGGTTTCACTAAGAGTAGACCCATTGACATTCATTAGCCTATGTTAGTCATGCCCACCAATTTTCAATGGGCCTTTTACAACCCAGAGAAATTGAGAGAGGAATGGTGGTGACCTTAAGAGAGAGAAACTGCACATGGAGTGCTGAAGATGTGCATGAAATTAGGTTGGTTTCCCATTTCTATCCTAGACCCTTCAGAGATGTGCTGTCTCTCCATAACTCATTCTGGACTCAGTGACAGTCTTAACAATTCTTCTTTCTTCTTCTTTAATTTCCCGTTTGTCGGATGTTGATCTAATTTCCAGGTCCTTTGCTGTCATTTCTTCCCTTTCCTTTCTCCTTGGTTTTCCCTGGGTAGTGTGACATACCACTTCATCACTGCATTGTTGCCCATCAGAAGAACTGCAATACTTCAATGACTGCCTCTCCTTTAGAGGCCAAGAGATTGTGCCAAAATTTGGCACCACCATGATCTCCAGAGTTCTCATGAACTGCACATCCTTTGACAAAGCAATCAATTTGAGGGTTTTGCCCACATGAGGCTATGACAATGGTGCAGACACCAGTCAAACATAAACCATATGTTGTGGCTTTCCATTTGCCAAAACCCCCATCCTGGTTCATCCAGGTTAATCTAATAAGAATAACATCTTTGTAAGAGATCTCATGCGTAGCAACTTTCAGCAGTTCTGGATTCTAAAAAAGGGGAATGTTTTGAAAAATGCACACATAACTAGGACTAAGCTGCCATATTATTACATCTAACTCATTTATCAAAAGAGAACTTGCAAAGCTGGAAAGTCATTGGTGGCAACCTGCAGGCTTTGTGCTGTCGTTCCTGCAGCCCTATGTGTATCAAATTTGGCATCTCCTCCCTCTGTTTGTTTCAAACCCATTTGCGTTCTGCAGCCACAAAGGAATGAAATCAATTGTTGCACACAGCCTGGTCCAAGAAGCATTATCCAACCTTTTAGCACATATCAAAGGAATGACATTACCAGAATCTATAACGTTGCAAGCCAGTGCCTCATGTGCAGCAATAGCAGAAATACATCTGTATCTGCCAGCAGAGTGATCTGTTATCCATTTCCAATGTCATTTTTTACAAACTTATCTATTGGACTTTTCACCTTCAATAAAGACCTAGATTTGGACCAATGGATATATAAAGAAATTGCCATTTCTATTCAAACAAATGAGGAGAAACACCTGCAGCAGAGGTAGCCAGCCAAGCAGAAGGAACCGATGTTGTGCTCTCAGGGGATTGGCTAGTCAGACCCAGGCCTGCTTAAACTTCAGCAAGGTGGTGGCTTCATATGTCTTCAGATAATACCCTAGGCCACTTGGAAAATAATCAGTAGATTTATTTATTTATTTATTATTTCATAAAATTTATATACTGCTTGATTGTAGAAAAAAGCTCTAAGTAGTTGATCTAAAATGGATTATCACTGATGTCTTATTGACATTCTCTACCGAATCAGGATTGAAATGATGACTAGTGTTTTGAGTGCACTGGCAATTTATAAAATTTTTTTAAATAGACTGGCCCCTCTCTAAATGCTATCTAAAAGGTGGACTATGACACTTTGATCTAACAATCTGACTGCAATCAATACCGTCTTATTGAGCTGAATCTCGGGGCTTGCTTTAAGATAAGATGTTTTTGCTTGGAAAATCAACACTGTGGTGGCAAAGGCTGAAGGAATCTGGAAATCAAATGACATCCTCACACTCACAGTTAGCTTTGGAACTCTGCTGTTATGGTTCTTTCGCAACTTCCAAAAAGAAAGACAGTCAGACAGACAGACAGACAGAAAGAAAGAGAAAGAAACGGAAACAAATGAGCCAAACAGTTCAGAGAGATCAACACAATTAACCTCCTCTTTTGAATGTTGACTCCTTTCTTTGACTTGTATAGATTCAGCATGCTGAAAATGAGGACATCCTTGCTGACAGGAACTTCACAAAGTGACTAATTATTATAGAGGGAATGTACAGTGGGTAACCTTCAAAGCCTGCTCTTTCATTTCTGAATGTTCTAGCTCTACAAATGTGATCATGCTAGAAACCAGTAAGTCTTCCCCTACGACTAACATCATCCCAGGGCAGCCTTCCCCAACCTGGTGCTCTCCAGATTTTTTGAACTATAACCACCACCATCGTGGCTATTGGGTATCTGGCTGCAGGGGATGATGGGAGCTGGAGTCCTAAACATCTAAATTAGATGGCTTGGTAAATTTTTGGGTTTAAGGGTTTAATCTGAAACTTCAGACTTTTCAGGGTCTCCCTGACAGAGTTAAAATCATAGTGGGGGAAAGAATTAAGGAATGGGGTATTCTTTCTTTGTCTTGAGAGTTGTTGTTGTTGTTGTTGTTGTTGTTGTTGTTGTTGTTTTTGCTATTTAATTTGTACCAACCTCACCCCCCGCCATGCCCCACATCTACCCTAAAGAATTAAGCACAGCTCCCTGGGTGCAATCTCTGTCCTCACTGGGAGCCACTGTTCATTTATTTATTGACTGTTCATTATAAAAAAAATACAGTCAATAAATAAACAGTGGCTCCCAGTGAGGACAGAGATCAAATCCAATATTAATGTACAGTATAGAGAGAACATTTCCTCCCCTCTCCATCTGTAGAGTAAAAGATAGCAGCAGTTTAGAAGCATAGATTTTGAGTAAATTGCAGACCAGATGCATGAACACTAACAATACTAATAACAATGTTATTGATCTGGTGCTGAAAAAACTGTGGCAAAGGTGCCAGGTGAGCTTTTCTGGGGCGGCTATTCCACAACCGGGGTGCCACTACCACCAGGCACATGCTTTTGGGAGGGCAAATGGGACAGTTGCTCATGGTGGCAAATTTGAGGAGTTGGCATTGACATTGCGGTCTGTGGTGCTGATACTGGTAAATGACAGCACCTGTCAATCAAATAAGATATTGCCACCATACCACACTTTGCGAGAACATCCTCATTAAGCTTTAGTTGGATAACAGTTGAGCCTAACTGCTCTGAAAGAGACTTTGCCTAAAGACGCATTTAAAATTCCCACCAGAGAGTCCTTAAGTAAGGTGGTTTTTATTAAGGTCTCTCTGAGAAATCTGCTTCCTCATTCCTCACACCATTCACTGATTGGGGAAATCAGTATTTAGAAATATAGTGGGTTTTTTTTTTACTTTCTGCTTCTGGATAGAAAAAAACACCAGTTGTTCTTCTTTTTAAATGCCATGGGAACTGTGTATGAGCTTGTGTTCTGTGTTTCAGGTTGCTTTGGAAGCTGCATTTGTTTTTACTTGACTAGAGGCTTTAAAAATACTTTTTTTATCTGGGGGCAGTTTTTAAAGCTCTGAGTCTTGTATGCTGTTTAACATTATTTTGGAAGCTGAATTTGTTTTTGCTTGTTATATGGGAGTAGTTTTTAAGCTAGGTATGGGACTGTGTGCTGCAATTTGTTTTACTAAAAAAATATACCGGTAAGAGCCACTGCTCCAAACCCCCTGCCCTGGCATCTAATTCTAGTGTACTACTACCATTCTTATATGGTTGTTTATTATTATTTTTATTTCACATGCTTCTCAGACACTGAATACAGATTTAGAGACTAAGGCTGCAATTCCAACTCCCCCTACCCAAGAGTAAACACTACTGAATGCAATATGGCTTGCATTTGAGTAGACATGGTTAGGATCGCTCTGGGCTTTGGACTAGAAAGCTGTTCTGTGCAGAACAAAATGAAATGCATTGAAATGTGCAGAACAAAATGAAATGCATTGAAATGTCCACAGCAAAAAGTGTCCAGAGCAAATTCTTCTTCTTCTTCTTCTTCTTCTTCTTCTTCTTCTTCTTCTTCTTCTTCTTCTTCCGACATACCTACAGAACGAGGGGATTTCTCCAACAATTTCTGGTAGTTGAAGTTTGACAAGGAGCTGAAAAATCTCCATTACTAATAGTTTTCTCATATACCGGTAATATGTGAAGCGAATGGACTGTACTGTTACAGACTGTTCTGTTACATTTAAAGGTTAACTTGTTAAACTTAAAGGTGGGAGATTAATTGCAGGTGACAAGTAGGTGGCAGGTAGGCACTGTCTGTTGTTGGGACCCTCCAACTTTCTTGAAAATATGCATCAGGAGACACAAAGTCAAAAGCTTTATCTGCACAGTGACTTGATTGGGTTAGCAGAGAAAGGAATGAGGATGCCATTCAAACATCATACAAAGAACCACCAGTTGTAAATTTTTAGGGAATATTTCATCTAGAGGTAAAGTGCATGGTGTTTAATGTTATATTTATTTGCTGTATTCTATTTGCCCTATTGCAGGGGTGGCCAACTCTCAAGAGACTGCGATCTACTCACAGAGTTAAAAACTGGCAGTTTTGGGAGGTTCAGGTCAAAGTTGTTGAGTTTTTTTCCAGGGAGGAGGTAAAATGTTGAGCTTTTTTTAGGGGAGCCACAGTTGTTCCGCTTCTTTGGAGGAGAGCCAATGATCTACCAGTGATCTACCGCAGGCGTCCAGTGATCTACCGGTAGATTGCAATCTACCTGTTGGACATGCCTGCCCTATTGTGTGTAACCATTTTTATGTTAAAATCTCTTCTTTAAAAAAACCTACCCTTTTATCATTTAGCATACATTTAATATTATTTCATCGACCCTGCATTGTCTCCTTTAATGTACTACCCCACATCTAATGTCAAGTCAGTGTCGTGATACCTGGAGGTAGGGAATTTTAGGCTGTCAGGTGAAAGACAGCCAAAGGGTTGCCATATTTTGAAGAGCAAAAAAGGAGGATGCTATGACAGCCATTCAAAGCAAACAAATGCAATTTGTCTCAAATTTACCCCTGAAAAAGAGGGTGTGTCCTGGGAAAAGAGGCAAGCCTAAATTAAATAACTCTTTCACTTGGTGGAAGCGAAGATCTAAAAGGAACGATGGGCAAGCAGACAGGTACACTTTGACTAGGCAGGATCTTCCTTCAGGACCCAAGGAAGCTGGGGTGTCATACACACACACACCCAACAGAGCCACAGCTGACAGATTCCTCTGAGAAAAGGAATAACAATTAAGCCAAATTAAGGGTGCTTTGAGACCGTCGGTATTTTGCAGGAGAGAGTTCAAGCACATACAGGACCTTAAACTGGATTAAAGTGCTCTGTTTCCCCTAATACAAACAATCCATCTTTTAGAGAAAATAGGACTGTTTGTGTTTTGGAAAATAATGGGCGAACCCTTTGAAAAATGTAGAATGAAGAAGTGGTCAACAGGAAGACACGTAAATATTGCATAAGCAAATCAGGCTGGGTGCTCATTGCCATATAACCTCCCTACAAACAAATCAGGAGGAATGTTCAGTAATGACCGGATATAGTCTAAGCTTGTACAAACAAATCAGGAGGAATGCTCAATAAACAGGTTGTTAGGAGAAGCCCTAAGTTTATAGTGTAGTGCAACAGTGAATAACATTTTGCTTTCATTCCAAGGGCCACATTATCTGATGAGGAACCTTCAGGAGGGGAGGCTACATGTCAGAGTTGGTTGAAGCAAGAGATAAAAAGTGTGCAGAGTGATTATTATTGTTGCTATGGATTTGGAGGGAGCAAGGATCCCGTAAAATTCCTGGGTGTCTGGTTCTCCCCAGAATTTCTGATATTAGTAAACGTGGGGTTTGAATTTGAAGTCAAGTCAGCTTCCTCAGGAGCTGGTCTTAGAGATGTGCCATCCAAGAACAAAGACAAGTGATTGCAGATCCATTACCCTGACAAAAAAAACAAGAGAGGTTCATCACCAGACATTAAAGGGGAAGGCTCCCAGGATATTACAGGGGGAAAATGTGCCTTTTGCAGGAGGCTTTTGAAATGGAGGTTGCCAGAGTGGTGGAAGGAAAGGGGGATGCTGAAAGTGGAAGGGGAGGAGTTGTGTTTTCTGGAAAGACTGCTGGGAAGAAGCCTGTTGGAACAAGAAGGTTTTGCCACCTGCCAGCAGAAGAACAAGGAGGGAGCCCGTTCAACTTTTCTAGGGAGAAATTCCAAAGTCTGGGAGCAGCCACTAAGAAGGCCCTCAGTGATGGGTGTGACTCTCACCCTTGTACAAGACACTACATACCAGTCACGCAAAAGTTTGAGATTCCGATATACTCCCCATCACCCACACAATGCTTCATCCAGGCAAGCAAGACATGCTATCACAATTCAAGATAGCTACAACTTATATTTGGTTGCCTAATTAATACATCTGAAACATGAGTATCACAGTTCAAGAACACATGCAGCACCTGAGGAGAGCACTAAGCAGAGCCAGTGAGAAATGCCCAGAGGGCAAGACAGAAACCATAGAAGGCCACATCTGCACCCTGGGCTTAAGGTCCCCCATTCCTGGTGTAGAGATATGCCTTTTGAAAAGAAACAAATAATGATGTTGATGCTTCTGTTCCCTTTCCCAGGCAGCAGGTTCCCCGAATTTCCTGTTCTTGGAATCTCTCCTGCAGAAGTTCAGCAGAACTACACCCAGACACACCAGTTGGACATAAAAACAAAGCAAATACTTTCAGAAATCAGATTCAGTGGCAAATTCCATCCTCCCAACAAGCTATCCCTTTGCTGTTTCCTTACACGACCCCTGTTTGTTCTTGTTCAGCTTCTCCACAGCTGTGACATAACGACAGGCTCTGGAAGAATTCTGCTTGTGGCAAGGCTGTGGAGGAGAATCTGCTTTGCATTAGCACTCCACCTATTTATCAAGTCCCTGTGCAGCAAACAACACATTTCCTTTCCTTTGCCTCCCCACTGCTGCTGTCTACCAAGCTGTGCTTCTAAGCACACTTACTTGGTAGGGAGCTCTGCGGAAATCAACACACCATAGAATTGATCTGCATGTTTTGCACAATGCGGGGCCTTAACTAGAGCACATGCTTGGTATACAAAAGGTCTCTGGCCTCCCCAGACAGGACTGGGCAAATCCCTGGTGAGATGCTGCTAGTAAGCTATTTTGGATCAATGGTCTGGCTCAGTGTAAGGCAACTTCCTTAATTGCTCACTTTGAACTGTACCACTTCAGGTGATTGCGTATGTCTATCATATTTTTCATGCTTCCCTGAATGTGACACATTTTTTGGGGGGGGGGGAGATGCACTTAGCCTTTCTCTCCCTGATTTGTTTTCTTCATGCAGAGAGTGTGTGTGAACACACAAAAATGCTGATCGTCACCTGCTCCTTTAGTATACAACATTATTCTTAATAGGTCAGTTGGCTGAAATGTTCTATGAGATAATGGGTTGTATTCAATTAGGTTTTACTCAGAGTAGACCCACTGAAACTAATGGACCTAACTTAATAATGTGCATTGATTTCAGTGGGTCTACTCTGAGTAAGAACTTGTTGAATTTGGTTTAGCTGATCGTTGTCTGCCCCACTTATGAGAATAACCCCCCCCCAAAAAAAAATCTATACCACAAGTGTTTGCCAGGAATATACGCTCTCATTCTACTGGAACTCCAATGAAGCTCAGTGTTGGAAGATTAAGGACAGACAAAAGGAAATACTTCTCAGTACAGTACAGTACAGTGCATTGTATAGTATAGTATAGTATAGTATAGTATAGTATAGTATAGTATAGTATAGTATAGAATCTACTCCCACAAGATAGCCACCAACTTGGAAGAGTTGTCTGGCTGGCCACTTTGAAAACAGCGTTCTGGAGTAGGTGGACCTGAGCACAACAAAGACTTTCAGTACCTCTCTTCCACATGCTCTTTTATCTAGGGTTTCAACCCAATGAAGAGGTATTTGCCCTGTCTGTGAGAGAAAGAGGAATGTCTCTCTAAAACTGGTGGTTACCCTCAGCAGTTTTGAAAAGCATTGTATCAAAAGCAATATTGAAATAAATCTGTTGCCTGTTAGTTTGAAGCAGCTTTTTAGTTTAGTCTTTCTTTTTAAAACAATCAATCTGATTAAAGGAGGGTGGGCAGCATGGGTCTGCATGGGGCCCTTGGACTAATTTAATGTGGGTGGGAATGAGGTTGTAAAACAGGGGAACGAAAGAGGACAGGGAGAGAGGGAGGAAAGAAGGGAGGAAAGGAAGGAAGGAATAGTGCTCCACCCACTTTGGGGTCTGGCCCCACCTACCACTAGCTTTAGTCCCACTCACAACTGCCCTGAGAGGTTACCCCTAAGGAATTGTGGCCTTCAACAAAAAAACATTTCCCTACTCTGGATTAAACATTGCTTTTCCTACTTCTAGCTGGAATAGCAGTGAGTAAAATAAGCATCTTGGATGACGTACTGTATACAAAAGCACAAAACCTCCCTAATTCAGTCTGGGCTGATGTTGTGCCATGAGTTCCATATGATACCTGTGGGAGGAAAATATGAATCTCTGTGATCCATGTGTGTGGGGGGGGGGGATGAATAAGAAAACAATTGGATGGGTGCCTGTATTCAAAACGCAGGACTAAACTCACTCCCCAACAGAAGAGAGCCCCCAGCAACAGAGTTTAAACTCTAAAGTAAAGTGGGAACAGTTACAGGTGGGTAGCCGTGTTGGTCTGCCATAGTCAAAACAAAATCGAAAATTCTTTCCAGTAGCACCTTAGAGACCAATGATCTGAAGAAGTGTGCATGCACACGAAAGCTCATACCAAGAACAAACTCAGTTGGTCTCTAAGGTGCTACTGGAAAGAATTCTCGATTTTGTTTTGTAAAGTGGGAACGTAGGCTATTAAACCCTTTTCATTTCCTATTTAGTTGCATACAGCACTCCTCTCTTTCTACCCCTATTACAATGAACCAACCAGACACTGGTAAGTATGTTTCAAATGCTGTACTTACAAAAGTAGGCTACTGATTCATTTATCCATGTAGTAGCAAGAATAATACATGCAGAATACTCTTGAGCAGAAAACACAGGATGACAGGTTCAAACATGTGTTTTCTTAGTCAGTTACATGGAGCTGAGAGAGTAAGGAAGAGAAGCAGCTTCACTTACTTCCCCGAAGGTGATGAGGGGGTGTGACCTAGCCAAGTCTAGGAACAGAATTCTACGGTCTTAATCCCTTCAAGCACTAACTGACACACATGCGTAACTATGTTTGACTGCAATTTCCCATGTTATCATCATCATCATCATCATCATCATCATCAATTAAACAATTAAAATTATAATAAACTGATCTGCTTGTGGGCTTCCCCAAAGAAGCATCTAGTTGGCCACTGTGAGAACAGGGTGCTGGACTAAACAGGCTATTGGCCTGATCCAGCAGGGCATTCTTGTGTTCTTATGTTATTACTTTTTTGTGTTATTGAAATGCAATGCTGTTATCAAGTTCTTATTACTGAATTCTTTTTGAAATGCTTATTGAAATGAAATGGCAGTAGATAGTTACAGAAATTATTATTATTTAACAAAAAAAATGCTTTGCTGATCTGAACCTTAGCGCACGCACACACACTCACTGACAATGTCTAGCTGGCCTCCAATTGTTTGTAGGAATGAACCACCGCCTCTGGTTATTTCTGCTACAAGTAATGCCTCTGAGCTTCTGCAGGTATTTAGTTGCCTTTGATGAAATGGGCTACATGCATAGCAGACACACGGATCAATTTAGCAACAGCAAACCTTCTGGCAAAAAACACATTCCTCGCTTCAGCAAGACTCCCCTGGTGGGTCCATATGTGTCTATGTAGACCCCTGTTCATTACACTGTTCAGTCTAGGTGGGCAATCCTCTTGACCAAACACACATCACTAGGACCTGAAAATGTGGGCTAGGGTTCCCTAAA
Organism: Lacerta viridis; assembly: GCA_900245905.1. Classification (NCBI taxonomy): domain Eukaryota; kingdom Metazoa; phylum Chordata; class Lepidosauria; order Squamata; family Lacertidae; genus Lacerta; species Lacerta viridis. The sequence continues at coordinate 215 of OFHU01001885.1, read as the reverse complement.
AAGACTGAGTGTGTAATGCAGTAATTTTAAATACATTTATACACTGAATTTAGCAGTACCAGCTCAGTTTAAGCGTTGCCTGTATCAGGCCATCTCTTGCCTTGCCATTTTTAAATTGTGTGTAATGTATCTAATGTATTTTGTATTCTCATTTTGCATTTTTATGTTGTGAACCTACCTGTGATATCTGGATGCGGGGGCAGTACCCCTGGCTT
>OFHU01001371.1:0-84853 GCA_900245905.1 Lacerta viridis | reverse complement strand
AGCCTTCTATTACCCTTATTTATCTTCGTGTACTCTAGTAAATTAACATTTACACATTGCATTTTACAAGGATCAATTTAATTTTGCAAGGAGCTTGTTACTTGTACAGTATGTTTTTAAGTAATCTTTGAATATTTTCCACTCCTTGTATACTTTCTGGTTTGAGAGCCCTCTTACTTTCACCGTTCGCCAGTTGTAGGTATTCAATCATAAGAGTCTGCCATTCTTCTATCGTGGGTACTGTTTCATTTTTCCAATTTCTTACCACTAATATTCTGACTACTGTAGTTCCATACATAAACAATGGTCTTATATCTTTTCTGATTTCCGCTGTCATTCTTCCTAGGAGGAAGGCTTCTGGCCTTTTTCTGAATGTAAATCTAAATAATTTTTTGAATTCATGTTATAATATATCCCAAAATTCTCTGTTCCACCACACGTATAGGTATGACCCTGTCTCTTTTTACATCTCCAGCAGATTGGTGATCTGCCTTTACACATTTTCACAAGTTTTGCTGGAGTGAGATGCCCTCTATAAATCACACCGTGAATTTTATGAATGGCTTTAAAAGAAGATTTGGCACATTGATGAGGAGAGTTCTATTGAAGGCTACTGGCCAGGATTGCTGTGCCCTGCTCTCCACAGTTGGTTGCAACCATGCTTCTGAATACCAGTTGTTGGAAACCATGGGAGAGGAGAGGGCTCTTCTGCTCCAGCCCTCCTTCCCAGTGGGGCATCAGGTTGGCTGCTGTGAGAACAGGATGCTGGACTAGATTGGCCTGATTCAGAATGCACTTCTCCTTTGCCCCTATAGCCTCTCTGCACAAAAGGACTGTGTGATTCCTCCCTCCCACTCCACACAACCCTCTGTTCCCCACACAATCATTGGGCTGCTTTTCAGCACTCCACGACTGTCCCTTCCCCCTCATTGGATTGAGCATGACATCACTGCAGCTCAGCCAATCAGTAGGGGAGAGAGAGCATCATAGACAGGAGGCAGTCAGATTGTAGCCTATCCCAAAATATAATCTGTGAAACATCCTCTTTATTCTTTTTCTTCTTGCTAGGAAAAGGAAAACCCAAACTCAGAGTTCTTCCTAGAAAATTTGGTTTGTACGACAGCTAACATCTTCTTTGCTGGAACAGAAACAGTCAGCACTACCTTGCGCTATGGCATTCTGCTTCTGCTGAAATACCCAGAGATTGAAGGTGAATGCGGAAGGGGCTGGAAAGGAGGGTGGAGAGATGTCTTTGTTTTTGCAAGTTATGTACTGGGATTCTTGTTCCCCGGAAGGAGCAAATGGACACTTTTTGTCACATCCTGCTGATTTCTCAACAGAGAAGATCCACCAAGAGATTGAACGTGTGATTGGCCTGAATCGCATTCCTAACATGGATGACCGTCCCCTGATGCCCTACACAGATGCGGTGATCCACGAGATCCAGAGATTTACTGACATGATACCCTTGGGGGTAGCAAGACGTGTGACCCGTGATACCAAGTTCCGGGGATACACCATTCCCAAGGTACTGTGGTTTCATTCATTCCTGAGACTTAGACTCCACCCTTCAGTACAATTTCCAGACATGTTTTGTGGGCAAGCAAATTCCCCTTCCCTTCTCATCAGGAAGAACTCTTAGACTCCACCCTTCGGTACAATTTCCAGACAAGTTTGGTGGGCCAGCAAATTCCTCTGAGGCACCTCTATCTCTGACCTGTCCGCCATCATCATGGTGGAGGTATCTGAGTCAAATCCAAAATAAGACGTGAAGAGCCCAGCCAGATCACGCAACGTTGGTTCCATATCTTCTAGTGCTGCCTTCACCAAAGGAGTAGTGATGCTTATGGGTCTTAAAGTGGTTTAATTCTAACCCTCCAAAAGCCATTTCCCCCTTCCCTTCTCATCAGGAAGAACTCTTTGAGGGCAAGAACTTTGGACTGTGGAAAGGGCTCCCTGAGAAGGGGGTGGAATCTCTTTCCATCAAGGTTTTTCAACAGAGGTTGGGTGGCCACCTGTCATGGATGCTTTAGTTGAGATTTCTTCATCACAGGTGGCTGCACTAGATGGCCCACAGGATCCTTTCCAGCTCTACAATTCTATGAGTCTAAGATCCTCTCCCTCTCTTGTTCAGGGGACTGAAGTCTTCCCTGTGCTTGGATCTGTGCTGAGAGACTCCAAACATTTTGAAAGACCAGATGTGTTTGACCCCCAGCATTTCCTGGATGAGAACGGGCAGTTCAAGAGGAATAAGGCTTTCATGCCATTCTCCATCGGTGAGTGAGTCCCCTTCCCTTTCCAAGCCACTGCCAATCCGTTTATAACTGCACCCTGAAAGCCTGTTTTCACCTTCCTCCTCTTTCCTAGGGAAACGCTATTGCTTTGGGGAGCACCTCGCTCGGATGGAGCTCTTCCTCATCCTCACCAGCATCCTGCAGAACTTCCGCTTCAAATCTCCCATCCCACCTGAAAAGATCAACATCTCTCCCATGCTGGTTGGCTTTGCCACCCTTCCGCATTTTTATGAAATGTGTGCCATTCCCACCTGAAGGTGGTCAGGTGTCTTGGAGAATCAGAACCCCATCGTCACCCACCTTGCCCACCCAAAAGCGCACGCGCGCACACACACACACACACACACCCCTAATGTCCACACCATCATAATTTTTGCAACGACAATGTTTAACATTTCCCCATTTTCTGGAATTACTTCTTTGTCTACATGTTTAGTATCTTGCTGCCTTATTTCTTGCGAATGTTCATTTTTTTCTGCTGCACCCCTAATTGAGGAAGCTCCAAGATCAAATATTTTGTCTTTGTTCTCTGTTCTCTTCTTTTACCTGCACTTCTATTTATAAGGCATATCCGAACCACAGCTGTAAAAGCATCCCACAAAATTCTAGTGTCATCCGCTGTTCCCATGTTGTGAATAAAGAGATTGCAGATTTCACTTTGGAGCTGTCCTTTCACTCCACATTCTTGTAGAACAGCTGGCTCCACCCTCCATATTATGCCCTCTGGCTGTTTGCGGTATTTTTAACATAATATTTATTTTAAAAATTTCCAATCAAACCAAATTATACATTCCAAATTATACACATTATCCAATAATCAAACAGCCCCAATGTTATGCCTAATTATAAATTATTATATTATAAATTATTATTATTATTTAGCTGACTTCCCATGCTTCGAGATCAGAGGGAATCCTAATCATCTCAAAGTTCTACTGCATTTCAAAATATTACAATTCCCTTAATACATTCTATTGTTAATCCTTCATTATTTTCAACAACCTCTGCGTTCATTCTGCAAGTGGGTTTAAGTCCAAATAAAATGTTTTTGTGTGGATTTTATGTCTTTATTATTATTATTCTTTATAGTCCAAATCTGTAGTCCAAGATTCCCCTCTGCAAATTCACATCCTCTCTTCACAAACTGGTGTTTCTGCCATATCAGCCCAGGAATCTTCCACTGCTGGTAGCTGCCATATCGACCCACAGTCCAGATAAAATCAAATCATGGTGTCTGCACAATGTTGTTCCTTAACTAGCTGCTATCCAAACATTAGCTTTCCCCGGGGGGGGGGTGTTACCAAGTAAACTGGAGGTACAAGTATCGAAAAATAAAATGTTAGAGACTTAAACACACACCCCCATAGCAATATAATTTGATTCAGCTAGCTGGTCAGTCTACTAGTAATAGTACCACTGTATTCCGCTCTGGTCAGACCTCACCTGGAATACTGTGTCCAGTTCTGGGCACCACAGTTCAAGAAGGATACTGACAAGCTGGAACGTGTCCAGAGGAGGGCAACCAAAATGGTCAAGGCCTGGAAACGATGCCTTATGAGGAACGGCTTAGGGAGCTGGGTATGTTTAGCCTGGAGAAGAGAAGGTTAAGGGGTGATATGATAGCCATGTTCAAATATATAAAAGGATGTCATATAGAGGAGGGAGAAAGGTTGTTTTCTGCTGCTCCAGAGAAGCGGACACGGGGCAATGGATTCAAACTACAAGAAAGAAGATTCCACCTAAACATTAGGAAGAACTTCCTGACAGTAAGAGCTGTTGGACAGTGGAATTTGCTGCCAAGGAGTGTGGTGGAGTCTCCTTCTTTGGAGGTCTTTAAGCGGAGGCTTGACAGCCATCTGTCAGGAATGCTTTGATGGTGTTTCCTGCTTGGCAGGGGGTTGGACTGGATGGCCCTTGTGGTCTCTTCCAACTCTAGGATTCTATGATTCTACTTTCGGTTTCACTCCTGACTCCTTGCTGAATTAATAGTGCGCCATAAACCTCCCAAGCAGATATCCAAAGTTCTTTGGCATTTCTCCAGTTGTTGCTGAGGTGTCTCTTGTATTCCAGTATAAGAATTCAGGGAGTCTTTTGATCTTCTTCCAGGAAACCAAGAGTCAAAGGCCATGATTTTCCTTTTTATTTTTTGCAGTCATTTCCACACATAGTAATTATTAGAGTTATTCAAACCTTATTATATCAACAAATGCAAATTTTTTGACTCACTTGCTTTCATAAGTTCGGTAGTCGTTCCTTAAAGAAGGAAATCACCAAGTGTAATCACATACAAAATATCGAAGGGAAGTAAATAGAGGCTCACCCACCCCCCTTTCTGTTCTGTCAAACCAGCATCTCAGATGATAATCCCTTTTCCAATTGAGTCCTCTAAGTCTTCAGAGGCTGAATTAATTAGCAGAAAAATCCTCCCTCTTCACTCAAAGCATGTCAAAGCATGCCCGTCATTTAAATCCAATTTTTCATCTTAAGAAATGGAGACTTGTCTCTCGCGAAGACCGCTTCGGAGAGTACCAGAATCGCATGGGGGCTTTCCATCAGCGCCCCCCAGGACCTTATTCCCTCGGGATTTGGGGCCAGGTGCTGGCCAACCGTGGATGAGACTGTTTCCTCTGGCAGTGGAAGAGCTGGGAGGCTGATTACTCCCATCTCAGCCTCTAATTGCCTGTGTGAAACGGAGACAATGGAATTTCCATCATCTTCCATGGCAACGAGCCAGAAGTCCATGCCCCCTGAGTGTTGAACCTTATTTATCTATTCTATGCTCACAGAGGCATGAGCAGAAAGAAATGGAATTCAAATTTCCACCTTTGTTTCCGTCAAAGATAAGACTACTTCGGAGCTACAGTGGTACCTCAGTTTTTGAGCGTCTCGAAACCTGAATGCTTTAAAACCCTAACGCTCAAAACCCAGAAGTAATTCCTTCCGTTTTCGAGCATGCCTTGGAAGTTGAACGACTTCCGCTGTGTGTTTATCTTTTTCCTCCATTGACTTTGCCGACTGCCCTTTCTGCCTCAGTTGTCGAACGTTGCGGAAGTCTAACGGCCTTCCGGAAGAGATTACATTCAACAACCAAGGCACCACTGTATATCTTTATCTTCTTTATATCCAGCCAAAATATCAGGAAGTCTAGCCACCTGAGTCAGAGGAAGATAGGGCCGGGTCTCTCCCAATTTCCTGTGAAAGATTCAAACACATTTGCCACACTCCCCCTTTAAAAAGGGGGAAAGAAGATGTCATTTGACTCCCTATTCCTGCAGAACATTCGGATCTAAGCTCCATATCCTATCTCCCAACCTTGGATTCTTATCTACACATTCTGCACGCACAGGGATATGATCAGAAAGTTGTTTAATTTCAATTTTTGCCGTAGGAAATCCTGGTGACATAAAGATGTAACTTCTCCCAGGGTATGAATGATCACTTCAAACTTAAAAAGAACAGCTTATCTGCTGCTCAACTGTGTTGTCTAAATTATTTGTGACTGGCCAAAATCTCACATGTGATAATCTCTCTTGAATTATCAGATGGGAGTTTCTTTGCAATGTGTGCTTCAGATTTTGGGGGAAGTTGACTCAGACAGCTGACAGGCAGCAGGGAGAGAACAGACAGAGAATAACCTTGCATTTCCAGAATACCAACAGAGCAATTCTTCTTTGTTTAGTTGGTTAGGCTGCAAATAGTTATGGGCTCTTGTTAAGATAAGATAAGATAAGATAAGATAAGATAAAAATTCTTTATTGTCATTGTACAAGTACAATGAAATCGGATGCTATCCCATAAAAACAAAACAAAACAAAAAACACAATTTCAGACACATACACATACATACCCATCACAGCTCTCCAAGGTCATATTATCTACTTACAGCATTTAAGATGGTTATAGCTCTTGGATAGAAACTGTTCTTTAATCTATTTGTTCTTGATTAAATTGTTCTATATCTCTGCCCGAAGGCAGTGGTGCAAAAAGACTATCCAGGATGAGATGGATCCCGTAAAATATTTTTTACTTTTGTTCACATTTCAGAAGAAGGAAATGTTCTGGGCACATGAGGAGTCTTAAAAGTCCAACCTGAAGCTGGTCCTCGTCTTCTCTGTTCAAAAACCACAAACTTCCCTCTTTCTTTCTCTCTCCTCTTCTCTCCTTCTCTCTCACACCTCTCTCTCCTCTCTCTCCTCCTCTCTCTCACACACACACACACACACACACAGCCTAATAATCAAGAGGGCTTTTCTGAAATGTGCAAAAACTCCCCGTAGTGTCACGAGAGAGACAAATTTGTCTATGCACTTTCTCCATGTCATGCAAAATTTTGTAAAATTGTATCAGGTCCCCTCTTACTTTCTCTCTAAGCTGAAAAGGCTGCAACCTTTCAACACAGCGAAATTGCTCCATCCCCTGAATCAGCTTGGTCGTCCTTTCCTGGGTCTTTTCCCCACTCTAAAATGTCCCTTTTCAGGTGAGCTTATGAGAACTGCACACTAACGTTCTCTGTCCACTGGAACAAGCCCTCAGCCTAACCGTCCCAGTGCTATTTCTGTTCAAAAGTCCCAGTCTCCGAGTGTTCTGGTAAACTGATCTCTGAAGACGATGTGCTCGACATGGCAACCTCCCTAGCCATGCCTTTTTGAAGGCTGTGCAGCGAAAATCAAGAAAGACCTTAAGTTTTTAATACCAAACCATATTTTCTCCCCATAATTCCCAATTGCCCTCGCTGTGCTTAACGTCCAGCCTGATAAAGAGTCCTGCTGGACTCAGAGGCTTGCGCAGTATTTTGTGACATTCTGGGTTATAACAACAACAAAAACAACAACAACTTATTTATACCCATCTGGCTGGGTTTCCCCAGCCAATGTGGGCGGCTTCCAACAAAAGATTAAAAATACATTAAAACATCAGTCATTAAAAACTTCCCTAAAGAGGGCTGCCTTCATAAGTCTTCTAAAAGTCGGGTGGTTCTTTATTTCTTTAACATCTGATGGGAGAGCATTCCACAGGGTGGGTGCCACTACCGAGAAGGCCCTCTGCCTCATTCCCCTATTGGGTTGGCCCCAATAAAGGGACTTTGAGGGTTTTCATGATAAAAGTAGCAATGACTGTTCATGTCACCCACCCCTTTCAATGCTTGGCTTATTTGGTGAGCTTCTCCTGGAGAAAACACACACACAAACACACACACACACATTTATGGTGGACAAAGGGTGCTTAATTCCTCCTGTGAAATAAATGCTGGTGCTTTTCCCCCTGCCTGTTCCTGCTCTGCTTAAACCATTGTTGGTGACTACCGCAATGCACTTCATGTGGGGCTGCCCTTGAATTTGACCCAGAAGCTGAAGTATGTGTAAAACACTGCTGCATGGTTGCTCTCTGATTTAACCTGCATGGCACACATCCGCTGAAAGTGTTGCAACCTGTGCCAACTTTCTAGCGAGCCTCTGTACCCCACTCCTAAGAGAGCAACAGCTGGATTTAAGTCGTCAAGCTGATTCACTTCCGCAAATGAAAATGACATTGAAGAGAGCCTCGACCAACCCACCCAACCCCAGAAAGAGAAGCAGAAGATGTGACTTGAGGTTCAAATGTTAGCACCTCTCCATTCAGAAGTGAGCCATTTGGAAAAGAAAAGAAAAAGTGCACAAAAAAGTAACAAGGAAAGTTGGTAAATCAATCAGGAGATGTCTTCTAGGAGACTCAGATGGTGGAACTTCTGGGATTCTGTCTCTATCATTGACTTCCTGGACTACTCTATTACTGCCGCAGCCACCCCTTTGCAGCCTCTTTCTCAACTACTCTCCTCCTAGTCTTACACCAGCAGAGACCCTGTCAAATGATACAGAATTCTGAGAAACGAGGTGAGAGAATTGTGTTTGACTCTGGGACTCCTTCAAGCTCCCTTGGTGGTGCAGACTTGGGCAGGCAGCTCCATCTCACCACTATCTGTCCATCTGAACTTTGCTCTGGATGCTCTCCTCTTATTGACTTGAAAGAAGACCCTGAGAAGAGAATAAACAATTTGCACAATTTCAAGGAGGGGGTTCTTCCAAAGCTATTTAACAGGGGCAACTCGGGTTGTGAAGGTATTATCTCTTCCCAGCTGGTCAGCAACACGTTGCCTGTAGAGCTCTGCAGGCCACCCGCAACCTCCCCATGGATCTCCTGGGAGCAGTGGTGGCCCTTTTCCTGGTCATCTGCCTCTCTTGCCTGACGGTCCTCTCATCATGGCGGCAGATGCACCGCAAAAGCCAGATGCCACCTGGACCAACTCCCCTCCCCTTCATCGGGAACCTGCTCCACGTCAACACAAGTGATATGTACCGTTCACTCATGAAGGTAACTTTCTATAATGTGTCAGAGCACAATGTCTCTCTGCTTTGTTATTATCAAATCGTTTTAATATACTGCTGCTGAATGAAGATCTCTCCATTCAATCCACCCAACCTTCTCTCTCTCTCTCTCTCTCTCTCTCCCACTTGACTCAATATCTCATAATTCTCCTTCCACCACCTTCTCAAGCTTTTAATTCTCTCTGAGGTGTATGAGGAGTTGGGTAGAAGCAGTATATCTGGTGGGGGGTCACAGCGTGTTCCGTTTGGGTTTTTAATTCCCTCTCCCCTCCATGGCTCTGAGAAGCTGGCAGCATGCAAGAGTGGCCAGACCCCAGGAAACAGTCCAACAGTCAAGAAAGCAGTTACTGCATGAAGAGAGAAATGGGGGCAGAAGGGGCTCATCAAGCTGAGAAGGTAGACAATCTAGGAGAATTCTGCTCCTAAACCTCCACTGCTTCGCAGTTACACTCATTCATGGGAAAGGATTCAGGAGTAAACCCCGATTGTGGAAGAAGGTATAAAATTTACAGCGTGTAATGCATTGAAAGAGAATATTATGAAAATGATATACAGATGGTATTTGACACCAGTGAAGTTAGCTAAGATATATCCTGTTTCAAGTAATATGTGTTGGAAATGTAAAAAAGTAGAAGGTACCTTCTATCATTTGTGGTGGACATGCCCAAAGGTTAAGGTTTTCTGGGAGAAGATTTATAATGAATTTAAGAAAGTAATGAAAATTACTTTTGTAAGAAACCAGAGGCCTTCCTTTTGAGCATGACCAATCATGAGATACCCAGTCAGGATAGAGTGTTTTTTATGTATGCCACAACAGCTGCTAGAATTTTACTTGCAAGAAACTGGAAAGGTGAAGAGCTCCCGACAGTGGAAGAATGGCAGATGAAGCTGATGGACTTTATGGAACTCGCTGAACTGACCGCGAGACTCCGAGACCAGAGGGAGGAGAAGGTGCAACAGGATTGGAAGAAATTTAAGGACTATTTAAAAAATCGTGAAAAATTAGATATTTGAAGCAGAATCAGTTTGTTTAATCAGCTCTTGCTAGGAAATGTTAGATGAAAATAGTATACAAGAAGTAATGTTATGTTGAAGTGTAGAAATATTTAAAGGTAGGTTGTTTCGGTAAATGATATGATATAATTAGTTAATGTTTTAAATTGTATTAATAATAGAAGTAAATGTTAAGAAAATAGTTAAGAAATTACCAAAGTATATTGATTTTGAACGCAGCCGAGAGTTCGGGGGAAGCCCCCCCCCTCAAAAAGAAGATTTGACAATAGATTTAAGCAATACTTTTGTGTGTTATCGTTATAGTGTCAGGTATGTATAAGTTTTTCTTTTGTTATTTGTTATGCTGTTTGATATGTTTTTATTTTTGTGTATATTGTTTTTGTTTTACTTATGTGTTTGATGTATGTGTTGTTTATTGTAGAAAATTAAAAAAATTTAAAAAGAGAGAGAGAGAGAAGGTAGACAATCAAGGAGAACTCTGATCCTAAACCTCCACTGCTTCGTGATTACGCTCATTCATGGGAAAGGATTAGGGAGTAAACACCGAGGGGGGGGATCTGTATCCACTGCCTTGTGAGACATCTTTGGAGGATAAGGATTAGACCATACACAAATCCAGAATGCAGTCCCTAAGGCGCTTGGATGATGTCTTGTATGCCTCCTTGCAGCAACTCCTGCAGCCAAGCTGGTGCAAGTATATCAGAGAGACCACATCAGGGAGGCTGAGAGTGGGGTCTTGCCGTCTGGGCAGCCTAGGACCCCCCTACACACTTCCCAGGCTTGCACCCCGGAAGGTCACTTTGGTGCTGTAGATGCAGATTCTCTCTCTTCATTATTCTGCTTCAAGGAATGTGGGAATGGAGGGAAGTACTGACAGCTGATAGCCACAATGGATCTGCTTTTCCTCCGCAGTTGGAGGCACCAATTCCTCTGAATACCAGTTTCTGGAAACCACATGAGAGAAGAGCACTCTTGCGTTTGGGTCCTGTTTGAAGGTTTCCCATAATGGGCATCTGGTTGGACACTGTGGGAACGGGATACTGGACTCTAGATGTGCTCCCTTATCCATCAGGCTTACCTTGTGCTCTCTTTTCACAGATTCATGAGAAATATGGTCCTGTCTACACCATCCACTTAGGGCCCCGCCGCATTGTGGTGTTGTGTGGATACAATGCAGTGAAGGAGGCCCTGGTGGATCAGGCCGAAGAGTTTGGTGGCCGTGGAGAGCAGGCCATATTTAACTGGCTTTTCCAGAGTTATGGTCAGTCTCTGCTTTTGCAATTCCTGGCTGGAGCACATGATATCTGGCATTTATATGGCACCTTTTAGCAAGCTTAGCACCTGATAGTCTCAATGGTGGTTCTGTGCTGTAGATTATTGTTATATCCATTTTACTAAGGAGGTAAATGAGCCTGAGAGTCTCTTTCTCTCTATTAAAAAAACACACACATATCTTAGGATGTTCTCCCAAAAGCTGAAAGCTGAACTTTAAAACTGGACAGGATTTGAAAATGGAGACGTTTTCATCATTATTAATTTTTGGAGGTCGGGGAAAATCTAATTACAGGTGGGTAGCCGTGTTGGTCTGCCATAGTCAAAACAAAATCGAAAATTCTTTCCAGTAGCACCTTAGAGACCAACTGAGTTTGTTCCTGGTATGAGCTTTCGTGTGCATGCACACTTCTTCAGATCTATCACTGTGTGTTTTCAGCCACATTCCCACTGAGTGCACATTCTCCTGCTCCTCCTTCCCTTTAATAATACCTTTGTTGTCAATGTACAACCTGTGTACAATGAAATTAACTGAGCCTCCCTCCCCCTCACACAAACACTCAGTCTCATTGCACTCTTTGTGCTTGTCACAAAACACACCAACCCCGAAAGTCAGTTGCACTGTATTATTCTCCGTTCATCAGCCCACGGATAGAAATGGTTTTTTAACCTGTTGGTATGTCTGGTGATACTTCTATATCTCCTGCCCAAGGGTAGAAGATTAAAGAAGTGCTGGCCGGGGTGTGAATCATCTCCTAAGGCATTGATCCCTTGCGATGTCATATAGCGGGCTCAGGGGACAGCCCATGAGATCATGTTCTGTGTTCACCACCCTCTGTAAAGACTTTCTGTCCGTGGCTGTCCAGTCAACATACCACACTGTGATACAACTCCTCCTTTGCATCTCAGGGGTCGTTTTCAGTAATGGGGAACGGACCAAACAGCTACGCCGATTCTCCATCATGACGCTGAGGAATTTTGGGATGGGAAAGAGATCTGTCGAAGAGCGGATCCTGGAGGAGATCCACTTCCTGCTGGAATCCCTGAGGGCAACAAAAAGTGAGCTCAGTTTTGGCACCTTCCAGAAATGTGGCATAATGGCTTACAAATAATAGAAACTGTTAACGGTTAACTGAGAATTTGAATGCTGATAAACTGAATCTTTTGGTTTAATTTTGATGGTGTTTCATGAGTTTTTACAATAAGTATTCATTGTGGTTTTAATGCTTATACTCTTCTAATTAATATTCTGTAAGTCACCTTGAGAGTTTTAGATGAATGACGGGGGAGAAATAGGCAGATGAAAGAAAACATAATTAAAGACTGGATTGATTTGCAAAGTGTACTTTTGATTTGCTCCAGGGTTGAGTGACTTGGGGGTCTCTCTTTCTAGGTGAACCCTTTGACCCCACTTTTGTCCTGAGCCGCTCAGTGTCCAACATCATCAGCTCCATCGCCTTTGGCAACCGCTTTGAATACGAAGATCCGGAGTTTCTCTCCTTGCTCCGCGCTATGCTGGAAACCTTCCAGTTTACTTCCACCTCTTGGGGACAGGTAAATTGGAGGGGAAGGGGAGGACGTCCGTCGTGAGTTTGTGAAGAATGCAATTTCTCTTCATCTACTCAAGGCATGGTATGCAGAGCAACCAGCTCTGTGTGGGGCTCTGTCGTCTAGGAGTCTAGGCTTAGGCTGAGTGCACACCATACATTCTAAGCACATAGAAAGAGCAGCACCCAGGAAGCTGTAGTTTGTTAAGGGTGCTGGGAGTTATAGCGCTTTTGGAGTAAGCTACAACTCCCAGAGTTGGCTAAAGATAGCTTTGTCATGTATAATGAGATAAGAATCCAATGTCTTTGTTCAGACCAGGTTTCTCCATGGTTGAGTTTGGTAATGTTACGGAAATTATGGGGGCACCAAGCAAAGTTTCCTCCCGAGCAAACTCATTGGGGTATGGAGTGATGCCCTAAGGGAACCCATCTCTCTGCCATGATCCAGTAGGTGAGAGACCACGTGCACAGGGAAATGCCTCAGCAGGTAATCTCTGGGTGCTTCAGGAAGCCACTGGGCTAATATCCCTCAGCTGGAATCCCATTGTTCTCTCCCAGATAAGTGCTCAAGGTATCCTTGTCAATACTTAACACCCATTCACATTGTACTGTAAACGGAAAATCCCAGGTGTGGGTGTATGTAACCTGAAAGGGACTTGCAAATTACCGCCCCTGAAGATGGCCGGGGGTCCAAAAGATCTTCCCAGGCAAATGGCCTGGTGCCGGCTGAAGATTTCAGGGCCCCCAGTCAGCAACATGGGAGAACCGCAAGTCCCGGCTTTCGGCACCAACTGTTACGGAAAAAATCCCAGGTGTGGAACTGCCCAAGCACCTGGCCCTTAGGGATAGGCCCACTGGTTTCTGCGGAGTTAAATAAAAGAAGTCCAGCCACTGGAGCAAGGACAAGACAGGGTTTATTGCGCAATAGGTTACAGTCAAAACTGCACACCCAGAGCAGCGTTACAAGAACTTTTAAAAACTCCTATCATATCCCAGAATACAGTTTGGAAACATCATCACTACATCACGAAAGGGAAGGGTTATACATGATTAACATATAGGAAAAACAAGATTAGCATATGGGGGAAACAGAGCAATATCAGGGAGATAGCCCTGGGCCAATGTGAATGGGTGTTAAGTATTGGCAAGGATACCTTGAGCACTTATCTGGGAGAGAACAATGGGATTCCGTTGAGGGATATTAGCCCAGTGGCTTCCTGAAGCACCCAGAGATTACCTGCTGAGGCATTTCCCTGTGCACGTGGTCTCTCACCTACTGGATCATGGCGGAGAGATGGGTTCCCTTAAGGGCATCACTCCATACCCCAATGAGTTTACTTGGGAGGAGACTTTGCTTGGGTGACCCCCCCCCATAATTTCCGTAACAGTAATGAATTGCAATTCAGCAACTTCTCTTTCCAGTCTATTTCTGAAATTCCTTTTAAGACAGCTACTTTGAGATCTTGTATAGAATGTCCTGGGAGATTGAAGTGTTCTCCTACTGGTTTCTCTGTCTTGTGATTCCTGATGTCAGATTTATGTCCATTTATCCTTTGGCGTAGGGTTTGGCCTGTTTGTCCAATATAGAGAGCTGAAGGGCACTGTTGGCATTTGATGGCATACACAATGTTAGAAGATGAGCAATTAAATAGTCCTGAGATGGTATGTTTGATGTTGTTGGGACCAGTAATGGTGTTGTCCGGTTTTTTTGTGTGTGTCTATTATCTCTCCCCTCCTGCTTTTTTTTTTTTTGCAACCGGTAGTATAAGCCTCTCTGTTGTTATTTATTTAAACATATTTTTTTATTAAAGATTGCTGGATGCTCAAGTTCCTAGTCCCTGGGGTTTGCTTGTCTCTTGAGTCTGGTGGGAAAGGAAGTACGTAGGACAGCCCCAAAACGTTTGCAGGTGCAAATAATATTGATGCATGTCCAATGAAAAGGATGTTCAGAAGCACCTAATGTTCCCTGGACTTTCAGGGCAATGCATGGTGCTTTTGTTTGAAACATAAAAATCTGGTTGCTCCCAAAGAATTGTCTTTCTGTCTCTGCACCACAACACTGCTTTGGAGCGACTTCTTTCTGGTTGGTGGTTAAAATGACTATTGGATGGTGCTGGTGCTTGAGGATGATGAAAGGTGCTTAACAAAAAAATGTTTCTTTTTAAAAAAAAAAATATTGACAATGATTATTAAAAAAAACACTTCCCCAAAAAAATTCATTTAAAAGAATCAAGTCCTTAAAAAAAATTCCCTAAAAAAGTTGTTAAAATAATCCTTCCAAAAATCGTTCAGTAGCACCTTAGAGACCAACTAACTTTGTTATGGTATGAGCTTTGGTATGCATGCACACTCTGCTGCTCCAGAGAAGCGGACACGGGGCAATGGATTCAAACTACAAGAAAGAAGATTCCACCTAAACATTAGGAAGAACTTCCTGACAGTGAGAGCTGTTCGGCAGTGGAATTTGCTGCCAAGGAGTGTGGTGGAGTCTCCTTCTTTGGAGGTCTTGAAGCGGAGGCTTGACAGCCATCTGTCAGGAATGCTTTGATGGTGTTTCCTGCTTGGCAGGGGGTTGGACTGGATGGCCCTTGGGGTCTCTTCCAACTCTAGGATTCTATGATTTCTTCAGATACCTGATATATGAATGTTTTGGACTGTTGGTAGATCTCTGTCCTCTATAAAACTGTTATGTTCCCTACTATAGCTATCTAAGGTTGTATACGGATCATACTTTTAAAGCACACACACTCCAAGAACTCTGGGAGTTGTAGCTTACCCCAAAAGAGCTATAACTCCCAGAACCCTTAACAAACTACAGCTTCCTGGGTGCTGCTTTCTAGGTGCTTAAAATGTATGGTGTGCACTCAGCCTAAGCCTAGACTCCA
Source organism: Lacerta viridis (assembly GCA_900245905.1). Lineage (NCBI taxonomy): Eukaryota > Metazoa > Chordata > Lepidosauria > Squamata > Lacertidae > Lacerta > Lacerta viridis. The sequence goes on along the minus strand of OFHU01001371.1, from coordinate 69,479 downwards.
CTTTCATGAGTCTTTTGTCATTTGGGGGGGGAGTGGGGAAGATTCCCTCACTCCAGTTTCCTTCCAAATATTAGAATGCATATTTTTTTCTTAATTTTAGAACAGTTTCCTCCAGTGATGGCTGCTGTGGGGTTTGTGTTTCAGCATTAATATTGCACTGACCGCTCTGTAGACATGGGTGTTTGAACAAGCTAGGCTCTCCCCTTCTTGCAAAGCATCTGCAAGCAAGCAAGGGTGCATGGCTAGCATTGTTCCAGGGCTTAATTGCATTAAACAGGCTGCTGTGCCAGAGAAATCAGTGCTTGCACCCTCGGTGGGCGGATTGGTAAAAAAGCTGATCAACTATGGTGTTCCCGGCCCCTCCCCCCAAAAAGCTCAAAAACTCTGTGCAGCGACCCCTTAAAAAAGCTCAACAACTTTGGGGTACCCTCTGTAAAAAAATATCATTGGGGGGGTGACAAAAATTTTTTTGCACTGGGTACCACCTGACCTTCCTACGCCTCTGTCACCAGCTAAGGAGCTAGATCACATTCTGAAGTCAGAGTGAGCCTGAACAACAAAAGCCAATATTACAATCTTCCATACCAGCAGAAACGAAGCTCTCCACAAGTGGGCAGAACTTTGGAGAAGCTTAAAAATGATTTTGATATTTGTTGGAGAAAGCGTCTCACTCTGAGCTCTCCGTGGTACTGCATCTCCTTGTCTGCCTTGCAGCTGTAAGCAATTCCTCCCCACCTCCTGATTCTTTCTGCAAATTGCCTTCCTTGTCACTCAAAGAGGAGAAGTCAGGCCCTGACATTTTGTCTGTAACAAGTTTATGGCTTAGTGAGCACCAACTTCTATCTGGGTGGAGTCAGGAGTTCCCTCTGTCTGTTCTTGGAGAGACATTTCTCCGGTCTCCCTTCTTTTCAAGCCTCCTGTTTTCCCCAAACCTTCCATGATAATGAGGAACCAAGGGAGGGAGGAACTCCTGCTTCTGCCTGCCCCCCTCCCAAAATCAATCTCAAGTCACTATGTTCAATATCTGTTCTCTCTCTTCCTCCTGGTAACTCTGGATTCCTCCAAACCCGACACACACAGCTCTACGAAATGTTCTCAGGCATCATGCAGCACCTGCCTGGCCCACAAGATAAAACCTTCAAGAATCTGTTGGGCCTGAAGGAGTTTATTACGAAGAAGGTAAAAACGAACAAGGAAACCCTGGACCCCAACAACCCTCGGGATTTCATTGATTGCTTCCTAGTGAAAATGCAGCAGGTAAGATTATGTTCTCCTAAATACCATGATCAATTTCTGTGCAAGGAAACTTTGTAGACCCTGTTTCAACCAGGAAAATTTTGAAACTTGGATGGCTTTTAAAGAAGATTTGGCACATTGATGAGGAGAGTTCTATTGAAGGCTACTGGCCAGAATGGCTGTGCCCTGCCCTCCACAGTTGGTTGCAACCATACTTCTGAATAACAGTTGTTGGAAACCACGGGAGGTCTTCTGCTCGAACCCTCCTTCCCAATGGGGCTGTGAGAACAGGATGCTGGACTAGATGGGCCTGATTCAGCAAACACTTCTCCTTTGCCCCTGCAGCCTTTCTGCACAAAGGGACTGTGAGACTCCTCCCTCCTACTCCACCCATCCATCTGTTTCCCACACCTTCAGTTTTCAGCACTCCACGACTGTCCCTTCCCCCTCATTGGATTGAGCATGACACCACTGCAGCTCAGCCAATCAGCAGGGGAGAGAGAGCTTCATAGAGAGGAGGAAGTCAGGTTTCGCCTATCCCAAAATAGAATCTGTGAAACATCCTCTTTCCCCATTTTTCTTCTTGCTAGGAAAAGGGAAACCCAAACACAGAGTTCTTCCAAGAGAATCTCGTTATGACGACCCTCAATGTCTTTTTTGCTGGCACAGAAACGGTCAGCACAACCTTGCGCTACGGCTTCCTGCTTCTGCTGAAATACCCAGAAATTGAAGGTGAATGCGGAAGGGGCTAGAAAGGAGGGTGGAGAAATGTCTTTGTTTTTGCCAGTTATGAACTGGGATCCTTGCTTAGCTTGGCACTTTTGGTCACATCCTATTGATTTCTCAACAGAGAAGATCCACGAAGAGATTGAACGTGTGATTGGCCTGAATCGCATTCCCAACATGGATGACCGTCCCCTGATGCCCTACACGGATGCTGTGATCCACGAGATACAGAGATTTACTGACATGATCCCCTTGGGGTTAGCAAGACGTGTGACCCGTGATACCAAGTTCCGGGGACACACCATTCCCAAGGTACTGTGGTTTCATTCCTTCCTGAGACTTAGACTCCACCCTTTGGTACAATTTTCAGACATGTTTTGTGGGGGCCAGCAAATTCCCCTAACGCACCTCTATCTCTTTTTTTTCTTTTTTTTACATTTTTGTTAGTTTTTATTAAATCACCTACTCCATTTCAGGACGAAGATTGTCTTATACCCATAGGGCCGTATGGATGGCCTTTATTCTAAATTTCCCCATTTCAGCTGCAGTGAGGCATAGAGCAAAGGGTGAGGCTGTGTCCCTTGTTGCTCTGTCCCCTGAATAGGAAGGTACATATATGTTTTGTTGTTCAGTCTGTGGAAATGGCTCCCTGAGAAGGTGGTGGAATCTCTTTCCATCAAGGTTTTTCAACAGAGGTTGGGTGGCCACCTGTCATGGATGCTTTAGTTGAGATCTCTTCATCACAGGTAGTTGTACTAGGTGGCCCACAGGGTCCTTTCCAGCTCTACAATTCTATGAGTCTAAGATCCTCTCCCTCTCTTGTTCAGGGGACTGAAGTCTTCCCTGTGCTTGGATCTGTGCTGAGAGACTCCAAACATTTTGAAAGACCAGATGTGTTTGACCCCCAGCATTTCCTGGATGAGAACGGGCAGTTCAAGAGGAATAAGGCTTTCATGCCATTCTCCATCGGTGAGTGAGTCCCCTTCCCTTTCCAAGCCTCTTCCAAGCTGTTTATAACTGCACCCTGAAAGCCTGTTTTCACCTTCCTCCTCTTTCCTAGGGAAACGCTATTGCTTTGGGGAGCACCTCGCTCGGATGGAGCTCTTCCTCATCCTCACCAGCATCCTGCAGAACTTCCGCTTCAAATCTCCCATCCCACCTGAAAAGATCAACATCTCTCCCATGCTGGTTGGCTTTGCCACCCTTCCGCATTTTTATGAAATGTGTGCCATTCCCACCTGAAGGTGGTCAGGTGTCTTGGAGAAGCAGAACCCCATTGTCACCCACCTTGCCCACCCAAAAGCACACACACACACACACACACACACACACACACACACACACACCCCTAATGTCCACACCATCATAATTTTTGCAACGACAATGTTTAACATTTCCCCATTTTCTGGAATTACTTCTTTGTCTACATGTTTAGTATCTTGCTGCCTTATTTCTTGTGAATGTTCATTTTTTCTGCTGCACCCCTAATTGAGGAAGCTCTAAGATCAAATATTTTGTCTTTGTTCTCTATTCTCTTCTTTTACCTGCACTTCTATTTATAAGGCATATCCGAACCACAGCTGTAAAAGCATCCCACAAAATTCTAGTGTCATCCGCTGTTCCCATGTTGTGAATAAAGAGATCGCAGATTTCACTTTGGAGCTGTCCTTTCACTCCACATTCTTGTAGAACAGCTGGCTCCACCCTCCATATTATGCCCTCTGGCTGTTTGCGGTATTTTTAACATAATATTTATTTTAAAAATTTCCAATCAAACCAAATTATACATTCCAAATTATACACATTATCCAATAATCAAACAGCCCCAATGTTATGCCTAATTATAAATTATTATTATTATTATTATTTAGCTGACTTCCCATGCTTCGAGATCAGAGGGAATCCTAATCATCTCAAAGTTCTACTGCATTTCAAAATATTACAATTCCCTTAATACATTCTATTGTTAATCCTTCATTATTTTCAACAACCTCTGCGTTCATTCTGCAAGTGGGTTTAAGTCCAAATAAAATGTTTTTGTGTGGATTTTATGTCTGTATTATTATTATTCTTTATAGTCCAAATCTGTAGTCCAAGATTCCCCTCTGCAAATTCACATCCTCTCTTCACAAACTGGTGTTTCTGCCATATCAGCCCAGGAATCTTCCACTGCTGGTAGCTGCCATATCGACGCACAGTCCAGATAAAATCAAATCATGGTGTCTGCACAATGTTGTTCCTTAACTAGCTGCTATCCAAACATTAGCTTTCCCCGGGGGGGGGGTGTTACCAAGTAAACTGGAGGTACAAGTATCGAAAAATAAAATGTTAGAGGCTTAAACACACATCCCTGTAGCAATAGAGACTGTTTCCTCTGGCAGTGGAAGAGCTGGGAGGCTGATTACTCCCATCTCAGCCTCAAATTGCCTGTGCGAAACGGAGACGATGGAATTTCCGCCATCTTCCATGGCAACAAGCCGGACGTCCATGCCCCCTGAGTGTTGAACCTTATTTATCTATTCCAGGCATGTCCAACAGGTAGATCGTGATCTACTGGTAGATCACCGGACATCTGTGGTAGATCGCTCAATAACTTTGGCTCCCCTAAAAAAGCTCAAAAACTTAGACCTGAACCCCCCAAAACAGGGCTTTCCTTCCTAAAAAAAAGATAAACAACTTTGACATGAACCCCTAATAAACGGGGGTAGATCACTGCCTCTTGGGAGTTGGCCACCCCTGATCTATTCTATGCTCACAGAGGCATGAGCAGAAAGAAATGGAATTCAAATTTCCACCTTTGTTTCCGTCAAAGATAAGACTACTTCGGAGCTACAGTGGTACCTCAGTTTTTGAGCGTCTCGAAACCTGAATGCTTTAAAACCCTAACGCTCAAAACCCAGAAGTAATTCCTTCCGTTTTCGAGCATGCCTTGGAAGTTGAACGACTTCCGCTGTGTGTTTGTCTTTTTCCTCCATTGACTTTGCCGACTGCCCTTTCTGCCTCAGTTGTCGAACATTTTGGGAAGTCGAACGGTCTTCCGGAAGAGATTACATTCAACAACCAAGGCACCACTGTATATCTTTATCTTCTTTATATCCAGCCAAAATATCAGGAAGTCTAGCCACCTGAGTCAGAGGAAGATAGGGCCGGGTCTCTCCCAATTTCCTGTGAAAGATTCAAACACATTTGCCACACTCCCCCTTTAAAAAGGGGGAAAGAAGATGTCATTTGACTCCCTATTCCTGCAGAACATTCGGATCTAAGCTCCATATCCTATCTCCCAACCTTGGATTCTTATCTACACATTCTGCACGCACAGGGATATGATCAGAAAGACGTTTAATTTCAATTTTTGCCGTAGGAAATCCTGGTGACATAAAGATGTAACTTCTCCCAGGGTATGAATGATCACTTCAAACTTAAAAAGAACAGCTTATCTGCTGCTCAACTGTGTTGTCTAAATTATTTGTGACTGGCCAAAATCTCACATTCAAAAGAGATCAATTATCAGATGGGAGTTTCTTTGCAACGTGTGCTTCAGATTTTGGGGGAAGTTGACTCAGACAGCTGACAGGCAGCAGGGAGAGAACAGACAGAGAATAACCTTGCATTTCCAGAATACCAACAGAGCAATTCTTCTTTGTTTAGTTGGTTAGGCTGCAAATAGTTATGGGCTCTTGTTAAGATAAGATAAGATAAGATAAGATAAGATAAAAATTCTTTATTGTCATTGTACAAGTACAATGAAATCGGATGCTATCCCATAAAAACAAAACAAAACAAAAAACACAATTTCAATGACACATACACATACATACTTACATACCCATCACAGCTCCCCAATGTCATATTATCTAGTTACAGCATTTAAGATGTTTATGGCTCTTGGATAGAAACTGTTCTTTAATCTATTTGTTGTTGATTTAATTGTTCTATATCTCTTTCCCGAAGGGGGTGATGCAAAAAGACTATATCCAGGATGACATGGATCCCATAATTTTTTTTTTACTTTTGTTCACATTTCTGAAGAAGGAAATGTTCTGGGCACATGGAGGAGTCTTAAAAGTCCAACCTGAAAGCTGGTCCTCGTCTTCTCTGTTCAAAAACCACAAACTTCCCTCTTTCTTTCTCTCTCTCTCCTTCTCTCTCACACACAGCCTAATAATCAAGAGGGCTTTTCTGAAATGTGCAAAAACTCCCCGTAGTGTCATGAGAGAGACAAATTTGTCTATGCACTTTCTCCATGTCATGCAAAATTTTGTAAAATTGTATCAGGTCCCCTCTTACTTTCTCTCTAAGCTGAAAAGGCTGCAACCTTTCAACACAGCGAAGTTGCTCCATCCCCTGAATCAACTTGGTCGTCCTTTCCTGAGTCTTTTCCCAACTCTAAAATGGTGCTTAATTCCTCCTGTGAAATAAATGCTGATGCTTTCCCCCTGCCTGTTCCTGCTCTGTTTAAACCGTTGTTGGTGACTACCACAATGCACTTTTTGTGGGCCTGCCCTTGAATTTGACCCAGAAGCTGAAGTTTGTGTAAAACACTGCTGCATGGTTGCTCTCTGATTTAATCTGCAAGGTACACATCCGCTGATAGTGTTGCAACCTGTGCCAACTTTCTAGCAAGCCTCTGTACCCCACTCCTAAGAGAGCAACAGCTGGATTTAAGTCGTCAAGCTGATTCACTTCCGCAAATGAAAATGACATTGAAGAGAGCCTCGACCAACCCACCCAACCCCAGAAAGAGAAGCGGAAGATGTGACTTGAGGTTCAAATGTTAGCACCTCTCCATTCAGAAGTTAGCCATTTGGAAAAGAAAAGAAAAAGTGCACAAAAAAGTAACAAGGAAAGTTGGTAAATCAATCAGGAGATGTCTTCTAGGAGACTCAGATGGTTGAACTTCTGGGATTCTGTCACTATCATTGACTCCCTGGACTACTCTATTACTGCCGCAGCCCGCAAGGTAAATTGGTACCCGGGGGCAAAAAAAAATTTGTTACCCCCCCATTGAATTTTTTTTAAAGGAAAGACACTTACAGTTATAAGTGTTGTTTTCTTGTTTATTTACATTGTAAACATAAACTCTTTAAACTTTTTTAAATCAAACTTTCAACTCTGCACATTTTGAAATTACACATCCTCACAATCAATCCCCTTTGCAACTTTATTTTCAATGGACAAGATGGCTAAGGCAGAAAGCCAGTTCTGACCCACATTTGACAAAAGATGAACACAAGCTCTTTAAACTTTCTTTCTAACTTTCAACTCTGCACATTTTGAAATTACATCCTCAAAATCAATCCCCTTTGCAACTTTCTTTTCTTTTCTTTTTTATGTTAAAAAATTACATGTTGAGTTCTTCCTAAAAAACCACAAAATGCATTCAGTTAATGCCTTCTATATTTCCAATAATTCAGTTGAAAATAATACAAAGCAAAACATAACATCCTATTCAATATTCATATAATATTCATATAAATCAATTCTACCTAACCTTTAGTAATACTTCTTTCTTCCTTTCTTCTGTCCATTCTTGTCTATTTCTACTATCTGTTACTTCCCCCTCCCTTACGGCTTCCACTTGTCTTCATCCCAGGTTGTCGGTCTATCTCTTCTAGTTTACTACTTTGGTACTCTTGTGTAATCCTTCTATTTTGTTTTCTTCTATTTTCCTTTCTAACTTTAGCTCACAATACAGAGTGCTTAGAAATGGAGCCAGCATTTCACAGTGGGGCATTGCTTTTTCAGGTAGTCTCCAGATTTCCCCCAATCTTATTGGAATTTTTGGTCACTTTGTTGTTGTTGTTCAGTCGTTCAGTCGTGTCCGACTCTTCGTGACCCCATGGACCAGAGCATGCCAGGCACCCTATCCTCCACTGCCTCCCGCAGTTTGGCCAAACTCATGCCAGTCGCTTCGAGAACACTGTCCAACCATCTCATCCTCTGTCGTCCCTTCTCCTTGTGCCCTCCATCTTTCCCAACATCAGGGTCTTTTCAGGGAGTCTTCTCTTCTCATGAGGTGGCCAAAGTACTGGAGCCTCAACTTCAGGATCTGTCCTTCTAGTGAGCACTCAGGGCTGATTTCCTTGAGAATGGATAGGTTTGATCTTCTTGCAGTCCATGGGACTCTCAAGAGTCTCCTCCAGCACCATAATTCAAAAGCATCAATTCTTCGGCGATCAGCCTTCTTTATGGTCCAGCTCTCACTTCCATACATTACTACTGGGAAAACCATAGCTTTAACTATACGGACCTTTGTCGGCAAGGTGATGTCTTTGCTTTTTAAGATGCTGTCTAGGTTTGTCATTGCTTTTCTCCCAAGAAGCAGGCGTCTTCTAATTTCGTGACTGCTGTCACCATCTGCAGTGATCATGGAACCCAAGAAAGTGAAATCTCTCACTGCCTCCATTTCTTCCCCTTCTATTTGCCAGGAGGTGATGGGACCAGTGGCCATGATCTTAGTTTTTTTGATGTTGAGCTTCAGACCATATTTTGCGCTCTCCTCTTTCACCCTCATTAAAAGGTTCTTTAATTCCTCCTCACTTTCTGCCATCAAGGTTGTATCATCAGCATATCTGAGGTTGTTGATATTTTTTCCGGCAATCTTAATTCCTGGTCACTACTTCCTCTAATTTTATCAGTTAATTTAGCCAGGTCTATATAGTTAAATAATTTTTCTTGCCAATCCTTGATTGCCGGTACTTCTTTCTTTTTCCAATATTGGGCGATCAACATTCTCGCCGCTGCCGTGGCGTAATGGAAAAGTTTCTCATCTTGTTTATTTATCTCCCCATCCAAAATCCCCAGTAAAAATAATTCGGCTTTTTCTTTATGTTATATTTCATCATTTTTAAAAATTTCTTCTAGAACCTGGCTCCAAAATTTTTGAATCACCCCGCAATGCCACCACATGTGTAAGAAGGTCCCCTCTTCTTTTTGACATTTCCAGCAAGAGTTGCTTTTTGTTTTACACATCTTATGTATTTTACTTGGAGTATATACACCTATAGAACATGTTAATCATGTTTTCCTTAATCCCCTCCGCTGCTGTAAACTTCCATGATTCTTTCCAGAGTCTTTCCCATTTTTCCAAATCAATTGTCTTACCCAATTCTCTCGCCCACTTAATCATAGTTTCTTTCACCATCTCATCTTTAACCTCCCATTCTAGTAATCTGGCTCATGCTCTTCCTGAGCTTCTGATGTTGATGCTGAAGCTGAAGTGGAAGGTGTGACATATTTCAACAATGCTCCGGTCAGCGACTTCAGTTCTAAATCTTTGGCTTTCTTTCTTTGTCTTTGCTGTACTCCACTTGGGCGGATCCGCTTCACATTCCGATATTCGTATACCTGAAATATGAAAACAGTGCACATGTTGCTTCGCTTTGAAAAACAAATGCAAACATAGTAATGGGTCAGGCAACAGAATTTAGGTCATAGTTTAGCTGATGCAGCAAATCATCACAACAAGTTTTCTGTTATTTTTGCAATTATTTATGTGTAGCATGCTATCATACCAACAGCAAAAGAATGGCAACTTGAGATAATTGAATATGTTGAAGTGGCAAAACTGTCTGGGAAAATCAGTGGCCAGCAAGACAAACTGTTTTAAAAAAAACAGGATTGAATTTATTTTATATTTGAAACAACATTGACAACACTGACAGGAATGATTTAAAGCTTTTTGGCAAACTAGAAATAGAAACTTTTTTGCAGATTGCAAGGAATACTAAGGAATGAAAATAGGTGGATGGGGGGAATTTGAAATGTGAAATAAATTATGTTAAGATGTTTTGAAGTCAGCTTGGGGTGATGGAGGGGGGGGATGTAAGTCAGAGACTTAAAAAAAAAACACTGTAGGTGATCTAAGAAACCTTATAATTGTGTGATTTTAAGAATGAAATTCCATATTACACATAGAGACTCTTTAAAAAGTACATATACCTCTTTGACAAAACAGGAATTATTCAAATTTTCTGTTGCTTCAAGAAACTGCCTTGGGTTCTGCAGTGTATCTGATTCCCACCAAATGAAGCCAGAGAAGAGAAAAACAAAGTGTTAAGTATTTGGGTTTTAGAGAACTGTGGTAATTTATGCATCACAATAACTATATATAAATAAAGCACTATCTTATTGACAGAAAATGAAGGTTGCAGTTCTATATGGGAACAGCCCTCACTGTAATCAACAGGAGTTAATTCTGAGTAGACCTGCATAGGATTATGTTGCAAATTCACAATCCTTAAAGCAGTTCCCAGGATTAAGTCCTATTTGTGACATTCTGAAGTAAACTTGATTAATAATTATTGCAATGTACCAAGTGTTCATAACACTTCATGTGCAAGTAGGACCCATTAATGAGATTTGAAAGTTCTGCACTGGATAGAATTGCAGAGTTGGGAGGGACCTCTAGGTTCATCTAGTCTAACCCCCTGCAATACAGGAATATGCAGCTGAATGAAACCTGCAACCTTGGCATTATCAGCACAGCACAGTGTTCTAACCAACAGAGCTATGTCCAAGTATAGGCCTCAGCCACAAAACTAATACTCAGAGGAATTTCTTTTGAGCATTTTTACTTGCATTAAAGACAATAAATTCTCCGCCTGCCAGACCAGTGTATATTATAATATCTGATTGCCTTTCCAGGGTAGCCTCCTGGCCATTCCTTTGAAATGGTAATCATTAATCACTTTAAATCCTGACAATGGTCCATCTGTTACGGAAATTATGGGGGGGGTCACCTAAGCAAAGTCTCCTCCTGAGTAAACTCACCTGGAATACTGTGTCCAGTTCTGGGCACCACAGTTCAAGAAGGATACTGACAAGCTGGAACGTGTCCAGAGGAGGGCAACCAAAATGGTCCAAGGCCTGGAAACGATGCCTTATGAGGAACGGCTTAGGGAGCTGGGTATGTTTAGCCTGGAGAAGAGAAGGTTAAGGGGTGATATGATAGCCATGTTCAAATATAAAAGGATGTCATCTAGAGGAGGGAGAAAGGTTGTTTTCTGCTGCTCCAGAGAAGCGGACACGGGGCAATGGATTCAAACTACAAGAAAGAAGATTCCACCTAAACATTAGGAAGAACTTCCTGACAGTAAGAGCTGTTCGACAGTGGAATTTGCTGCCAAGGAGTGTGGTGGAGTCTCCTTCTTTGGAGGTCTTTAAGCAGAGGCTTGACAGCCATCTGTCAGGAATGCTTTGATGGTGTTTCCTGCTTGGCAGGGGGTTGGACTGGATGGCCCTTGTGGTCTCTTCCAACTCTATGATTCTATGATTCTAATTTGGGGTATGGAGTGATGCCCTTAAGGGAACCCATCTCTCTGCCATGATCCAGTAGGCGAGAGACCACGTACACAGGGAAATGCCTCAGCAGGTAATCTCTGGGTGCTTCAGGAAGCCACTGGGCTAATATCCCTCAACCAGAATCCCATTGTTCTCTCCCAGATAAGTGCTCAAGGTATCCTTGCCAATTGTTGTTGTTGTTCAGTCGTGTCCGACTCTTCGTGACCCCATGGACCAGAGCACGCCAGGCACGCCTATCCTTCACTGCCTCTCGCAGTTTGGCCAAACTCATGTTAGTAGCTTCGAGAACACTGTCCAACCATCTCATCCTCTGTCGTCCCCTTCTCCTTGTGCCCTCCATCTTTCCAACATCAGGGTCTTTTCTAGGGAGTCTTCTCTTCTCATGAGGTGGCCAAAGTACTGGAGCCTCAACTTCAGGATCTGTCCTTCTAGTGAGCACTCAGGGCTGATTTCTTTGAGAATGGATAGGTTTGATCTTCTTGCAGTCCATGGGACTCTCAAGAGTCTCCTCCAGCACCATAATTCAAAAGCATCAATTCTTCGGCGATCAGCCTTCTTTATGGTCCAGCTCTCACTTCCGTACATTACTACTGGGAAAACCATAGCTTTAACTATACGGACCTTTGTCGGCAAGGTGATGTCTTTGCTTTTTAAGATGCTGTCTAGGTTTGTCATTGCTTTTCTCCCAAGAAGCAGGCGTCTTCTAATTTCGTGACTGCTGTCACCATCTGCAGTGATCATGGAACCCAAGAAAGTAAAATCTCTCACTGCCTCCATTTCTTCCCCTTCTATTTGCCAGGAGGTGATGGGACCAGTGGCCATGATCTTAGTTTTTTTGATGTTGAGCTTCAGACCATATTTTGCGCTCTCCTCTTTCACCCTCATTAAAAGGTTCTTTAATTCCTCCTCACTTTCTGCCATCAAGGTTGTGTCATCAGCATATCTGAGGTTGTTGATATTTTTCCGGCAATCTTAATTCCGGTTTGGGATTCATCCAGTCCAGCCTTTCGCATGATGAATTCTGCATATAAGTTAAATAAGCAGGGAGACAATATACAGCCTTGTCGTACTCCTTTCCCAATTTTGAACCAATCAGTTGTTCCATATCCAGTTCTAACTGTAGCTTCTTGTCCCACATAGAGATTTCTCAGGAGACAGATGAGGTGATCAGGCACTCCCATTTCTTTAAGAACTTGCCATAGTTTGCTGTGGTCGACACAGTCAAATGCTTTTGCGTAGTCAATGAAGCAGAAGTAGATGTTTTTCTGGAACTCTCTAGCTTTCTCCATAATCCAGCGCATGTTTGCAATTTGGTCTCTGGTTCCTCTGCCCCTTCGAAATCCAGCTTGCACTTCTGGGAGTTCTCGGTCCACATACTGCTTAAGCCTGCCTTGTAGAATTTTAAGCATAACCTTGCTAGCGTGTGAAATGAGTGCAATTGTGCGGTAGTTGGAGCATTCTTTGGCACTGCCCTTCTTTGGGATTGGGATGTAGACTGATCTTCTCCAATCCTCTGGCCACTGCTGAGTTTTCCAAACTTGCTGGCATATTGAGTGTAGCACCTTAACAGCATCATCTTTTAAAATTTTAAATAGTTCAGCTGGAATATCATCACTTCCACTGGCCTTGTTGTTAGCAAGGCTTTCTAAGGCCCATTTGACTTCACTCTCCAGGATGTCTGGCTCAAGGTCAGCAACCACACTACCTGGGGTGTATGAGACCTCCATATCTTTCTGGTATAATTCCTCTGTGTATTCTTGCCACCTCTTCTTGATGTCTTCTGCTTCTGTTAGGTCCTTTCCACTTTTGTCCTTTATTGTGGTAATCTTTGTACGAAATGTTCCTTTCATATCTCCAATTTTCTTGAACAGATCTCTGGTTTTTCCCATTCTGTTATTTTCCTCTATTTCTTTGCATTGCTCGTTTAGAAAGGCCCTCTTGTCTCTCCTTGCTATTCTTTGGAAATCTGCATTCAATTTCCTGTATCTTTCACTATCTCCTCGCATTTTGCTTGCCTTCTCTCCCCCGCTATTTGTAAGGCCTCATTGGACAGCCACTTTGCTTTCTTGCATTTCTTTTTCATTGGGATGGTTTTCGTTGCTGCCTCCTGTATAATGTTACGAGCCTCCATCCACAGTTCTTCAGGCACTCTATCCACCAAATCTAAATCCTTAAACCTGTTCTTCACTTCACTGTGTATTCATAAGGATTTGATTTAGATTGTATCTTACTGGCCCAGTGGTTTTTCCTACTTTCTTCAGTTTAAGCTGGAATTTTGCTATAAGAAGCTGATGATCTGAGCCACAGTCAGCTCCAGGTCTTGTTTTTGCTGAGTGTATAGAGCTTCTCCATCTTTGGCTGCAGAGAATATAATCAATCTGATTTCGATGTTGCCCATCTGGTGATGTCCATGTGTAGAGTCGTCTCTTGTGTTGTTGGAAAAGAGTGTTTGTGATGACCAGCTTGTTCTCTTGACAGAACTCTATTAGCCTTTGCCCTGCTTCATTTTGAACTCCAAGGCCAAACTTGCCAGTTGTTCCTTTTATCTCTTGACTCCCTACTTTAGCATTCCAATCCCCTATAATGAGAAGAACATCCTTCTTTGGTGTCATTTCTATAAGGTGTTGTAAGTCTTCATAGAATTGGTCAATTTCAGTTTCTTCAGCACTGGTAGTTGGTGCATAAACTTGGATTACTGTGATGTTAAAAGGTCTGCCTTGGATTCGTATCGAGATCATTCTATCATTTTTGAAATTGCATCCCAGTACAGCTTTCGCCACTCTTTTGTTGACTATGAGGGCCACTCCATTTCTTTTACGGGATTCCTGCCCACAGTAGTAGATATGATAGTCATCCGAACTGAATTCGCCCATTCCTGTCCATTTTAGTTCACTGATGCCTAGGATGTCAATGTTTATTCTTGCCATCTCATTTTTTACCACATCCAGCTTACCAAGGTTCATGGTTCTTACATTCCAGGTTCCTATGCAATACTTTTCTTTACAGCATTGGACTTTCCTTTCGCTTCCAGGCATATCCGCAACTGAGCACCCTTCATCAGCTCTGAATCTACTTGTACTTGTCCTCCGCTCTTCCTCAGTAGCATGTTGGACGCCTTCCGACCTGAGGGGCTCATCTTCCAGCGTCATAACTTTTATATGCCTGTTGTCTTTGTCCATGGAGTTTTCTTGGCAGGGATACTGGAGTGGCTTGCCAGTTCCTCCTCCAGGTGGATCACGTTTGGTCCAAACTCTCCACTATGACCTGTCCATAGCTTCCCTGAGTAATTCAAGCCCCTTTGCGACGACAAGGCAGTGATCCATGAAGGGGTCTTTGCCAATACTTAACACCAATTCACATTGGCCCAGGGCTATCTCCCTGATATTGCTCTGTTTCTCCCATATGCTAATCTTGTTTTTCCTATATGCTAATCATGTAATCACTAAATTCCCTTTAGTGATGTAGTAATGATGTTTCCAAACTGTATTTAACTCCGCAGAAACCAGTGGGCTTATCCCTAAGGGTCAGGTGGCTGGGCAGTTCCACACCTGGGATTTTTTCTGTTATACCTCCCCACCCCGCACCCCCTCCTTCCTTGCAGAGAAACCTTTAGCAAACATTTGGTCAGCCTTGGGAGTGAAAAATGGTTTCAGAGGGTGTTTTGTGCTGCTTCACAAATGTGGCCCATACACGTGTCTGCTTGGTACACTTAAGAAATCAGGCAGGAAACCGTGAAAGAAACGGGGACTTGGCTCAGTTCACATTGTGTTGCAAATGAACAATTAGGATATTCCGCCAGGGCTGTAAAAGCTTGTGGTTGTGTTGTGCGTGCAGCTCCATTTCTTTTAGGGTTTTTACACTCCAATATTATTGCCAAGAGGGTGCATACAGACAATACATTTAACATATATGAATCAGTAATTTATTCAGCAGAGAGCTACAATTACCAGCACACTTAGCTCTCTCTCTCTCTAGCTTTTTCAGTCAATTTCCCCCCTCCCTCCCCTTGAGGCTCATTGCTGCTGAAAATTAAAACAAAGGCAAAGTCCAGATCACACGCAGCCCCCCCCACACACACACATTGATAATTATTACCTCTCTCTAGCTTCTTCCTATCAATTTATTTGGCCGCCGCTGAAGGCTCAACCCAAACTGGGAGCCACTCCTGCAGCTGCAGCGGCAATGGAAGCAACGGTAGTCTGTAGGCAGCGTGGGTGCCTGCTGCACGTGGTGGGACGGTGTAAACAAAGTTCTCCAGGGATGGTCCCTGGGCGGAGCCAGCGAGGAGGGGCACCATGTGCCTGCCACCCAGTAACGTGGCTCGGCGCCTCACTAATCCCCCCCGCCCCTCGCCTCCTCTAGTCTCAGGGCCCAGCCCCAGCAGCCAGGCAGCCTCGGAAGAAAAAAAAATACAAAAGAAAGCTGCAGGCTTGCCAGCGAGCCGAGGGAAATCTTGGGCTCGGCTTTTGCGGGGGGGTGGGGATCGCGGGAGGCCGGGGGCACAGCCCCAGTGTCCCCCCCCCAGCAGGCAGCCACGCCCGTGCCCAAAACCTCGATCGGCCGGCAAGCTTGCAGCTTTCATTTGTATTTTTCTCTTTTTCCGAGGCTGCCAGGAGGAGGCGAGGGGCAGGGGCATGGCACCGAGTGTCACCCCCTCCAGGGCGGTACCCAGGGCGGCCCGCCCCTAGCTCTGCCCCTGCCGCAGCCACCCCTTTGCAGCCTCTTTCTCAACTACTCTCCTCCTAGTCTTACACCAGCAGAGACCCTGTCAAATGATACAGAATTCTGAGAAACGAGGTGAGAGAATTGTGTTTGACTCTGGGACTCCTTCAAGCTCCCTTGGTGGTGCAGACTTGGGCAGGCAGCTCCATCTCACCACTATCTGTCCATCTGAACTTTGCTCTGGATGCTCTCCTCTTATTGACTTGAAAGAAGACCCTGAGAAGAGAATAAACAATTTGCACAATTTCAAGGAGGGGGTTCTTCCAAAGGTATGTAACAGGCTCAACTCGGGCTGTGCAGGTATTATCTCTTCCCAGCTGGTCAGCAACACGTTGCCTGTAGAGCTCCGCAGGCCACCCGCAACCTCCCCATGGATCTCCTGGGAGCAGCGACCCTTTTCCTGGTCATCTGCCTCTCTTGCCTGACGTTCCTCTCTTCATGGCGGCAGATGCACCGCAAAAGCCAGATGCCACCTGGACCAACTCCCCTCCCCTTCATCGGGAACCTGCTCCAAGTCAACACAAGAGATATGTACCGTTCACTCATGAAGGTAACTTTCTATAATGTGTCAGAGCACAATGTCTCTCTGCCTTGTTATTATCAAATCGTTTTAATATACTGTATATACTTGAGTTTTTCAGCACATTTTTTGTGCTGGAAAAGCTGCCCTCGGCTTATACTCAAGTGAGGCGGGCGGTGGGGGCGGCGAGAAAGAAGCCCTTTCTCTCCGCTCGTGCCGCCGCCCGCTCACCCCAGTCAACCATTCCTTAAGAAGTGTACAAGAACGGCGGTTCTTTACTCTCCCCAGGCAGCTTGTTCCATTCCTGAACTGCTCACATAAATGCAAACTTTAGACCCCAGAAGGCAGAAAGCCTATCAGTTAAGGAAGTATTAAAACCCCACAGGTGCTCACTTTCCCTGGCTCCTGCTTAAACAGGACAGGATCCCAGCCTTCTCTGTATAACACAAGGGAACATTGCGCTGTGGGTTAAACCACAGAGCCCTAGGGCTTGCTGATCAGAAGAATGGCGGTTCGAAAACCCTGCGATGGGGTGAGCTCCACAGCAGCAAAGGAGGAAGAGGCTCCCAGGCTGCTCGTTCCTCCTCCTCCTCCACAGCGGCAAAGGTGAACTGGCTTATACTCAAGTCAATAAGCTTTCCCAGGTTTTTGTAGGGAAATTAGGTGTGTCGGCTTATATTCGGGTCGGCTTATACTCGAGTATATACGGGTACTGCTGCTGAATGAAGATCAATCCATTCATCCACCCACCCACCCTTTTCTCTCTCTCTCTCTCTCTTCTCTCTCTCTCTCTCTCTCTCTCTCCCACTTGACTCACCATGTCCTCATAATTCTCCTTCCACCACCTTCTCCAGCTTTTGATTCTCTCTGAGGTGTATGAGGAGTTGGGGAGAAGCAGTATATCTGGTGGGGGTCACAGCGTGTTCCTTTTGGGTTGCTAATTCCCTCTCCCCTCCATGGCTCCGAGAAGCTGTCAGCATGCGACAGTGGCCAGGCCCCAGGAAACACCTTAAACTCACCGAGTGAAACAGGTGAAGGTATCTGATGGGTTGCAAACCCTCAGTGAGTTAGGGAGGTGCCTTGCATGCGATGATGGGCTGCGGGAGACTGAGACCAACAGCGGGTCCAACAGTCAAGAAAGCAGTTTCTGCATGAAGAGAAAAATGGGGGGGGGCAGAAGGGGCTCATTAAGCTGAGAAGGTAGACAATCTAGGAGAACTCTGATCCTAAACCTCCACTGCTTTGCTATTACACTCATTCATGGGAAAGGATTCAGGAGTAAACCCCGAGAGGGGGGGGGAATCTGTACCCACTGCCTTGTGAGATACCTTTGGGAGATAAGGATTAGACCATATGCAAATCCAGAGTGCAGTCCCTAAAGCGCTTGGATGATGTCTTGTATGCCTCCTCGTGGCAACTCCTGCAGCCAAGCTGGTGCAAGTGTATTGCTTTGCTTTCCCTCGGACCACATCAGGGAGGCTGAGAGTGGGGTCTTGCCTAGGACCCCCCCTACACACTGCCCAGTCTTGCACCCCGGAGAGGTTGTTGCATTGGACGAAATGCCCTTCTTTTGGGCCAATGCAACGAGGTCACGTTGGTTCTGCAGATTCAGATTCTCTCTCTTCATTATTCTGCTTCATTGAATGTGGGAATGGAGGGATAGCTGATAGATAAGATTTCTTTATTTTAATTGTACAAATACAATGAAATTGGATACCTTCGCTTAAAAAAAAAACCCACCAAAACAGTACTTGTGCAGCGATTGATATAGCATAGATGTCAGAAACATCTCTTCAAACAGTCCTTCAGCTGGTGAGTAGCACATTCATGCCAGATTTTATAGTGAGAGGGGGTGTATGTTGGTATATATTTCCTGAGGGGGTGTATGTTGGTACAAGGAAAAGAGACCTATGGTCGGTCTAGTTCAGCGCACGTTTTTAAGTTCACCATGGTTAAAATCTCCAGCAATGATGTTCAAAGTAGTCTTTCTGGCTGCTAATAGAGCCTGACAGCTGCATCCTCTCTCTGTGTCGCCTTCCACTCCTCCCTAAGGGAATAGTAATCCATGGAGAGCTTGATATTTTAGCTACTTCCACCGTAATGTTGTCTAGGCAAAAATAATCAGCTCTTACAGCTTGTTTGCACTGTAACCCGACCCTTTGGAGTTCCTGCCAGCTGTAGATCTTACGCGCCGCCATCTTAGATCTTAATAACTGCCATAACAGCCATTATTCCTTCAGGGATGAGCTATTCCCCTCTTAAAGTGACAAATCTATTCATTTTTCATTTAAACATTTGCTCGGCAGCCTAATGTACTCACACAAGTAACAAGTAACAACAATAACAACAATAAAAGCCATACAAAACATTAAAAGCAAAAGGGAGAGCAATGAGCCACTGCGTCTGTGCGTGCCGCCATCTTGGAACTCTGTTCCAATAGCCACAATGGATCTTCTTTGCCTGCAGTTGGAGGCAGCAATGCCTCTGAATACCAGTTTCTGGAAAACACATGAGGGAAGAGCGTTCTTGCATTTGGGTCCTGCCTGAAGGTCTCCTATAATGGGCATCTGGTTGGTCACTCTGAGTACAGGATACTGGACCCTAGATGTGCTCCCTTTAAACCTGATCCAGCAAGCTCACCTTGTGCTCTCTTTTCACAGATTCATGAGAAATATGGTCCTGTCTACACCATCCACTTAGGGCCGCGCCGCGTTGTGGTCTTGTGTGGATACGATGCAGTGAAGGAGGCCCTTGTAGATCAGGCCGAAGAGTTTGGTGGCCGTGGAGAGCAAGCCATATTTAATTGGCTTTTCCAGGGTTATGGTCAGTTTCTTCTTCGGCAATTCTTGGCCAGAGCACATGATTACTGACATTTATATAGAAAATTCTTTCCAGTAGCACCTTAGAGACCAACTGAGTTTGTTCTTGGTATGAGCTTTCGTGTGCATGCACACTTCTTCAGATACCTTTTATATGACACCTTGTAGCAAGCTTAGCACCTGAGAGACTCAATGGTGGTTCTGTGCCATAGATTATTGTTACACCCATCTTACTGAGGAGGTAAATGAGCCTGAGAGTCTCTCTCCTATTAAAAAAAAAAAACCCCACACACATCTTAGAATATTCTCCCCAAAGCTGAAAGCCGAACTTTAAAACTGGACAAGATTTGAAAATGAAGACGTTTTCATCATTATTATTTTTTGGAGGTGGGGGGAAATCTCCATCACTGTGTGTTTCCAGCCACATTCCCACTGAGTGCACATTCATTCTTCTGCTCCTCCTTCCCTTTAATCCTCCTTTGCTTCCCAGGGATTGCCCTCAGTAATGGGGAAAGGGCCAAACAGCTACGCCGATTCTCCATCATGACGCTGAGGAATTTTGGGATGGGAAAGAGATCTGTCGAAGAGCGGATCCTGGAGGAGACCCACTTCCTGCTGGAATCCCTGAGGGCAACAAAAAGTGAGCTCAGTTTTGGCATCTACCAGAAATGTGGCATAATGGCTTACAAATAATAGAAACTGTTAACTGAGAATTTGAATGCTGATAAACTGAATCTTTTGGTTTAATTTTGATGATGTTTCATGAGTTTTTACAATAAGTATTCATTGTGGTTTTTATCCGTATACTCTTCTAATTAATATTCTGTAAATCACCTTGAGAGCTTTAGATGAATGACGAGGGAGAAATATTCAGATGAAAGAAAACACCATTAAAGACTGGATTGATTCGCAAAGGATAGTCTTGATTTGCTCCAGGGTTGAGTGACTTGGGGGTCTCTCTTTCCAGGTGAACCCTTTGACCCCACTTTTGTCCTGAGCCGCTCAGTGTCCAACATCATCAGCTCCATCGCCTTTGGCAACCGCTTTGAATACGAAGATCCGGAGTTTCTCTCCTTGCTCCGCGCTATGCTGGAAACCTTCCAGTTTACTTCCACCTCTTGGGGACAGGTAAATTGGAGGGGAAGGGGAGGACGTCCGTCGTGAGTTTGTGAAGAATGCAATTTCTCTTCATCTACTCAAGGCATGGTATGCAGGACAGCCAGCTCTGTGTGGGGCTCTGTCATTACCCCAAAGACCAGCAGTGGTCAAGACACAGGGTTAGGAGCTGCAGCATCACCAGCTAAGGAGCTAGATCACATTCAGGGGTCTGAGTGAGCCTGAACAATCTTCCATACCAGCAGAAACTAAGTTCTCCACAAGTGGGCAGAACTTGGGAGAAGCTTAAAAATGGTTTTGATATTTGTTGGAGAAAGCGTCTCACTCTGAGCTCTCCGTGGTACTGCATCTCCTTATCTGCCATGGTCTTTGGTCAGGCTCTGCCCGGAGCAAGTTTACAATGTTGCTTCAAGCACAGCGAATCTTAGATTGAGGCACTGAAGCTGCTGGCTTTGTAAGCAATTCCTCCACACCTCCTGATTCTTCCTCCAAATTGCCTTCCTTGTCACTCAAAGAGGAAAAGTCAGGCCCTGAGGTTTTGTCTGTGATGAGTTTATGGCTTGGTCAGCACCAAGTTCTATCAGAGTGGAGTCAGAGGTTCACTCTGTCTGTTCTTCTTGGAGAGACACTTCTCCAGTCTCCCTTCTTTTCAAGCCCCATGTTTTCCCCAAAACTTCCATGATAAAGAGGAACCAAGGGAGGGAGGAACTCCTGCTTCTGCCTGCCCCCAAAATCAATCTCAAGTCACTATGTTCAATATCAGTTCTCTCTCTTCCTCCTGATAACTCTGGATTCCTCCAAACCCGACACACACAGCTCTACGACATGTTCTCAGGCATCATGCAGCACCTGCCTGGCCCACAGGTGAAAACCTTCAAGAACCTGTTGGGCCTGAAGGAATTTGTTATGAAGAAGGTAAAAGCAAACAAGGAGACCCTGGACCCCAACAACCCTCGGGATTTCATTGATTGCTTCCTAGTGAAAATGCAGCAGGTAAGATTGTGCTCTTCTAAATACTGTGATCAATTTCTGTGCAAGGAAACTTTGTAGACCCTGTTTCAACCAGCAAAATTTTGAAACTTGGATGGCTTTAAAAGAGGATTTGACACATTGATGAGGAGAGTTCTATTGAAGGCTACTGGCCAGGATGGCTGTGCCCTGCCCTCCGCAGTTGGTTGCAACCATGCTTCTGAATTGGTGGAAACCACGGGAGGGGAGAGGGCTCCTGTGCTCGAACCCTCCTTCCCGTGGGGCATCTGGTTGGCTACTGTTAGAACAGGATGCTGGACTAGATGGGCCTTATTCAGCAGGCACTTCTCCTTTGCCTCTGTAGCCTTTCTGCACAAAGTGGCTGTGTGACTCCTCCCTCCCACTCCACCCAACCCTCTGTTCCCCACACAATCGTTTGAGTGCTTTTCAGCACTCCACAACTGTCCCTTCCCCCTCATTGGATTGAGCATGACATCACTGCAGCTCAGCCAATCAGTAGAGGAGAGAGAGAGCTTCATAGACAGGAAGAAGTCAGGTTTTGGCCTATCTCAAGATATAATCTGTGAAACATCCTCTTTCCATATCTTTCTTCTTGATAGGAAAAGGGAAACCCAAACACAGAGTTCTTCCAAGAGAATCTCGTTATGACGACCCTCAATGTCTTTTTTGCTGGAACAGAAACGGTCAGCACAACCTTGCGCTATGGCTTCCTGCTTCTGCTGAAATACCCAGAAATTGAAGGTGAATGCGGAAGGGTCTGCAAAGGAGGGTGGAGAGATGTCTTTGTTTTTGCCAGTTATGAACTGGGATCCTTGCTTAGCTTGGCACTTTTGGTCACATCCTATTGATTTCTCAACAGAGAAGATCCACGAAGAGATTGAACGTGTGATTGGCCTGAATCGCATTCCCAACATGGATGACCGTCCCCTGATGCCCTACACGGATGCTGTCATCCACGAGATACAGAGATTTACTGACATGATCCCTTTGGTAGCAAGACGTGTGACCTGTGATACCAAGTTCCGGGGATACACCATTCCCAAGGTATTGTAGTTTCATTCATTCCTGAGACTTAGACTCCACCCTTCAGTACAATTTCCAGACAAGTCTGGTGGGCCAGCACATTCCTCTGAGGCACCTCTATCTCTGACCTGTCCGCCATCATCATCATGGAGGTATCTGAGTCAAATCCAAAGTAAGACCTGAAGAGCCCAGCCAGATGATGCAATGTTGGTTTCACATCTTCTAGTGCTGCCTTCCCCAAAGGAGTAGTGATGGTTATGGGGCTTAAAGTGGTTTAATTCTAACCCTCCAAAAGCCATTTCCCCCTTCCCTTCTCATCAGGAAGAACTCTTTGCGGGCAAGAGCTTTGGACTGTGGAAAGGGCTCCCTGAGAAGGGGGTGGAATCTCTTTCCATCAAGGTTTTTCAACAGAGGTTGGGTGGCCACCTGTCATGGATGCTTTAGTTGAGATCTCTTCATCACAGGTAGTTGTACTAGGTGGCCCACAGGGTCCTTTCCAGCTCTACAATTCTATGAGTCTAAGATCCTCTCCCTCTCTTGTTCAGGGGACTGAAGTCTTCCCTGTGCTTGGATCTGTGCTGAGAGACTCCAAACATTTTGAAAGACCAGATGTGTTTGACCCCCAGCATTTCCTGGATGAGAACGGGCAGTTCAAGAGGAATAAGGCTTTCATGCCATTCTCCATCGGTGAGTGAGTCCCCTTCCCTTTCCAAGCCTCTTCCAAGCTGTTTATAACTGCACCCTGAAAGCCTGTTTTCACCTTCCTCCTCTTTCCTAGGGAAACGCTATTGCTTTGGGGAGCACCTCGCTCGGATGGAGCTCTTCCTCATCCTCACCAGCATCCTGCAGAACTTCCGCTTCAAATCTCCCATCCCACCTGAAAAGATCAACATCTCTCCCATGCTGGTTGGCTTTGCCACCCTTCCGCATTTTTATGAAATGTGTGCCATTCCCACCTGAAGGTGGTCGGGTGTCTTGGAGAAGCAGAACCCCATCATCACCCACCTTGCCCACCCAAAAGCGCACACACACACACACACACACACACACACTAATCTAATGTCCACACCTCCATAATTTTTGCAATGACAATGTTTAACATTTCCCCATTTTCTGGAATTACTTCTTTGTCTACATGTTTAGTATCTTGCTGCCTTATTTCTTGCGAATGTTCATTTTTTTCTGCTGCACCCCTAATTGAGGAAGCTCCAAGATCAAATATTTTGTCTTTGTTCTCTGTTCTCTTCTTTTACCTGCACTTCTATTTATAAGGCATATCCGAACCACAGCTGTAAAAGCATCCCACAAAATTCTAGTGTCATCCGCTGTTCCCATGTTGTGAATAAAGAGATCGCAGATTTCACTTTGGAGCTGTCCTTTCACTCCACATTCTTGTAGAACAGCTGGCTCCACCCTCCATATTATGCCCCCTGACTCTTGAACCTTATTTATCTATTCTATGCTCACCTAGGCATGAGCAGAAAGAAGTTTAATTCAAATTTCCATCTTTATTTCCTTCAAATATGTGACTAGTCCTAGAGAAAGGATTATCACTTGCAAAGTATCTTTTATCCACTTCTCAGCTATATTTTTATATTCTTTATAGCTAGCCAAAATATCAGGAGGTATGGCCACCTGAGTTAGAGGAAGATAGGGTTGGGTCTTTTGCAATTTCATGTAAAAGATTCAAACACATTAAATTCTAACGAGGAAGCTCCTTCACATAGATCATTTGACTCCCCTTTCCTGCAGCTCCACGTCTTTTCTCCCAACTTTCAATTATTATCTACACATTCTGCATGTGCAGGGACATGATCAGAAAGGCGTTTAATTCCAATTTATGCCATAGAAAAGTCCTGGTGACATAAAGATGTAACTACTCCCAGTGTCTGAATGATCACTTCAAACTTTATCTGTGTACAGTTTATCTGCTTCTCAACTGTGTTGTCTCAATTATTTGTGATCGGCCAAAATATCACATGTGATAATCTCTCTTGAATTATCAGATGGGAGTTTCTTTGCAATGTGTGCTTCAGATTTTGGGGGAAGTTGACTCAGGCACCTGACAGGCAGCAGGGAGAGAACAGACAGAAAACAATCTTGCATTTTCAGAATACCAACAGAGCAATTCTTCTTTCGTTAGTTGGCTAGGCTACAAATGGGGATGGGCTCTTGTTCAGAACTGGGATGTTCACATTTCTGAAGAAGGGAACTTTCTGGGCACATGAAGGAGTCTTAAAAGTCCAACACTCCATTTCAACAGACATGTTTAAAAGGCTGTATGATACTAGTCTGCCAAAGACCTGCAGGAAGAACAATGTTTTCACCTGGTGCCTAAAAATATATAGTGAAGGCTCCAGGCATACCTCCCTGGGGAGAGCATTCCACAGACATGGAGCCACCACAGAAAAGTTCCCGTTCACATGTTGCCACCCTCCAGCCCTCTCGTGGAGGAGGCACACAAAGAAGGGCCCCAGATGATGAAGTCCAGGATAGCTTGTATGGGAAGAAGCAGTCCTTGTACAACCTCTTAGTGGGCACAAAAAGGACCCATGTGCAGTTGTAGCAATATCATCCCAGAGCCATCTCTATCCAAATCTCCTAGGGTCCAGGTGTTGTGGTAAACTGAAATTCTGAAGTGCACTTGCTCTACATGACAACCTCTGTAGACATGGCTCTTCTCAGGCTGTGCAACGAAAAACAATGCTGTCCTTTTGGTTTTAATACCAAACCTGTAGTCTGTCCCGCTCCAGTCCCTCCCTGCCTGCACAGTACTTAACCTGATGAAGATTTTGGTAAACTCAAAAGCTCACTCAATATTCTGTGACACTTTGGTTGGCCCTAATAAAGGGACCTGGGATTTTTCACAATAAAACTGTCTGCTTAACCCTGAGCTGTGCGTGGTAATGTAACTGAACCTTTTCCCTGCTTGGGTTATTTGGCCAGATTTCTTCCTGAGAAAAGCTGTTATATATATGGGGTGCACACACAAATGACAACACGTTCCTCCTGTGAAATAAATGGTTTGCTCTCTTACATAACGTTTTGGCAACATCGGGCACGTCTGTTGCATGTAGACCCTGCAAACACTCCTATCAGAGTAGGGGAATGAGCGTTCCCCACATCAAATGGGGTGCGCCTATTGCGTGGTCGCGAGTAACCCCCTTGGATCACGGTGCAGCTCCTGGCAGTTGGGTCTGGCACCACCTTCCCAGGTTGGATACCTGTGGACTCCACCTACTCTAGCAGCCGCCCAATCCCGGCTGGGGAGGTGTTGCCAGGGGGATTGGCCAGGTAGAAGGAGGGATTATTCAGTACACACAATAGAGCTTGAGTCATACCTGGGAAGCGGCCGTTGGATTCAGAGCTTCCCCACCCTCCACTCCCTCAATTGACGTTTATGTTGCAGGTTAACCACATTCTTTTTCCACAGCCACACAGGCACGCAGGCGCTGCTATGACAAGGTCGCTGTTGAAGGGCCGGAAAGGACTTTCCCTGCATTGGCAGGTTTCGCCTTTCCCGTAGCAATTCGTCACAACTTTGGCGGTTGCAGGCCTTGGGTGGAATCCTTTAGTCATCTACAAAATTGGGGGGTGGGGCAGTGACCCCGCCCCCATTGCGGCGTCGATAACAGGGTTCCCATTAAAGGGGTCTCAGGGGGAGGCATTGACCATACGCCCTGAGGTCGTCACTGCCCTCCCCCTCCAGCGGCGGCGAACAGGGGGGCGGGCTATCTGCTTGAACATATGTTCTCCAGAGCTAGCCCACTCCCCACTCATGCTGGATAACCCTGAAATTACCCAGAACCCCGGCTGGGGGGCTGGGAAGGATAAACGCCCAATGCCTGAGCCAAGGTCTTCCTACATCTGAATATTAATAAAGTTGTGGCCAATTTAATCCCATAGAACATTGTCTTGTGTCGTTATTTCACTCAGGGGCTGCCCAGGGTTCAAGGGAACTCCAGCTGGCTGCGTAAATAGGCAGATATGCCTGGAGGATCAGGTTTCAGGGCATCTCTCCATTCAAAAATTAGCCATTGGTGAGGGGAAATGTGCCCAAATAAGTAACAAGGAAAGTTGGTAAATAAATCAGGATATCTCTTGATATGATATGAGAGGAGTCCTGAGAGGAGAGGAGATATGAGAGCCATCACCAAACATCTGACACATGGAAGATGGAGCAAGCTTGTATTCTCCTGCTCCGGAGGGCAGCTTCGAATTATAAGAGATGAGATCCCAACTAAACATCAAGAAGAACTTTCTGACAGTGAGAGCTGTTTGGCAGTGGAACAGACTCCCTCGAGAAGTAGTGGACTCTCTTTCCTTGGAGGTTTGTAAACAGAGGTTGGAGGCCCATCTGTCAGGGATTCTGCAGCTGAGATTCCTGCATTGCAGAGGGGGTTGGACTAGATGACTCTTGGGGTCCCTTACAACTCTACAATTCTACGATTCTATCTCTGCTGCTCTCCTCTTAGTCTTGCACCAGCAGAGACCCTGTCAAATGATACAGAATTCTGAGAAACGAGGTGAGAGAATTGTGTTTGACTCTGGGACTCCTTCAAGCTCCCTTGGTGGTGCAGACTTGGGCAGGCAGCTCCATCTCACCACTATCTGTCCATCTGAACTTTGCTCTGGATGCTCTCCTCTTATTGACTTGAAAGAAGACCCTGAGCAGAGAGTAAACAGGTTGCACAATTTCAAGGAGGGGGTTCTTCCAAAGGTATGTAACAGGCTCAACTCGGGCTGTGCAGGTATTATCTCTTCCCAGCTGGTCAGCAACACGTTGCCTGTAGAGCTCTGCAGGCCACCCCCAACCTCCCCATGGATCCCCTTGGAGGAGCAACCCTTTTCCTGGTCATCTGCCTCTCTTGCCTGACGGTCCTCTCATCATGGCGGCAGATGCACCGCAAAAGCCAGATGCCACCTGGACCAACTCCCCTCCCCTTCATCGGGAACCTGCTCCAAGTCAACACAAGTGATATGTACCGTTCACTCATGAAGGTAACTTTCTGTAACAGAGCTTTCCAAACTGTGTTTCACGGCACATTTGTGTGTTGGCTGCAGGGTGTAGGTGTCTCTCCGCTCCTCCCGGGGCTGGAAAGGGGTTAGTTTAATGTCCAGTTTGCTACTAAGACAATCTAGAACTCTGATCCTAAACCTCCACTACTTTGCGATTACACTCATTCATGGGAAAGGATTCAGGAGTAAAGACCGGGGGGGGGGGAATCTGTATCCACTGCCTTGTGAGATATCTTTGGGGGATAAGGATTGGACCATACGCAAATCCCAGTGTGGAGTCCCTAAGGCGCTTGGATGATGTCTTGTATGCCTCCTTGCGGCAACTCCTGCAGCCAAGCTGGTGCAAGTATATCAGGGAGACCACATCAGGGAGGCTGAGAGTGGGGTCTTGCCATCTGGGCAGCCTAGGACCCCCCTACACACTTCCCAGGCTTGCACCCCGGAGAGGTCACTTTGGTGCTGTAGATGCAGATTCTCTCTCTTCATTATTCTGCTTCAAGGAATGTGGGAATGGAGGGAAGTACTGACAGCTGATAGCCACAATGAATCTGCTTTTCCTCCGCAGTTGGAGGCAGCAATGCCTCTGAATACCAGTTTCTGGAAACCACATGAGAGAAGAGCACTCTTGCGTTTGGGTCCTGCTTGAAGGTTTCCCAAAATGGGCATCTGTCTGGTCACTCTGAGAACAGGATACTGGACTCTAGATGTGCTCCCTTTTAACCTGATCCATCAGGCTCTCCTTGTGCTCTCTTTTTACAGATCCGTGAGAAATATGGTCCTGTCTACACCATCCACTTAGGGCCCCGCCGCATTGTGGTCTTGTGTGGCTACGATGCCGTGAAGGAGGCCCTGGTGGATCAGGATGAAGAGTTCAGCGACCGCGGAGAGCAAGCCACGTTTGACTGGCTTTTCCGGGGTTACGGTCAGTCTCTTCTTGGGCAATCCTTGGCTAGAGCCCATGATTATTGGCATTTATATGCCCTTTTAATCACGCTTAGCACTGGAGATTCTCATTGGCCCTTTCCATGGTCCTATGGAGTAGATTATTGTTAAACCCCTCTTACTGAGGGGAGTCTCTCTCTCTCTCTCTCTCTCTCTCTCTCTCTCTCTCTCTCTCTCTCTCTCTCTCTCACACACACACACACACACACACACACACCTTACACTTAGAATGTTCTCTCAAAAGCTGAAACTGGATCTTTCAAACCAGACCATATTCTAAAAAGCAACAAAATATTTTTTGGGGGGGGGTCCTCCATACCTCTGTGGTTTCAGCCACAATTTCATTCATTCCTGTTCCTTATTCCTCACACCTTTGCTTCTCAGGGGTCGGCTTCAGTAACGGGGAACGGGAAAAACAGCTACGGCGCTTCTCCATCATGACGCTGAGGAATTTTGGGGTGGGAAAGAGATCCATCGAACAGCGGATCCTGGAGGAAGCCCATTTCCTGCTGGAATCCCTGAGGGCAACAAAAAGTGAGCTCAGTTTTGGTAACTTCAAGGAATGTTGCTTCATGAGTTACAGGTGATGGAAACGTTTGACAGTGAACCGAGTGTTTGAATGCCATTTTGAGAGCTGTTGATGAACACCAAGGACGAAAATGTCAGATGAAGGAAAGCACCATTAAACACATATTGCTTTCTGCGAATTGAAACTCTCCCTCTCATATAATATTAGAAGCTGGACTCACACCTTGAAGTTGATCCATGGTAGATTCTTAATCAACAAAAGGTCATGCAGTTTTACATAAGGATGTTGCTGAGACAATCAGACAAGTGTTCAGAGACCAGGAATTAGTGCTCAGGAGCTGAGCACTCCTGCTTCACCTCACATCATAAGAACATAAGAAATTCCATCTAGTGCAGAATTTTAGGGTTTGAAGGGACCCCAAGGGTCATCTAGACCAATCCCCCTGCAATTCAGGAATCACAGCTAAAAAATCTGTGACATGTAGCCTACCTTCTGGAGCAGAAGAAAATGAGCTTGCTCCATCCTCCACATGACAGCCCTTCTCACACCACCACAAACCCGGGTCCAAATCGTCCTGTCCTGCACTTTCCCTGGAGGCCTTTTGCTCAGGTGGTGTTGTACCACTGCTCATCATCTTATGATTGACATAAGGTCAACTCCAGTTAGGTTTTCTGTGTCATGCTTGAGGCCTAGATTTCAACCCATAACATGGATAAGGCTTGTTCCTGGGCTGAGTGACTTGGGGGGGGAATCTCTCTCTTTCTAGGTGCACCCTTTGACCCCACCTACATCCTGAGCCGCTCAGTGTCTAATGTCATCAGCTCCATCATCTTTGGCAACCGCTTTGAATATAAAGATAAGGAATTCCTCTCCTTGCTCACCACTATGCAGGAAACCTACCAGTTTGTTTCCAGCTCTTGGGGACAGGTAAATTGGAGGGGACAGGGAGAACTTCTATTGTGCGTTTGTGAATAATGCTATTTGTCTTGATCTGCTGAAGGCATGGTAGGCAGGACAGGCAACTCTGTGTGGGGCTCTGTCATTACCCCCATGTCCAGCAGTGGTCAAGACCAATCAGAAGCTGCGGCATCACCAGCTAAGGAGTGAGTTCACATTCAGGGGTCTGAGTGAGGGTGACTAACAAAGGCCCCCATTACAGTCTTCCATACCACCACAGCCTGGACCAGAACTCTCACGGGTGCCTTTCATACCCAAACCAAATGCTGCCCCCCCCAGTACATCACACAAATCAAGGAGCACAGGAACTACACCAAGCATGAGACCATGAAATAATAATAATAATAATAATAATAATAATAATAATAATAATAATAATTTATACCCCACCCATCTTGCCCCCCCACTCTGGGTGGCTTCCAACAATATATTAAAAATATATCTTAATAAACTAAGTTCTACACAAGAGGCCAGAACCTGGGATAGGCTTAAGAATAGTGTTGACATTTGTTGCAACAAGCTTCTCACTCTGAGCTCTCCGTGGTGCTGCAACTCCTGATCTGCCTTCCTCTTTGGTCAGGCTCTGGCTGGAGCAACTTTACAATGTTGCTTCAAACACACCCTCTGATTCCTCTTCATCCTTGTCCTCATTACATCCTCGTCCCTAACAAAGGGGAAGTCAAGCCCTGAGGCTGTGTCTGTGACAGGTTTATAGCTTATTCAGCACTTGGTACCAAGTGGTTTCTGTGCGGAGCTCAGAGGAACCAAGTGAAAGAGGAACTCCTGCTTCTGCCTGCCCCCCCAATCAATCTCAAGTCACTTTGTTCAATATCTGTTCTCTCTCTTCCTCTGCCTAACTCTGTATTCCTCCAAACCCGACACACACAGCTCTACGACATGTTCTCAGGCATCATGCGGCACCTGCCTGGCCCACAAGAGAAAACCTTCAAGAAGCTCTTGCTCATGAAAGAGTTCTTTATCAGGAAGATGAAAGCAAACAAGGAGACCCTGGACCCCAACAACCCTCGGGATTTCATTGATTGCTTCCTAGTGAAAATGCAGCAGGTAATATTGTGTTCTTCTAAATACTGAGATCAATTTCTGTGTAAGGAAACTTTGTAGACCCTGTTTCAACCAGGAAAATTTTGAAACTTGGGTGGCTTTAAAAGAGGATTCGACACATTGATGAGGAGAGTTCTATTGAAGGCTACTGGCCAGGATGGCTGTGCCCTGCCCTCCGCAGTTGGTTGCAACCATGCTTCTGAATTGGTGGAAACCACGGGAGGGGAGAGGGCTCCTGTGCTCGAACCCTCCTTCCCAGTGGGGCATCTGGTTGGCTGCTGTGAGAACAGGATGCTGAACTAGATGGGCCTGATTCAGCAGGCACTTCTCCTTTGCCTCTGTAGCCTTCTGCACAAAAGGACTGTGTGACTCCTCCCTCCCACTCCACCCAACCCTCTGTTCCCCACACAATCGTTGGGCTGCTTTTCAGCACTCCGGGCCTGTCCCTTCCCCCTCATTGGATTGAGCATGACATCACTGCAGCTCAGCCAATCAGCAGGGGAGAGAGAGCTTCATAGACAGGAGGAAGTCAGGTTTTATCCTATCCCAAAATAGAATCTGTGAAACATCCTCTTTCCCCATTTTTCTTCTTGCTAGGAAAAGGGAAACCCAAACACAGAGTTCTTCCAAGAGAATCTCGTTATGACGACCCTCAATGTCTTTTTTGCTGGCACAGAAACGGTCAGCACCACCTTGCGCTATGGCTTCCTGCTTCTGCTGAAATACCCAGAAATTGAAGGTGAATGCGGAAGGGGCTAGAAAGGAGGGTGGAGAAATGTGTCCTTGCCTTTCTATGGGAGGGTTCCTCTTTGTTTTCCCATCTATGACCTGGGATCCTTCTTTAGCTCCCCGGAAGGTGCAAATGGCACTTTTGGTATCATCCTGCTGGTTTCTCAACAGAGAAAGTCCACAAAGAGATTGAACGTGTGATTGGCCTGAATCGCACTCCCAACATGGATGACCGTCCCCTGATGCCCTACACAGATGCGGTGATCCACGAGATCCAGAGATTCTCAGATCTGGTCCCAACAGGAGTAGCAAGACGTGTGACTCGTGATACCCAGTTCTGGGGATACACTATTCCCAAGGTATTGTGTTTCTATTAATTCCTGAGATGAAGACTCCGCCCTTCAGTACAAGCCCCAGACATGTTTTGAAGGCAGGCAAATTTCCCTGAGGTACCTCTGTCCCTGACCTGCCTGTCATCACCAAAGGTCCAGATAGTTAAAGCTATGGTTTTCCCAGTAGTAATGTATGAAAGTGAGAGCTGGACCATAAAGAAGACTGATCGCCAAAGAATTGATGCTTTTGAATTATGGTGCTGGAGGAGACTCTTGAGAGTCCCATGGACTGCAAGAAGATCAAACCTATCCATCCTTAAAGAAATCAGCCCTGAGTGCTCACTGGAAGGACAGATCCTGAAGCTGAGGCTCCAGTACTTTGGCCACCTCATGAGAAGAGAAGACTCCCTGGAAAAGACCCTGATGTTGGGAAAGATGGAGGGCACAAGGAGAAGGGGACGACAGAGGATGAGATGGTTGGACAGTGTTCTCGAAGCGACTGGCATGAGTTTGGCCAAACTGCGGGAGGCAGTGGAGGATAGGGGTGCCTGGTGTGCTCTGGTCCATGGGGTCACAAAGAGTCGGACATGACTGAACGACTGAACAACAACAACAACGTTAGGCCCATGTCTCTTGATGCCTTCTTCCCAGGATCGGTGCTGGGGCTTCTTGCGCCCTAGGCGAGCCCACCTTCTGATGCCCCCCCAAAGCCTGCTTTAGTGGGAGCTGGGGGTGGTGTAGGGGGCAAGCAGCACCTCTCCACTACAGCGGAGAAGCTGCTGCTAGCCCGCCCCCCCCCCGCCCAAGCCTGGCCAGCGCCCCCTCCATTTTGGCGCCCTAGGCAATTGCCTAGTTCACCTTAATGGACACGCCGGCCCTGTAATCTTCCCCAAAGGAGTGGTGGTGGGTTTTCTTATGAGGCTGAAAGGTGGCTTAGTCCTAACTCTCCAAAAGCTACGGTATTTTTCTCACATGGAGCAGCTGTTAATTTAACTTCATGAAGGCAATGTTATTACCAACCAGATACCTGTGGGAAGGCCACAAAAACAGGACATTTTAATAATCATTGTCGTCGTCGTCATCTTCTGAATATTAGTACTGGAGGGAGGCTAATGGATCACCACAGTTGCCTGCATTTGGGGACTCTCCTCAGAGGTGCATGGCTATCATGGTAATTTTCTGCAGTGCAGAACTGGCCAGTACACTACTGGACCTGGTGGGTAGATAACAGGATTTGCTCCTCCAAATCTCAGAATGATTTCTTGTCCCCCAGAAGAATCTTCCATTTCTCCCATCTCTTCTCATTTCTCTCTGTTTCTTGTTCAGGGGACTGAAGTGTTTCCTGTGCTTGGATCTGTGCTGAGAGACCCCAAACATTTTGCAAGACCAGATGTGTTTGACCCCCAACATTTCCTGGATGAGAATGGGCAGTTCAAGAGGAATAAGGCCTTTATGCCTTTCTCTGTTGGTGAGTGAGTCCCCTTCCATTCCCAAACACTCCTTAGCTTTCTAGAACGGCACCGTGAAAGCCCATATTCACCTTCCTCCTCTTTCCTAGGGAAGCGCTACTGCTTTGGAGAACATCTGGCCCGAACGGAACTTTTCCTCTTCTTCACCAGCATCCTGCAGAACTTCCGCTTCAAATCTTCCGTCCCACCAGAAAAGATCGACATCTCTCCCATGCTGGTTGGCTTTTTCAGTGTCCCACGTTTTTATGAAATGTGCGCCATTCCCCTCTGAAGGTGGTCAGGTGTCTTGGAGAAGTGGAGCCCCATTGTCACCTACCTTGGCCACCCGATTGACAGAAGAGGGAGCATTCTTCTGTTGTGATATTATTACAAGCCGAGCTGCGAAGAGCCTCATGTTTCACCCTGTGGGAAAACCACTGGTCATACCAGCCTTCCCACACATGTGATGTTATTCTAATGTACTGTTGTATTTTTACTTTCTGTTCCGGCTCACAGATGCTGGACGCAAGTATAGACAGCTCTGAATTCATGAGCTGGCTACGCAGAGATATATTCTGCATTTTAACTGCAATAAAGTAGTTTTAGCCTTCACTGGCTTGTGTGTGTTGTTCTTGGCAAGCTGGGAACAATCACATATTACTAATGTGCCCCTGGACTCGAGTAGCCAGGAAGGCACAGAGGCTTCGTTCCTGCCTGGGGGTCAGTCTAACAACTTGCCCCCCCCGGAAGTTTCACAACAACTTCAACATGTAAAGGGCCAGAGCAGGTTAACCATCCCATGCCCTCATCCTTTCTTTTGAAGCTCCTGCATTAACTGTTTCCATTTGTGGAATTTCCTTCCTCTGCCATGGTTGTAGAATACATCTAACATATATATATATATATACCGGTATATGGCAAAGATATGTATATAACATGACACCCACATTCGCATAGCAAATATCAGATTGTACATTAACATGAATGATTCTTATTAATCGAGTGTTGATTGTCCCAGGTAGAGCACAGAAGATTTTTTTTTAAAATGCCTCATGAAAAGTCGTTCCCAGGGGATAATATAGTCCAAGCCATTTTGTGCAGATAGATATTATCTGCAAAGCAGCTTCAGCTGGTGCAGATTTTGGTGGCAAGGTTGTTCACTGCACCAAGACAGTTTGCAGATAAGGCCAATGACAGCACTGACTGCCAATTAGCTTCCGGGCCCCATTTAAAGTGGTGGTTTTCCCCTGTGAAGCCTTCTGGACCACCATACCTGAAGGACTGCCTCTCAGTGGAATTTCAGTGGAATTTGCTACCAAGGAGTGTGGTGGAGTCTCCTTCTTTGGAGGTCTTTAAGCGGAGGCTTGACAGCCATCTGTCATGAATGCTTTGATGGTGTTTCCTGCTTGGCAGGGGGTTGGACTGGATGGCCCTTGGGGTCTCTTCCAACTCTAGGATTCTATGATTCCCCATATAGACTGACCCAGACCCTGCGGTCATCATCTGAGGCCCTTCTCCGTGTGCCTCCTCCACAAGAGGTCCAGGGGGTGGCAACACAAGAACGGGCAGGGAAGGACTGGAGGCGGACAGACCACTGGTTTGGTATTAAAACCAAAAGGACGGCGTTGTTTTTCATTGCACAGCCTTAGAAGAGCCTTAGAAGGTTGTCGTGTAGAGCAAGTGCACTTCAGAATTTAAGTTTACCACAACACCTGGACTCTAGGAGATTTGGATAGAGATGGCTCTGGGATGATATTGGTACAACTGCACATAGGTCCTTTTTGTGCCCACTAAGAGGTTGTGTGAGGGTTTGTAGAAGGACCACCCCTCCCCATACAAACCCTCCTGGACTTTGTGTTCATCATCTGAGGCCCTTTTGTGTGCTTCCTCCTTGAGAGGGCTGGAGGGTGACAACATGAGAATGGGGGCTTTTCTGCAGTAGCTCCGCAGCTGTGGTGGTTTGCCTTGTGCCTTCACGTATATATTTTTAGGCACCAGGTGAAAATGTTCATTTTCAACCAAAACTTTGGCTGATTAATATTGTACAGCCATTTAAGATGTGCCTGTGGGAAGGTTTTTTTTTTGTTGTTTTTTGTTTGTTTGTTTGTTTTTTGCTGTTTAGCTTTAACAATTTACTTGTGTTTTTATCTTGTATTTTATTCCATGAACTGCCCTGAGATCTTAGGATGAAGGGCAGTATATAAATCAAATAAAGAAATAAATAAGACCTTTTTCACTTATTGGATTCCAACCCACAGGAGCCCCAGCAGCCAGCATGGCCCTCTGTTTGGGGGTGATAATGATGGAAGTTGTATTCCAACAACTGGGGGGCCAAACAATGAATATTATAGAGCTACTCTGCAATGAAATTGGTCCTGTGATCTTGCCATAGTCAAAACAAAATAAAAAATTAAAAAAATTCCTTCCAGTAGTACCTTAGAGACCAACTAAGTTTGTTCTTGGTATGAGCTTTCGTGTGCATGCAGACTTAATTATATCCAGTTTTCTAACCCTCCTTGAGCACATAATGGCCAGAGGGAAGAAGAGGGCAGGATGAATCAGGCAAATCTGGGTTTGTCCTTGGAGATAAAAAAAAACCAAACAAGCACAAAAATAGCCAACCTCAAATTATCAGATGGGGAGCCCTGAGTTTCTTTGCACCGTGCACTTTAAGGATCGGAAAATGTTGACCCAGATGGCCGATATGCTGCAGGGAGAGGTTTAGAGACAATAAAAAGAAACAGCCAACTCCAAAATGCCTGTAAGCTGCAAGTAAACTTGAGATACCGGTAAATCTGACCACTGGGCAGACAACACTCTTGCTGTTTCAAAATACCAGTGGAGGAATTCTTATTTTAAGAGTTCGCTAGAGCACAAATATCTGGACTCTTGCTCCAGAAATGGACTGTTCACATTTCTGTAGAAGTGAACCTTCTGGGCAAATGAAGGAGCTTCCAAAGTTCACCCTGAAAGCTGGTCTTCATCATGACACAATGGCACAAATCACAATGTTTTTTTTTTTTCCCTCTCCCTACCTCCTTCCCCCTCCCCCACCTCCAAGTGACCCAAAACACCTCTCTGAAATTTGTAAAAAATAATTCTGCAAGGAGGCAGCAAAAGTCTCCTGTCCGAAGGACCAGGGGGAAGGTGATCTGTGATGGGTTGACTTCCCTGTGCTGTTGTCTCTCAAGGGCCAAGGCCACCACTTGCCTTTGGAGTTGAAGCTATGACTTGTCCTCTGAGGCCAACGCATGAAGGGAGTCAGCCAGGATGCAGCAGCGAAAAAAGCCAATGCAATTCTGGGCTGCATCAATAGGAGTATAGCATCTAGATCAAGGGAAGTAATAGTACCACTGTATTCCGCTCTGGTCAGGTTGCTCACGGGGGCAAGACAGTTTGAGCATATTGCATTTTTAAAAACTTCCCTATACAGAGCTGCCTTCAGACGGCTCAGGGGTCGGATAACACCATACCAGCCAACATTTCTCCAATGAAAATAGGGACGTCCTAAGGAAAAGGGACGCGGGTGGCGCTTGCCCATGAGAAGGCCGGTGGTTCGAATCCCCGCGATGGGGTGAGCTTCCATTGCTCGGTCCCAGCTCCTGCCCACCTAGCAGTTCGAAAGCACGTCAAAAGTGCAAGTAGATAAATAGATACCACTCTGGCGGGAAGGTAAATGGCATTTCCATGTGCTGCTCTGGTTCGCCAGAAGCAGCTTTGTCATGCCGGCCACATGACCTGGAAGCTGTACGCTGGCTCCCTCGGCCAGTAACGCGAGACGAGCGCCGCAACCCCAGAGTCGGAAACGACTGGACCTAACGATCATGAGTCCCTTTACCTTTACCTTTAAGGAAAAGCAGGACATTCTGAGATCAAATCGCAGTCCGGGATGGCTTCTCTAAATCAGGGACATCCCTGGAAAACAGGGACACTTGGAGAGTCTGCACTGATCCTGGTCCAACTGCACTTACTGCCAATTGTTTCCTGTCCCAATTCAAAGTGCTGGTTTTGAGCTATAAAGCTTTAAATGGCTCAGGACTGCATTACCTCAAAGACCACCAGTCCCCATATAAACTGACCCAGACTCTGCATTCATCACCTGAGGCCCATCTTTCTTTGCCCACCTCCATGGAAGTTGCCCATTGCAGGAAAGTTGCAAGCAGAACCTGGACATAAGAGGGACTCTCTCCATTTTTGGTTTCCATAAACTGGTATTGAGAAGGATGCTGCCTCCCAGCTTGAAGGGAGAGGAAGAAAAACCTCTGGTTGGCCACTGTTTTTTTTTTATTAATAATAATATTTTATTAGGGAAAAAATCATTTATAAAGAAAGAAAGTGACAAAAGGAAAAGAGCAAAAAATATAATGCAATACATTTCCATACATTTTTATTTTAATTTTAGTGCTATTATTATCTCCTTTCCCTTCCTCCCCACAACAAACACTCTGTGAGGTGAGTGGGGCTGAGAGACTTCAGAGAAGTGTGACTAGCCCAAGGTCACCCAGCAGCTGCATGTGGAGGAGCGGGGAATCGAACCCGGTTCACCAGATTACAAGTCCACCGCTCTTAACCACTATACCACACTTAATTCTTCCAGTTCATCAGTATCAGTCTCTTAGCCACTGTTAGGGCAGAATCCATTTACATTGTGCCATTGTCCATTTCCATACAATAGGTATATAATTTTTAAAAATATTCTCCTCTAAAAATGTTAACTTTTTCCATACAGTTTATATAGTCCAGCAATTTCTCCCAAAATTTAGCAAGTATAGAACACTATAAAAATATATATATTTCAAAGAGGTGTTGTCCTTATTACATCTCCAGCAAAAAAAACCCCTACTTTAGCTAGTCCTTTTTTATACAAACACAAAGGAATCCAATAAATTCTAAATATTATTTTCTGTTGTATAAGTCTCAATTCAAGATCCATCATACCATTGGTACTGAGGCTAAAACATTTTCCCACTGTCTGGGCAGTATTGAAAGTTCCAGTTCTTTATTCCAACCATTTCTTAAAGTCTGTATATGAAACTTACTTATTGATAATAAATATCTGTAGAAAGTGACCCTGTCTTTTTAGTTTACAACAAATTATCCGATTGCTCCAATATCTCGGGTGTCTCAGAAGCTGAAAAAGCTGCTGTTCCAAACAAACTTGTGAGGAGATGTTGTGCCTGGAGATATGGGGCCAGATCTGTTCTCTTACAACAGCGAACGTATGAAACTAATCTTCCTCATCTATCTATTGGTCCAAAGTCAATACACCTGCTTCCATCCAATTTTCCCATGGTACCATCATTTCCCCAATTTTTAAAGTAACAAAGTAACTTCGGCATGTGAGAATGGGACCAATTTGCTTTTATTAGACAATATATTCCATATCCTTCTAACTCACTTGATTGTTTCAAGGGTCACCAGAAATTTCAAATACTTTGATACTAATATTGGCCAACCAACCAAAGGAGATTAGATAGATGATTGATAGATAGATAGATAGATAGATAGATAGATAGATAGATAGAAAGAAGAAGAAAGAAAGAAAGAAAGAAAGAAAGAAAGAAAGAAAGAAAGAAAGATGATAGAGAGAGATAGATAGAGATAGATAGATAGATAGATAGATAGATAGATAGATAGATAGATAGATAGATAGATAGATAGATAGATATAGATAGATGATAGATAGATAGATAGATAGATAGATAGATAGATAGATAGATAGATAGATAGATAGATAGATAGATAGATATTCTGAGGTTTCCCACATCAGAAAGTTAATACCAAGGGTGTGTTTCCAATTTTGAATGCTTGACGATAGGCAGCGTGGTATAGGTCAAGATTCAGAAAAAGAGATATACCACAATGCCCCAAACCAGATGATAGTAAAATTTCACATTCATATTAAACAAAGAAAAAAGAAAACCCAAACAGTTCTTTCAAAGTCTGTCCCAGGAATGGAGATTGCAAGGTTCCAGAGAAGCAATTTCCCCTACATTATGGCAGACCTCTTTTGCCTCCCAAAACCCTTCAGCATGCAGGGTTAACAATTCTTCCTTCACAGTGAATGTTTCAGCACAGGAAAGGGGGGGGGACACAGGATGGGGGAAAAGAGCAGACAGGGAATCTGATGCTGGAAAGGGGGATGAAGAGAGGGACTCATTCATGGTGCCTGAGGGAAGGAACAGGGGCTGTGAGTCAAGGACCTTCCAAAAGAAATACAGAGGGGTGGGTTCTACCAATGGAAACACAGACCATGGAGCTTCAAAAGCGAGGTTCTGGAGGTCGGAGGGTCAACCTGTTCTGGCCCTTCGTGAGTTCAAGAACTCTCCAACTTTTGCCTTTGAGGGCAACCAAGGTGGGCGGCAACAGGGCTCCTCTTCTCCAAGACACCTGTCCTCCTTCAGAGGGGAATGGCACACATTTCATAAAAACGTGGAATGGTGCCGAAGCCAACCAGCATCGGAGAGATGTCAATCTTTTCAGGAGGGACGGGAGATTTCAAGCGGAAGTTCTGCAGGATGCTGGTGAAGAAGAGGAAAAGTTCCATCCGGGCCAGATTCTCCCCCAAGCAATAGCGCTTCCCTAGGAAAGAGGAAGAAGGTAAAGGCAGCTTCTCAGGGTGCCGTTACAGATGCTTTAGGAGTTTCTGGGAAAGGAAGGGGACTCACTCACCAATAGAGAAAGGCATAAAAGCCTCGTTCTTCTTGAACTGCCCGTTCTCATCCAGGAAATGTTGGGGGTCAAAAACGTCTGGTCTTGCAAAATGTTGGGCGTCTCTCAGCACAGATCCAAGCACAGGGAAGACTTCAGTCCCCTGAACAAGAAAGGGAGAGGAATGAGAAGATACGGGAGAAATGGGAGATTTCAACACCAGGCCGATTGGTGTAGTGGTCAGTTCTGAAGCTCAGGAGCTTATCATAGCAGCCATGCCCACCCTCAGAAAGTCCACAAATGCAAGCGACTGCGGCAATCCATCGCTTTGGATAAACATACCCTAATCCCAGAAAGAGCAGCTTATGTCGCATAGTGTAAGACCCCATTTATGAGAGTTAGCACAACTCTGGTCCTCTGCCTTGCAAGCAGCCAATGGAGCTGGCAGAGGCATTGCAGCTGTTGCCTGGTAGGAGGGGATGGTGGGTGTGGTGAGTCAACAGGGAGGTTGGTGGTCCGTGGAAGCACCAGAGGAGCCCATGTGGTCCTTCTGCGGGCGTATCGGCACAGCGCTGACCTCGCAGCTGCCTTGCCCCTCCTGCTAAGCCACAGCGATGCCAGGAGAACAAAGAAATATTGCCAGGCCTCCCCAGCATCCACACCTGCTACACATAGTTTCTCCAAGGACCGCCATTGAACTCTGTGGTGACTGCTTCCGACTGAAGAAATGGTCCATCTAGCACTAGCCTACTGGGGACTGTGACCCCTGGCAGGGTCTTTTCAATGACAGTTCCCCATTTCTGGGACACCACCTCTGCTCAGGACCGATAATTCTCCCCTGCAGCTGGTGTCCTCATAAGGGCATGCAATGGTCATTGTGGCTGCAGGAATATGTGAAAGCTTTCTCTTTGGCAGGATGGCTGAAGAGATCAGAAATCTGTATATACCGGTAGTTCTGTTTTGTTTTGTTTAATTGTTTGTTTTTGCCTGTAGACCAGTAGTGTAATGCAACTTGTAAATAATAAAGCCATCAAGAGAATAACTGGACGGCTGAGGTATTTATCCCCGTCATGGGAATTCAACCGGAGAGGGCTGGACTCCTGATGCTGTGAAGACGCCGGAGGTTTTATGAGGAACTAAGAAAGGGAACCCCAAGAGTCAGTGCTCACACACTAACAAGATTTTGTTGAGCCACAAACTATGCCTGGAAATTGTACCGAAGGGTCTAAGCCTCAGGACCTAATAGAACCGCAATACCTTGGGAAGGCTGTATCCCCGGAACTGGGTATCACGGGTCACACGTCTTGCTACCCCGAAGGGGAGCATGTCACTACATCTCTGGATCTCGTGGATCACAGCATCCATGTAGGGCATCAGGGGACGGTCATCCATGTTGGGAGTGCGATTCGAGCCAATCACCCGTTCAATCTCTTCGTGGACTTTCTCTGTTGAGAAATCAGCAGGATGAGACCCAAAGTGCCATTTGCACCTTCCAGGGAGCTAAAGAACAATCCCAGCTCATAGCTGGGAAAGCAAAGAGGGACCTTCCCATAGAAAGGCAAGGACACATCTCTTCACCCTATTTTTCTCCCCCTTCCACAGTCACCTTCAACCTCTGGGTATTTCAGCAGAAGCAGGAAGCCATAGCGTAAGGTGGTGCTGACCGTTTCTGTGCCAGCAAAGAAGACGTTGAGGGTTGTCATAACCAGATTCCTTGGAAAGAACTCTGTGTTTGGGTTTTTCTTCTCCTAAATCAGAAGGAAAATGGTAATGGAGGATGCTTCATAGATTATATGTGGGTAGAGGCTAAAATCTGGTCTTCATATGTCTTCAAAGCTTTTTCACTCCTGCTGTTTGGCAAACTGCAGTGATGTCATGATTAAACCAATGAGGGTTAAAAGATGGCTTCCTTTCAGGGATCCTAGCTCACAATATTTAGAACGAAATCACCATACCTGCTGCATTTTCACTAGGAAGCAGTCAATGAAATCCCGAGGGGCATTTGGGTCCAGGGTCTCCTCATGGTCTTTTACCTTCTCCATGATGAACTTCTCCAGCCCTAAGAGCTGCTTGAAGGCTTTATGTTGTGGGCCAGGCAGGTACTGCATGATGCCCGAGAACATGTCATAGAGCTGTTTGTGTTGGTTTCAGAGGGGAGAAAAAACAGATATTGCACAAAGTGAAGCTGAGGTGAAGGTCTGTGGAAATTGGAAACATATCGTGGAAGTTTGGAAGAGACTAGAAAAAAGGCAGACTCAGAAAGTCTCTCTCCAAGAAGAACAGAACAGGCAGGTGGAATTCCTGACTCCAGCTAGAACTTGGCATAAAATGCTGACTAAGCTATCAACTGTAACAGACATGACCTCAGGGTCTTACTTCTCTTTCGGGGATAAGGATGGAGACTTGGAGGAGGAATCAGAGGGTGAGAAGGAATTTCTTACAGTGCTAACAGCCTCAACAGCTCATTGTGGGATCATGTGAGGCTGAAACAACATTCTAAACTTGCTCCAGCCACACCTGGCCAAGCAGCAAGGCAGATCAGGAGTTGCAGCACCACGGAGAGCTCCAGGTGAGCAAGTTGCTCCAACAGGGGTCAGGAGCATAGCTGTTGACAGCTATGGTGAGGAGCTTTTTCTCAGCCACTCCCAAGCACTGTTCCTTGTGGAGATCTTAGATTCTTTCAGGACCAGGAGAAAGGGGGCAACTCTCCTTGTTTCCATGGCCTCATCCCATGTGCCCTCCCCTCCCCTCCAATTTACCTGCCCCCAAGAGGTGGCAGTGAACTGGAAGCTACCCAGCATCATGCTGAGCAAGGAGACGAACTCCTTATCTTCATATTCAAAGCGATCTCCAAAGGCGATGGAGCTGATGACGTTGGACACTGTGCGGCTCAGCATGAAGGTGGGGTCAAAGGGGGCACCTAGAAAGAAAGACACACACACAGGGTGCACACACACACACTGTGCAAGTCACTCAACCCAGGAACAAACCAAGAATACACTTTCCAAAGCAGTCCAATCTTACCTCATTATTCCTTTGAGCAACATTATTTCGATAGGATGTAGAGCGCTGGCGATGTATTTAGCTTCGGCTAAGTTACGACTGTTCCCACCCATTACCAAAAGTAAATATAATATTCAGTATAAAGCCTTCAACTGCCCACTTAAATGCCAACTGTTTCTAACTGTCACCTGTAACTCATTATGCAGCATTTCTTGAAGATATTGAAACTGAGCTCACATTTGTTTGTTTGTTTGTTTGTTTGTTTGTTTCGTGAACCTGGCATCTGCAGCTCAGGCTAGGAAATGGAAATATGGCATTGCACAGCATCCAGGACACCCTGGATGATAGAAAAATTCTGAAAGGGGGGCCGAGGAAGCGGCAGAGGCCACACATTGCAAAGCCATCTAGAATGATTTCAACCTACTCTCTTAAACCCACCAGAGGATTTTGATCTAGAGTAGTATAATGCAGAGATGGGCCAAGTAGACCCTCCCCCTGGAATGCCATTGTTCACATGAAGGCTAGGGAACAGGGTTGTTTGAGGCTGTTTCCACTTCCTATACAGTACTCCCGAAGTTAAGTGTGTCTTGACCTGGTTTGGACCACTAGCATAACATGAGTCCATCTCTTAAAGATACCAAAAATGAGCTCACTTTTTGTTGCCCTCAGGGCTTCCAGCAGGAAGTGGGCCTCCTCCGTGATCCGTTCTTCAATGGATCTCCTTCCCATCCCAAAATTCCTCAGTGTTGTGATGGAGAATCGGCGTAGCTGTTTGGCCCGTTCCCCGTTACTGAAGACAACCCCTGAGAAGCAAAGGAGGAGGAGGAAGGCATGTGCTCTGAATGAGAACGTGGCTGAAACTGCACAACGATGAAGAATGCCCCCCTTTAAAAGTCACATTTTGAAATTTTTGCCTGGTTTCTAAAATTGTAATTTCAGGATTTGGAAGAACATTGTAAGCGCCAGGGTGTCCTCTCATAGGGTGTGTGCCTGGGTGTGTTGTTGTATGCAAAGAGAGTTGTGGTCTTTATAGGATCATGGAGTTGGGGTGGGGTGGGGGCTTCCAAACTCTCGTCCAGCTCCCTTCTGGGTGGCTTGTCTCGATGGCATTGGAAGAAATTCTCTCCGCCTCACTTCTTTCCACTGTAAAATATGTATTTTAAATATCTATTTCAGGCACGTCCAACTCCCAAAAGATTGTGATCTACTCATAGTATTAAAAAAACAAAACTAGCAGCGATCTACCCATTGTCATTGGAGGGAGGAGGAGTGCCAAGAGTTGTTGAGCTTAAGGGGGGGGGTGCCATAAATTGCTCACCAAACAATCCGCCGCTGACAGACTCAAGCAGCGCTACAGCCAAGTATTGTATCCGCTATTGCCAGCAGCAGACGCCAAACGGCTTCCGGCGGCGACGCCATTGCGGGTGGTCGTGGGCTGCTTCGGCTGCGAAGCGCCCAGTCCATCCCGGGGGTTGGAGCCCCGCTACCGCAAAGCGGGGCTCCGGTGGGGTGCGGGAAGAGCGTCCCGCACCCTGGGCTCCCCGGCTGAGCCCGCTGTGGCTCCGAACCCTTCCCTCGCTCCCCCTGTAAATAATACTGTGATCGATTAGGAGCCCACAATCGACCAGGATCATCCGGGGGATCTATCTGTCAATAGAGGTCGACCAGTTGAACATGTCTGATTCATAGGAC
Organism: Lacerta viridis; assembly: GCA_900245905.1. Classification (NCBI taxonomy): domain Eukaryota; kingdom Metazoa; phylum Chordata; class Lepidosauria; order Squamata; family Lacertidae; genus Lacerta; species Lacerta viridis. The sequence continues at coordinate 24,660 of OFHU01001371.1, read as the reverse complement.
CAGGGGACGTTCACTGGAGGTGCCCTATAGATGCCCATAATTATGCACTCTGGTCTGCATTAAAAAGTAATAATCACGCCCTCTGGACCGCGAAAGCAGAGACTGACCGTAACCGCGGAAAATCCAGTCAAACGTGGCTTGCTCTCCACGGCCGCTGAACTCTTCGGCCTGGTCCACCAGGGCCTCCTTCACTGCATCATATCCACACAAGACCACAACGCGGCGGGGCCCTAAGTGGATGGTGAAGACAGGACCATATTTCTCGCAGATCTGTGAAATGAGGGGGAGGGCATTGTGTGAGGTCATGGAACAGATAGAGAGGTGGAGCAAATAGATTGGTTTTTAGGGAGACAAGGAATCTTAAATTCCTTGTCTTCCTAAAAACTTTTTAGGAATCTTTTCCCTGCTTGGCAGGGGGTTGGACTGGATGGCCCTTGGGGGACCCTTCCAACTCTATTATTCTATGATTCTATGAAACACTGGCTGGTGGGGGCAGGTCATGTCAGGAAGGCAGGAAAGCCTGAGCAGACGGAGCTCTCTGAATCAAGGTGCCTCAAGGAAGGGGAACAATGAGCCAGTGAGTGGACCTCTGTATAAGGGGAGATGCATTGCAGGGTAAAGTACGGAGGGATGGGACACTCGTACAGGACCTGGAAGAAAAGGAGGCAAGAGCTATAGGTGTGGAGGGAGTGACAACCCATGAAAGCTTTGAGGAATGCACAAGTCAGGATTCTACAAACTCCCTACCAAAAAAAAAAAAAAAGTATTTTAGGAGAAATGTACACCATCTGGCCTGGCTTCAGATATCAAATGGCCTTGTAATCTCCCCAGGTAGTTGGTGTCAGCAAGCTGAATCTGGGTGGGAAAGAGTCGATTCAGATAAAGCGGTTCGGAGAGCAAGGTGTTGGATTAAGGCAGAGTTCTTGTTCTCCCAGGTCTTTCTTGTCTCCCTCCTCTGCTGTTTTCCCTCTCCAAATGTCGCTGGTGGTATTATTATTATTATTATTATTATTATTATTATTATTATTATGCCACACTTCTCATGGCGACTCACAAGATAAAAAAAATACAAGATAAAAATTCTAGCTTCAATGACACCGATTACACAGGCAGACTGCAGGAGCGTTTGGGTCGGTCGCCGCAGTTCAGTGTTGGAGCTAACCCTTTATTCTCAAAACCTCCATCTCCACAGGGCTCTCAGCAGTTCATTCCCGCTGGTCTTGCTGCATGCAAATCAGGTGCTGAGACTGAAAGTCCCTGCCTTCGCGATGCTGCCCCCCGCCCCCAGTTTAGATGCAGGCCCCACCCCGCTACCTTCCTGCTCCGAACCACCTCCTTCCCCTTCACAGCCCCGCTGCTGCCAACCCCTTCACCACACCTGTAACCTCACCTGTGACCTGTGGCTGCTCTACCTCCACGGTGCAGTATCAGAACTGTTTCAGTCGAGTTTTCAACCCTACACTACTGCTCTTTGTTTCCTTTAAGTCGGGCTCTGTTTAAAATTTTACATAGCTCGTTTTGAATGGGTGCAATCTAGGTTTTCTAACCTTTTTTTTTTTTTTGTAAACACAGTATCAGAATCTTTACTCTTGAGGCCTTAACCGGTTAGGTTTTCAAACCTTCTTGGTAAATGCAGTACTAGAACTTTTACAGTCGTGTTTTCAACCCTATATTACTGCTACTTCTTGCGTTTGAACCTTAGTCATTTAAATTTCTTATTTCCTTCCTTCAGTGAAACGAGGTTTGTAGCCGGTATCGTGTTAAGGTCTTGTTTAGTTCTTTCGTTTTTTTTTTCCTGTATTCACCTCATGCGCTTAGCCTTACTTTTTACATAGTTGTTAAAGTCCATTCCCCCTCGTTTCAGGGATTTTCACGGTACCTTATCTGTTTTGTGCTATCGCCACGGTGCGGCAGCAGAAAGGGTGCAATGGCAAGGGCAGGGGAGTTTCTAGCCCCTTGGCTGCCTGGGGCGGGAAGCCAAGAGGCACCCCTGGGGGCGGGGCATCACGCCACGTGCGTCATGACGTCCCGAAGCCGCCACCCGGTGGCAGCACCCCTTTGTGCCACGGCTGCTCGTGCAGGCACAAGCAGCCGCCACACGAAGCGGTGCTGGGTGGCGGATTTGGGAGTCTCTGCAGCCCGCAGAGACACCCTAAGCCACCGCCCATGCTCCCTTGGCGGAGCGCGAGTCAGGGCAGGGAGAGACGGGCCAGCGAGGAGGGGTGTCACCCTGGAAGGGGGGGACTATTTTCGGCGCTGCTGGAGTGGAGCCGCAGGGGCTGGCAGCGGGGGGGGGGGTGACACCCCTCCTGGCTGGCCGCCCCTGCGGCTCCACACCAGAAGTGCCGGAAATAGCCTTTTAAAAAATAAAAAATAGGGGGGGGGGAATTAAGCCCAGGGGGCGGGGCCACCGCCCGAAGTGTCACACCCCCCAGCAGGGCGCTGCCCAGGGCTCCCTCATCCCATCCCCGCCCCCCTTGCTACGCCTCTGGGTAAGGGCAGGGGGGCTGTGTTGGCAGCCCAGGCAAAGCCGCAGGGAGGGAGGCTGCCAGTAGCACAGTGGTAGGGGTGGGGTCATCTACTGGCCAAATAGTTGTGTTAAGGATAAAATGCATGAAGATAAATGTATTCCCCCCCACACACACACACATGTGTACACAAGCATTCCAAAAGCGCCACACACAGTGGCAGAAAAACAGCTCTTGAAACTTTAGATCCCTGCCCTTTAGAATTGGGGTGGGGGGGGGAACCTTACAAAAACAGCAATGTCTTTAGGCAATGCCGAGAAAGACTGCAAAACATCCTGTCCTCGCCTCATCAGCAGAAGTGGAGACTACACTCTGAGGGAGTTTCTAATTAACGCTTGCAAACCCTTTTCCGTGAATGGGAACGCCAGAAATATATGAATACGGTTGTTTGTTTTGAAACATACTTCGAACAAAAGTCACAAAGTCATGCGCAGAGTGAATCAGAGGGGTTCTGAGCAACAGGGTATGTCCAGGTCACGGGCAGAAAAACAGAGCAGAGTTTTCCAAACTTTTTGTGTTGGTGACCCGCCTTTTAGACATGCATCTTTTCACGACAAAGCAAATCCATTTTACTAGCAAACTGGAGGTTAAACCAAACCATTTCCAGCCCCAGGAGGAGCACAGGGTGCATTTGCATGACACACCTACACACTGCAGCCAACACATGCAGGGACATTGCAAGGGGGGTGTAGGGGGTGAGCCGCCCCAGGTTCCATAATGGAGGGGGTGACAAATTATCAAGGAAAAATTACTGCCTTACTAGGGCGGTTCATAAAAAACTTTTTTTAAATGCCTGCTCCAAAGATCTTATCTTACTATACTAGGGATTACAGGTGAAACTCGAAAAATTAGAATATCGTGGAAAGGTTCATTTCTTTCAGTAATTCAACTTAAAAGGTGAAACTAATATATGAGATAGACTCATGACATGCAAAGTGAGATATGTCAAGCCTTTATTTGTTATAATTGTGATGATTATGGCGTACAGCTGATGAGAACCCCAAATTAACAATCTCAACTTTGGGGTTTTCATCAGCTGTACGCCATAATCATCACAATTATAACAAGCAAAGGCTTGACATATCTCGCTTTGCATGTCATGAGTCTATCTCATATATTAAACTCCAGTAGCTAATGAAAACAATTGCTTACATAAATGGACTTTTCCACGATATTCTAATTTTTCGAGTTTCACCTGTATATAGCTATATATGAAATTTCATGCATATCGGTTAATATCTTGACCCTCCTCCACCAAAATAGCTGTTCACTTGGCTGTTTTCCTATGTCGTGAAGGCTGAAATTTCAGTTCAGTGGAGCACTTACTGTTCCCAACCCTAACCCTGTGGAAAGCCATCTAATTAGACTTTAATTTGATTTTGAGATGTTTTTAGGAGGTAATTTAATTATTGTTTGATTTTATACCAATGTTATGTATCTGATGTTAGCCACCCTGAGCTCCGGCAGCAAAGGGGCTCTGTATGCCACGGACCACCCCATGTTTTTTTTCATGCCCTCCTTGTTTCCGAGGGTCACCCCATGCAGCCTTTCGGTCATTTGCAGAGTGTGTGTGCAATACAACCCCATCTGGGTACCCACCCTTCATTCTGACATTTCTGTGGGGAGGCTGCATGACAAGCAATGGGTGCCCCACACTTTCCAGGGCATTTCCGCATCAACAAGTCTATCTTTGCTTGATGAGCCGCTTGAGACACAAGAAGCGAACCTTCTCACGCCTGGTTGAGGAATGTGCACCTGAAGCGTCCCTGCACTGCAGGGGTTTGGATACATGACCCTTGGGTCCCTTCCTTCCACACTTCTAGGCTTCCAAGTCCCTGAGTGGCTTGCAAAACTATTGAGGGAGCATGGCACTTGGTCAGGAGGTGAGAGGGAAGGCGGCCGGATGGACAGACAGGCGTGCACAGAGTTACCTTCATCAGCGACTGATACATGTCCTTTGTGTTGACTTGCAGCAGGTTCCCAATGAAGGGTAGCGGAGTCGGCCCAGGGGGCAAATTCTCTTTCTTTTTCCATGCCGAAAGGAGCAGCAGGCAGAAGAGGAAGGAGGCCAACAGGAGAGTCCCTGTGCCCAGGAGGTCCATGGGGAGGCTGGAGTGGCAGCCGGCAGGTGAGGAACAGAGGAAGAGATGGACTTCCCGGAAGGAGCTTATCCAGCTCAGTCGCAGCTCTGAAAGCTGCAATTAAGTGAATGACAGGTTTATTTATCTACCCTGTATCTCTGCAGTCGGGGATAACAATGAATTAATTTCCAGAAGCTCCACAGTGGATTTTTCACTGACAGGATAAAGGAAATCATTTGGGTGAGTGATCTGGGAGCGGGAGAAAATTTCAGCATTGCCTAAGAACCACTTAAGGCACTGGAGATCAATCCAGCAAAAACACTGGCCACTCCTCTTATTTTTTTCTTTCACTGCCTTTGAAACTACACCTGTGTCAATTTAAGTGCTCATGCAAAATACTAACTGAGGAAGGTACCCGACAGAGAACAAGCAGAAAGCTCAATTTGAAGTATAAATCAAAGAAAGGTGTTCTCTGTCTTTGAGAGGTTTTCTCCTGGGCTTGTCCTGCGGTTCTTTTGAGCCTCCGTTGTTAATATTTATTTTGCTGGAAAGAAGATTTGTGCTTGTGGTGAGATTGCAATTCTAAGCGTCTTGAGGACACACTGCTTGACTGTGAGAGGACTGCACCATGAGTGCATGTGGCCGCAAAGATGAAGAATTTTGAAAGGCACTCCATTGACAGTTAATGCGGCAATAGCACTGTTGGAGGAAATACCTGTGCAGGTGAGAAAAAAATGATTCCAGGAGAATCTATTGATGAAGTGCCAGAATTACCAGAAAAGGAGATACAAGCTCCTTTTCTGGGAATTGCAGGCTCAACTCCGGGTGCAGGGAAGCCAAGGGGGAAGAAAAAAATCTTCGGATCAGAGACGCAGTCTGAAAAGCAGAATGGATGTGCAAAGGCTGGGGGGAACAGAGCTGCCAAATACTGGGGCTTTGATTTGGGGGGGGGACAGGAGTGAGGCCGAAGCAGAGAAAGGATAGACTTTGTGTGCAATCTGAAAGGAATCTTGCTCCTCTGGTTAACTGGAAGAAGAGGAGAAGGAATGGATAAACAAGATTGATGGGCTGATATATGGACACAGTGCTGGCACATGGCTGGTATCTGGACGGAAACGACACAGGAAATGGAATGGGACACGGATTAAGGTTTTAACTGAACTATGCATTAATATCCATTCTTAAAGAAATCAGCCCTGAGTGCTCACTGGAAGGACAGATCCTGAAGTTGAGGCTCCAGTACTTTGGCCACCTCATGAGAAGAGAAGACTCCCTAGAAAAGACCCTGATGTTGGGAAAGATGGAGGGCACAAGGAGAAGGGGACGACAGAGGATGAGATGGTTGGACAGTGTTCTCGAAGCGACTGGCATGAGTTTGGCCAAACTGCGGGAGGCAGTGAAGGATAGGGGTGCCTGGCGTGCTCTGGTCCATGGGGTCACGAAGAGTCGGACACGACTGAACTACTGAACAACAACAACAAATGCATTAATATACAAACACAACTTTTAAAAAGCTTTTCTTTCGGAGGAGGAGGTAAAGAATAAAGAGGGGCTTTTTATAATCATGGAGGCAGTAACAGAATAATCTTTTGTAGATTTTCTGTATAGAAAAAAGTAAACAGGAGAGCACTGGGTGCAAGGCTGGGGGGGGGACACAACGTCCAGCAAAAGGAATAATTGAATAACTTAGACGGAGCATTTGACCAATTGGAAGAAATATTTACTACACATCTGACCGGTGGATAAGCAGCAGGTCCTTTTATCTCTTTGTTCCTCTCTTTTCTCTCCTTTATTATCATTCTCATGTTATTTGTCTCATTCTACTTTGGCAAGAATTGTATACAGATGTGAGAGGCAGGTAAGGGGAGATCTCCCAGGGTGAGAAGCTTTGAGAAGAGAGGGGCGAGCCCAGGTGAGAGATGGGAGGGCACACCTTCCTCTGCAGAGGATGAAAGTTAAGGTACAGCTTCTTTTTCTCTTCCTTCTTTCTTTAATTTCTTTCTTTTCTTTATTTCCTGCAAGTGGGTTTGTTCCTTTTATTGTAGAAGAAGAAGAAGAAGAAGAAGAAGAAGAAGAAGAAGAAGAAGAAGAAGAAGAAGAAGAAGAAGAGTTTGGATTTGATATCCCGCTTTATCACTACCCGAAGGAGTCTCAAAGCGGCTAACAATCTCCTTTCCCTTCCTCCCCCACAACAAACACTCTGTGAGGTGAGTGGGGCTGAGAGACTTCAGAGAAGTGTGACTAGCCCAAGGTCACCCAGCAGCTGCATGTGGAGGAGCGGAGACGCGAACCCGGTTCACCAGATTACGAGTCTACCACTCTTAACCACACCACCACACTGGCTCTTCAATAACTTCAATAAAAAATGGGCAGAGCTCACTCAGCTGCTGAGAAATTGGCAGCATTGCATTGGGGAAGAGACTGATAGGCCTGGGAACATTTCCCTCCCCTTCTCCATATTCATTGGCACTCATATGGTGCTTTCCTGCCAAAAATGAAATACTGATGAAGCAAATAAATAACCTAAACTAAGAAGATGGCCCTGGGGAATATGGTGTGGCACACCATCCAATTGGGGCAGGCCTGTGACCCCTGCCTTCCTCCAACCCCGCCTTTCCCGGAGCTTTTTTCTAGCTCTCCGGAGTGATCGTTCTTTCCTAAGAGAGTGCAGCATAGTGGTTAGAATGCAGTACAGTGACCTGGCAGAGACCGGGGTCCAAATCGCCACCACTTGTCCATGGAGCTCACCAGGTATGACGGGGGGGGCAGTCACAGCTTCTCAGCCTGGCCTACCTCGTAGGAATGTCGAGAACATAAAATGGGGAGGAGGATAAACTTGCACACCACCTTGAGCACTTTTGGGGGGGGAGTGACATACGTATGTTTGAAATAAAGGATAGATGGATGGATGGATAGATAGATGATAGATAGATAGATAGATAGATAGATAGATAGATAGATAGATAGATAGATAGATAGATAGATAGATAGATAGATAGATAGATAGATAGATAGATAGATAGATAGATAGATAGATAGATAGATAGATAGATAGATAGAGATAGATGAGATAGATAGAGATAGAGAGAGAGAGATAGATAGATAGATAGATAGATAGATAGATAGATAGATAGATAGATGATAGATAGATAGATAGATAGATAGATAGATGATAGATAGAGATAGAGATAGAGATAGAGATAGATGAGATAGATAGATAGATAGATAGATAGATAGATAGATAGATAGATAGATGATAGATAGAGATAGAGATAGAGATAGAGAGAGATGAGATGATAGATAGATAGATAGATAGATAGATAGATAGATAGATAGATAGATGATAGATAGATGATAGATGAGAGAGAGAGAGAGAGATAGATAGATAGATAGATAGATAGATAGATAGATAGATAGATGATAGATAGATAGATAGATAGATAGATAGATAGATAGATAATAGATAGATAGAAAGATAGAAAGATATAGATCTGGGGTGGCCAACTCCCAAGGGACTGCGATCTACTTACAGAGTTAAAAACTGGCAGTGATCTACCCCCCTTTTGGGGGTTCAGGTCAAAGTTGTTGAGCTTTTTTGGGAATCTACCACAGGCACCCAGTGATCTACCAGTAGATCACTATCTACCTGTTCGACATGCATAATATAGATAACCTTTCCTTTCCTTTTGCAGTCCATTTACGCCCCCCAGCTCTCTCCCCCCCCCCAGGTTTCCAGCAACTGGTATTCAGAAGCATTGCTGCCACTGACTGTAAGACGTAGAGCTCAGCCATCACAGGGAGGAGAAGGGGGGGGTGATGTGGAACGACCACCCTTGGGTTCCTCTTCACCCCTGGGTGCCTGGCAAAGCATTTCATTAAAGTGCCTCTGGTTGCAAAGCTTTCATCTCCCCCTCCTCAACCTACAATGTGGGAGAGAGACACACAGCTGTACGGGAAGATTGGCATGGACGTGTAGCCACCATTTGGCCATTTGGTGTCCAAGCTTTTTGCCCGCGGTTAAGCTAAAAAAGCAAGGGCTCCCTCCCATCCAGCACGGCTCAGATGTCTTGCAAACGCCTCTCTGTGCCAGTACCATCCCTACCTTGGTCGGCTACTCAGTCTGTCCTGCTCCCTTCTCCCTTCTCAAGCTGCTGGATGCAAACAGGTCCACGCCCTTTGCAGCGTCTTACTGAGGCACCCAGAAGGGGAGGCAGCGGAGGAGGAGGAGGGGGAAGAGAGAGCTGGGATTTGGCCTTAAGCCACACTTGCAGCTGTAGACATGCATGAACTCAGTCACCCTTTATTGTTATTTCTATAGAATTGTTCACCCTCCACACACACACACACCAAAAATACAGAAATAACAAAAAGGAGGGCGCTGGGGGTGGGGGGTGGGACATCAGAAATCTAAACTATGAAAGCGTCACAACCTGGAAGGACAAAGAATGTAAAGCTGCTGAACATCTCCAAAGGGAATCGGTTTAACTATTAAATTAAAGCCACTTCCAGTTCTATGGTGCACAAATCTAGCCAGTGGAGGAGACTCTGCCCTCCTCAGATCACATTTGGCTTTTAAGGGGCGGTTGGGGCTCAAACGCTTCCTACGTTGGTTGTCCAGTAACAACTTCTCTGAATTACAGGTAGGTAGCCGTGTTGGTCTGCCATAGTCAAAACAAAATAAAATAAAAATTCCTTCCAGTAGCACCTTAGAGACCAACTAAGTTTGTTCTTGGTATGAGCTTTCGTGTGCATGCACACTTCTTCAGATACCTGCACACTTCTTCAGATACACTATCTGAAGAAGTGTGCATGCACACAAAAGCTCATACCAAGAACAAACTTAGTTGGTCTCTAAAGTGCTGCTGGAAGGAATTTTTTATTTTATTTTGTTTTAACTTCTCTGAATGTAGGTTTCTTTTGGAATGAGTTTCTGGCATTCTGTACCTTTACCAAGGCAACTGGGAGACTCCACCATAAGATTCACTTTTGGGTGGGGACTCCTGGTTGTGAATGTTTGTGGCGGATATACGTCCTGTTATTTCGGCTGACTGTGAAGTATTCAAATCTTGAAAACACAAGAAGTGGGTAAAAGACACTTTCTAAGTGGTAAGCTTGGGGAGCCAGGTGGCGCTGTGGGTTAAACCACAGAGTCTAGGGCTTGCTGATTAGAAGGTCGGCGGTTCGAATCCCTGCACGGGGTGAGCTCCGTTGCTCGGTCCCAGCTCCTGCCACCTAGCAGTTCGAAAGCACGTCAAAGTGCAAGTAGATAAATAGGACCGCTCCGGTGGGAAGGTAAACGCGTTTCCGTGCACTGCTCTGGTTTGCCAGAAGCGGCTTTGTCATGCTGGCCACATGACCCGGAAGCTGTACACCGGCTCCCTTGGCCTATAGAGCGAGATGAGCGCTGCAACACCAGAGTCGGACACAACTGGACCTGATGGTCAGGGGTCCCTTTACCTTAAGTGGTAAGCTATAGTTCGCATTCTAGGACTGAGAGTTACATCTTTGTGTAACGAGGACTTCGAAGGAGATAAAAGCAACAATCCAAATCAAGCTTCTTTCTAGTCATGCCGCTGTGAGTATAGAATGGATAAATGAGAATCAAAAGTCTGGTGGTGGGGTTTGGAGCTTAGATCTGAATTTTCTACTGCAAAGGGGTGTCAAAGGACAGATCCAAAGGAGCTTCTTTTTAAAAGGGGGGGGGAGTGGCAAAAGAATTTGTATCTTTCGCAGGAAATTGCAACAGCCCAGACTCTACTTATGGCACTTGGCACTTGGCACTTTCTTGGGCTCCAAGATCACTGCAGAGGGTGACAGCAGTCACGAAATTAAAATACGCCTGCTTCTTGGGAGGAAAGCAATGACAAACCTAGACAGCATCTTAAAAAGCAGAGACATCACCTTGCCGACAAAGGTCCATATAGTTAAAGCTATGGTTTTCCCAGTAGTAATGTATGGAAGTGAGAGCTGGACCATAAAGAAGACTGATCGCCGAAGAATTGATGCTTTTGAATTATGGTGCTGGAGGAGACTCTTGAGAGTCCCATGGACTGCAAAAAGATCAAACCTATCCATTCTGAAGGAAATCAGCCCTGAGTGCTCACTGGAAGGACAGATCCTGAAGTTGAGGCTCCAATACTTTGGCCACCTCATGAGAAGAGAAGACTCCCTGGAAAGACTTGCGACTAGCATGAGTTTGGCCAAACTGGGAGGCAGTGAAAGATAGGCGTGCCTGGCGTGCTCTGGTCCATGGGGTCACGAAGAGTCGGACACGACTGAGCAACTGAACAACAGCAGCAGCAGCAGCAGGAGGAGGAGGTGAGAGGCAAGGCGGCTGGATGGATGGACAGGCGTCCAAAGAGTTATCTTCATCAGCGACTGATACATGTCCTTTGTGCTGACTTGCAGCAGGTTCCCAATGAAGGGCAGCAGAGTTGGTCCAGGGGGCAACTTCTCTTTCTTCTTCCATGCCGAGAGGAGCAGCAGGCAGAAGACGCAGGAGGCCAACAGAAGGGTCCCTGCGCCCAGGGGGTCCACAGCGCAGCAGGAGCGGCAGCCTGAAGGTGAGGAGCAGAGGAAGAGCTCTCCCAGCCTAGCCTACCTCGCAGGAGTGTTGTAAAAGTAAAAGGGGGAGGAGTAAGAGGAGGAGGAGGAGGAGGAGGGAAGGAGGAGAAGGAGGAGGAGGAGGAGAAGAGGAGGAGGAGGAGGAGGAGGAAGGGAAGGAGAAGGAGAAGGAGGAGGAGGAGAAGGAGAAGGAGAAGGAGAAGGAGAAGGAGAAGGAGAAGGAGAAGGAGAAGGAGAAGGAGAAGGAGAACCCTGCATAGCAGCTGGAGGCCTTTAGAAGGAAAAGTGACAAGGAAATGTCATAAATAAAGGATAGATAGATAAATAACCTTTTTGCTGCAGTCTGTTTATGCCCCGCACCCAAGCTCTCCATTCCTGAGGTTTCCAGCAAGGTTGCCACTTTCCTTAAGATCCCTGGTCCCCAATCTTTCATATCTCTCACCCCCCCCACACACACACAGTATCCAGGAAGAGGGGAAGGAGAAACACACAGCTCAATAGGGAGATTGGCATGGACGTACAGCCACGCTGGCCATTCGGTGTCCAAGCTCTGATCCTTATTAAGATAAAAACGAGGAATCCCTCCCATCCACCATGGCTCAAATGTCTTGCAAACACCTCTCTGTGCCCGCATCCCTACCTTGGTCGGCTACTCAGTCTGTCCTGCTCCCTTCTCAAACTCCTGGTTGCACACAAGCCCACACTCTTTGCAGTGTCTTACTAAGTTACCCAGAGGAGGGAAGCTGTGGAGGAGGAGGAAAGACCTGGGAGTCGCCCTCAAACCACACCCACCGTTGCAGTCATGAACCAAACCACCCTCCAAGTGTCCCTATTTTCCAGGGACAGTCCCTGATTTACAGAAGCCGGGGCCATCTCTGGAAAATAGGAACTGGGGTTCTATATAGCCTTAAATGAGCCAGATGTATGGTTCTTCCTTGCACCAGAGGAGTACCACGTTCCTGCTTTATCAGCTGGAGAGAAATATTTTGAAAGCTTTGCTTGTTTGACTTGCTTAACTTGTTCCAATCTTTATTCCATTTCTTGGCATTGTTGTGGCCACCCCTATCTGGAGAAACTCTGTGACATGTGATACACTCTTTGCAAACTAGTCTAAATTCATTAGAAAGGCTTCAAGGGCAGATGAAATTTGGACTTCTGTCCTCTGGTCCCCCCTCCATAAAATACTGATGTAATGAGCTAAAACCAATTACCGCATTTTTCGCTCCATAAGACACACTTTTTCCCTCCTAAAAAGTAAGGGAAAATATCTGTGTGTCTTATGGAGCGAATGGTGGTCCCTGGAGCTGAATTGCCCAGGGGCCAAAAGAGGATCATGCTTTTTATTTTACAAAGAGAAAAGGGGTGTTGAAAGGACCCCGCTCAGCAGCTGATCAGCAAGAGATCGGGAGAGAGATAAGAGTCCCGGCTCCCTTTCAGCCCCGCCCTCCATTGTTGAATGTGCTGCAGAGGGAGGTTGTTTGTTTCCCCAGCAACATGTGACTGGCTGATTAGATTATCTGTCTGGAAACTGTAGAAAAGGCTCCCTTTCCTTTAGAAGCTGCAGAAATGTGAGTTGAACCCCATAAAAATGGGGCTTTTCCTCTTTGCTTTTCCCCCTTTGCAAAAAAAGCTGCAAAATTTTAGCTGATCCTCAAAAAAACAGGGCTTTTCCCTTTGCAAAAAAGCTGCAAAACTTTTAGCTGATCCTCAAAAAAACAGGGCTTTTAGAGGAGGAAAACCAGAAAAATTTTTTTTTCTTGTTTCCTCCTCTAAAAACGAGGTGCGCCCTATGGTCCGGTGTGCCCTATGGAGCGAAAAATATGGTAAGACTGGAGAGGAAAAAAATGGGGACAAATTATAATATGTAGCGGAAAAGAAGTTAACAAAACAGCTCCACAAAACATAAACATGTATACCGTGGTATCAAAAGGAAAAAGGCAATTCCCCGTCCACCTTAATGAGCCCCTCTCTCATTCATTCCCAGTACCCTGTCCAACATTTCCAATGAAATTCCCTTTTTTATGGTTATCGAGTAATCCTTGATAAGTTAACAAATTAACTACCTGATTAGAAATGGCAAAGTCCCCCAAGCTTGCTTGCAAATGGGTCGGAGGACCGGGAGTTACTGGATAACCAATGTGGAGAACTGGGACTTCCCCAGCCGCCCTTATAAGTCCAGCTGTGGCTCTCAGCGCCTCCCCATAGCCCAGAGGGGGCATCTGTTGGCCAGAGTTGTTAAGTCGTGGGTGGACACAGCAGACGACACAGTGATTTCCAACCAGCTCTTGTTTATTCTCAGGCTGGAACAGGACTGAGCTGAAGGGCTCAGCAACCTGCTTATATAGAACTCAGCTACAAAGCAACAGTAACAACTTTCTGTAGTTAACCAATCCCTGAACGTCACTTTACAATCCCTCTTTTGCATATGCGGACCTGAGTGAAAACTGCAGCAGAATGAACTATATACACACACCCCTAGTGGCCTAGGGTGAGAACTTCAATACATAACACCCCTCCCCACCGAGATAAGGCATTAGGTTACAATCATAGTGGTTCCATTATATACAGCAATACTCTTGTTGGTTCATTAAGGCACATAGCATATCAGTTTCAATTTTCCCATTTTGCAAGCATAACTACTTCTATTTACAATGCAGCATTACGTGTGCAAATTGTTGGTAACATAGTCTTTTAAATAAGTCGGGCGTTTGGAAACCCTACCTGACCGCCGTGGGCCAGTATCAGAGTCCGGTTGGCTGCTTGAGTCCCGTTGCGACTGCAGTGCTACCAATGGTGGCGTTGCGCCTGAGTTCCCTGGCTCCGCTGCTGTTGAAGGGACTGCCGCGAGCGGACTCGGTGGAAACTCAGGCAAGGCAGTGGTCCGAGTCTCAAGGGAGTCAGGCAAAACCACTGCAGTGGCTCGGCTCGGCTCCATGTCCGCAGTTTGTGAAGGGGGTGTAGGTGGAGCCTCGCCTTCCGTTGGTGTCGGTTCTGGAGCTGAGGCCGCAGTTGAGGGTACTGCGGTATCGTCCAAATTCCCAACCCGGCGCCTTAGTTGGTCTATGTGTCGGCGCCACAAACGCCCGTCCTCAAGTGCCACCTGATATGAGCGGGGCCCAGTGACTCCCACTATCGTGGCCGGCACCCAAGGAATGTCCCCCACATAATTCCTGGCAAAAACCTTATCTCCGGGGATAAAAGACCTTGGCACGTTAGCACAGCCCGGGGGCTCAGCTACCCCAAAGTCTGGATGCAACCGGTCGAGCGGAGATCTGAGGCGACGGCCCATAAGCAGTTCAGCTGGACTCCGCCCTGTGGCTGCATGCGGGGTGATGTGCTGCACGAGCAAGTATTCCGTGACCCGCTCATGCCAGTCCTTCTGGTCCAGGCGCGCCAGTGCCTCTTTTGCTGAGCGCACCATTCTTTCCGCCTGTCCGTTGCTGGCCGGGTGAAATGGTGCTGTTAGGGCATGGCGGATGCCCAGCCCCAAGAGGTACCTTTCAAAAGTGCCTGATGTGAACTGTGGCCCGTTGTCGGAGACGAGGACATCAGGACATCCATGCGTTGCAAATAGGCCCCGCAGCACCCGGATTATGGCTTCGGTAGTGGTGGAGGGCGTCAGGGCCACCTCCAGCCATTTGGAATAAGCGTCCACCACTACCATAAAGGTCCGGCCATGAAAAGGGCCAGCAAGATCGATGTGCACTCTCGACCAGGGTGCCTTTGGCGTCTCCCAGGTGTTGCCCTTAGCTGCCGGTGGTGCAGGTCTCGATTCTTGACACGCTTGACAGGAGGCAACCCAGGAGGTGATGGCATCGTCCATGTTAGGCCACCAGACGTAACACCGAGCCAACGCCTTCATTTTGACGATCCCTGGGTGGCCGATGTGCAGAGCCTCAAGGACGCGTTGGCGGAGTCTTTGGGGAACCACGACTCGGTCTCCCCACAGTAGGCAGCCGCGATGAGCCGAGAGTTCATGCTGTCTGGTTGCAAATGGCTGGAACTCTGGTGTGAATGGCCCTTCTGGCCACCCCCTCCACACCCAGTTGAGCACACGTCTGATGGTGCGGTCCTGGGCAGATGCGGAGGCCACATCGGCAGCTGACACTGGTGCTGCTGGGAGGTCCTCAATCAGGAGTAGCGATGAAGCAGGAGCTGGATCTTCCACAAACGCTGGAAGAGGGCAACGACTGAGGGCGTCAGCATGGCCCAGCGATTTTCCAGGGCGATGGATGAGCTGGTAGCTGTAGGCTGCCAGAAAAACAGTCCATCGCAGCATGTGTGGTGAGAGGATCGGTGGAGTTGGTCTGTCACCAGCAAGGAGGCCCAGGAGCAGCTTGTGGTCAGTGATGAGGTCAAAGGTTCTCCCGTAGAGATATTCGTGGAACCTCTTCACTCCAGCCACAAGCGCCAGTGCCTCCTTGTCGAGCTGGCTGTAATTCCGTTCAGCCGGAGACAGCGTCCGAGAGAAGTAAGCAAGCGGTGCTTCCCTTCCATCTGGAAACCGGTGACTGAGGACGGCGCCGATGCCAAAGGGCGAGGCGTCGCAGGCGAGGACCAGTGGCCTGGCTTCACTGTACTGTACCAGCACACTGTCCGATGAGAGGAGGGCCTTGACTGCGTTGAAGGCTGCCGTTTCCTGATGACCCCAGGACCACGGTGCCTTCGTACTGAGGAGGCGGTGGAGAGGCTCGGCTAGCGTTGCTTTGTGGGGCAGGAACTTATTGTAGAAATTCAGCAGCCCCAGGAATGCCTGCAACTCGGTCTTGTTCTTTGGGATCGGGGCCTCCTGGATGGCCCGGATTTTGGATGCCGTTGGGTGAAGACCAGAGGCGTTGATAAGGTAGCCCAGGAACTCCACCTGCGGAACGGCAATCTGGCACTTTTCTTTCTTCACCTTGAGTCCGGCCTCCTGGAACCTGGTCAGCACGGCGCGGAGGCGCTCGAACAGCTGCTGATTTGAGTCTGCGGATACCAGTACATCATCGAAATATGGTACCACGCCTGGAAGCCCCTGCAGGAGGCGCTCCATGAGGCTTTGAAAGATGCCAGGAGCCACGCTCACCCCGAACTGTAGCCGGCGGCATCGGAACGCTCCTCGGTGGGTGACGATCGTCTGAGCTTCAGCGGTGGCGTCGTCGACAGGCAGTTGTTGATAGGCTTGGGCAAGGTCCAGCTTAGCAAAGACCTTGCCTTCGCCCAGGGAATGCAGCAGGTGTTGGACGACGGGAACTGGATAAGCGTGCTGCTGAAGTGCCTTGTTGATCGTGCACTTGTAGTCTGCGCATATTCTCACCGACCCATCCGGCTTGACAGGTGTGACGATAGGCGTTTCCCACTTGGCGTCGTCAACCGGCTCCAAAACACCTTGCATGATTAATTTGTCCAGCTGTTCATCCACCTTAGCCTTGAGGGTGAACGGAACCCGGCGTGGCTTTAGCTTGATTGGAGCGACTTGTGGATCAAGGCTAAAGGAGATGGGTGTACCTGTATATTGGCCCAATGTGCCATCAAAAACCTCGGCAAATTCTTTGATTAAGGTTTCAACTTCTGCGTTGGAGATGCTGTTGATGCCGGTGACTTCCAGGCCGAGGGCGCCAAACCATTCTAGCCCTAGGAGGCTGGGACGCGGATCTTCAACTACCACGAGTCGGAGTGGGCCCGAGAAATTTTTGAACTTGACCTGGAACTGGCCGACGCCTGTCACGGGAATGTCGTTCCCCTGGTAGTCTCTCAGGTGTACGCGATGTAGGTCAAGCTGCCTCTTAGAAAGCTTGGGCACAAGTCTTTTGATAGTGCTCCAGGACACAACGGACAGGGCAGACCCGGTGTCGATTTCCATGTCACACGGAGCTCCTTCGATGAGCACCGTGATGTGTAGTTTGCGTCGCGTAGGCGAGTCGGTTTGTCCAATCGTGGTTCCGGATGAGCAGCAACAGTTGGTGAGAGCGAAACAGTTACTGTTTGTGGACCAGGGTGACGACTTGGACTTACGAGATGGTGAAGAGGCCGTGTTTGACGGAGCTGATCGGCAGACCTTAGCGATGTGGCCTTTTCTGGAGCACTGCCGGCAGGTGGCGTCTCTGAATCGACACTTGGCGCGGGGGTGGTTGCCTCCACAGCCAGCGCATTCTGATTGGTCCTTGGACTTCTGTTTGAACTTCCTGCGTTCCCGCTTCATCTGGTGCACGTCATCGTCTTCGCTGGTTGACGCCTCGTCACTGCTAGCCTCTTCGTGGTGTACAGCAATTGGCTTCTTAGTAGGATGTGGGCTGCTGGCCTTGCGGATCTCTTGGGCAGAGAGTTCAGCAGCTTCTGAGGCCGCAGCCTCCTCAATGGCCTTCTGCAGCGTGAGGTCTGGCTTGGCGAGGAGACGCCGTTGCAGACGGTTGTCCCACACCCCGCAGACAATCCGATCCATCAGAGCATCGTCTAAGTCTCGGAACTCGCAGGTCAATGCAGCCTTTCGAAGGGCGGCGACATAGTTGTTTATCGACTCCCCCTCTGCCTGGTTCCAATGATAAAAAGCATGGTGGGCAGCAATTTTGGATGGCTTGGGCGCGTAGTGGCTGTGTAGCTTCTCTTGTAGCACATCCCACGGTGCTCTGTGAACTTCAAGTGGTGCGACTAAAACTCTGGCCGTCTCAAACACTTCGGGCCCACAGAGGCTGAGGAAGAGGCCTCGCTTCCGTTCCTCTGATACTTCTGTTAGCTCGTTTGCTTGAAGGTAGCATTTGAACCGAGCGAGGTACGAGTCCCATGATTCAGAGGCTGGGGCAAACGGCGGTAGAGGCACTAGTGTAGCCATGATTCCGATGCTGACGTGGTGGGCGACGGATGGAACACAGTGCTCTAGCCAGAACGGGCAGCTCTGAATTGGTTCTGTTCAGTGATTTCGCTCAGCGTTTCAATCCCTGAACGTCAGTTTTCAATCCCTCATTTGCATATGCTGACCTGAGTGAAAACTGCAGCACGATGAACTATATACACACATCCCTAGTGGCCTAGGGTGGGAACTTCAATACATTAACAGTGGCCAGGTGAGTTGGTTCCTTCCTCCTCCTCCTCCTTGCATGGTCAGGCCTTCAAATAGAGGACTTTCCTACATGGCCAATCTCTCGGGAGTGCAGTGGTACTGAGAGAGAAACCAAGATCTTCTTGTGCCCCAACACAGGAAGGGAGAGATCAGTGTCGGCGCCGGGACACAGATAGCTGGTATTGGGGGGGGCAGCTTCCCAACGCCCACAACCGCCGGTGCGAGGCTGATCTGGCTGGGGGGCACAGGGGACTGGAGGGTGAACGCTTGAAGGATGCTGGTGAAGAAGAGGAAGAGCTCCATGCGGGCCAGCTCTCCGCCAATACACATGCGCTTCCCTGCCAAGAGAGAAATGCAAAATCTGTCAGGGAGGTGGAAGGAGCCCTCTGACGAAACCCACCCTCGAATTCATTCACCCGTGAAAGAAGTTTCCATTCCTCTGCCTCATTCTCGGGGCACTTTAGAAACAGGTATTAATTAAGGAATGAACGGTGCTATATATTTTTATTTTGTCTTTAACATCTATGGATTATTTCTGTTATACAGTTTTAAAACCCTAACAACGATAGAAGAATGGCAGATGAAAATGATAGACTATATGGAACTCGCTGAACTGGTTTTCAAATGGAAAAATCTAAACTGGAAACAGAACTGATTGAATCGAACTCTAAAAACCTTTCCAAGATGTATAATTTGTTGCTAGAGTGGCATACGAAAGATGAATTGGTTAAATCGACAATGATTGACTGGGCGAAAGATGTGGGACACAATATTATGATGGATGACTGGGAGAGATTGTGGCAGAAAGGTATCAATTTTACTGCTTGTAATAGTTTAAGAGAAAACATAATGAAAATGGTATATAGATGGTATCTGACACCAGTTAAGATAGCAAAGATGAATTCTAAAATGTCAGATGTGTGTTGGAAATGTAAAGTTGCGAAAGGTACCTTTTTTCATATGTGGTGGTCGTGCCCAGGGGTAAGTGCCTTCTGGGATAAGATTTATAATGAGCTTAAGAAGGTAATGAAAGTTACCTTTGGTAAGAAACCAGAGGCATTTCTCTTGAGCATGACCAATGAAGAGATACCCAGTCAGGACAGAGTATTTTTTATGTATGCCACCACAGCAGCGAGAATCTTATTGGCAAGGAACTGGAAGGGTGAAGAGTTACCAACAGTGGAAGAATGGCAAATGAAGTTAATGGAATATATGGAACTCGCAGAACTGACCGCTAGAATCCGAGACCAGAGGGAGGAGAAGGTGTCGCAAGATTGGAAGAAATTTAAGGACTATTTATTGAAATGTGTTAAATTGAATGTCTGAATATTTGTGCAGAGTTATATAGATGCATAGGCTTTAGCAGGTTAATGTTAGAATTTTTGATTCAGTAGAAATTTTTGATGTGTTATATTTGAGGATATAGAAGGGTTTAAGATATAGTATATAAGATACGATTCATAGATTAAGAAGTTTTATATTTTTAGGATTATTGTAAAAGTTAATGAAAAAAAGAAATATAGCTACCTGAACAACACATAAGATTTGAAAGGCAGTGGAGGGAACGGGGGAAGTCCCCGATGTAGTTAAAGAACAAGAAGAAAACAGATAATGTTGATTAAGGTTTGTATTTTCTTATGTTGTTTATTGTTTATTATGTATTTTGTTTTTTATGTATTATGTCTTTAATGTTTTTATGTTGTTATAATGTTATGTTTTTTGTTTTTGTTCTGTTTATTGGAAAATAATAAAATCTTTATAAAAAAAAATATATGGAACTCGCTGAACTGAACAGAAAACTCCGAGACCAGAGGGACGAAGCGGTGGAGAAAGATTGGACTAAATTTAAAGTTTACAGTATTTGAAGAAATATGCTAAAATTATTATGTAAAGCAGACAGGTTTAAATAGTTAGGCTACAGAGGTAGAAGATAGATAAGGATTAGTAATATAGGAAGTAATGTTTAAGGTTATTAAAATTAAGATAAGTTGAATAGTATTTTAATAACCATCTCATCCTCTGTCGTCCCCTTCTCCTTGTGCCCTCCATCTTTCCCAACATCAGGGTCTTTTCCAGGGAGTCTTCTCTTCTCATGAGGTGGCCAAAGTACTGGAGCCTGCAATACAGTATGAAAGGACACTTTCTATTGTGGAGCAGTAGAAAGAGATCATCAATTTTTGTTTGACATTGTTCTTACGGAAGACCCTAAGGAAATGGAGTCTCTGTTGAGCCTTCCTAACCTCCTGAGTTGTATTGATTTTCCAAGTGAGGTCTTCACTAAGGTAAATTCCCAGGAATTTGAAGGAAGAAGAAGAGTTTGGATTTGACATCCTGCTTTATCACTACCCGAAGGAGTCTCAAAGTGGCTAACATTCTCCTTTCCCTTCCTCCCCCACAACAAACACTCTGTGAGGTGAGTGGGGCTGAGAGACTTCAGAGAAGTGTGACTAGCCCAAGGTCACCCAGCAGCTGCATGTGGAGGAGCGGAGACGCAAACCCGGTTCCCCAGATTACGAGTCTACCGCTCTTAACCACTACACCACACTGAGAGGAGCAGGAGTATGAGAAGGGAGGGCGCTCAGGCATACCAGTACTGGGTGTTGGGATATTTGTACACGCCAAGCTGCAAAAGCAACAGCGAGGCCAGTGTAACATGTGTCTGTTTTTCTCCTGTGAGAAAGCCAGCAGTCCTATATCTGCTTTCTCACACATGTGATGTTATTGTACTTTACTTTCAGTTGTGGCTCGAGAGATGCTAGCCACTCTTATGCACAGCTCTGAGTATTTGAGCTGGCTAGCAGAGACTTTTCTGCATTTACCTATAATAAATACCTATAATAAATGTTGTTGTTGTTGTTGTTCAGTCGTTCAGTCGTGTCCAACTCTTCGTGACCCCATGGACCAGAGCACGCCAGGCACGCCTATCCTTCACTGCCTCTCGCAGTTTGGCCAAACTCATGTTAGTAGCTTCGAGAACACTGTCCAACCATCTCATCCTCTGTCGTCCCCTTCTCCTTGTGCCCTCCATCTTTCCCAACATCAGGGTCTTTTCTAGGGAGTCTTCTCTTCTCATGAGGTGGCCAAAGTACTGGAGCCTCAACTTCAGGATCTGT
This sequence comes from Lacerta viridis, assembly GCA_900245905.1. NCBI lineage: Eukaryota > Metazoa > Chordata > Lepidosauria > Squamata > Lacertidae > Lacerta > Lacerta viridis. The sequence goes on along the minus strand of OFHU01001371.1, from coordinate 3,338 downwards.
CCTTCTAGTGAGCACTCAGGGCTGATTTCTTTAAGAATGGATAGGTTTGATCTTCTTGCAGTCCATGGGACTCTCAAGAGTCTCCTCCAGCACCATAATTCAAAAGCATCAATTCTTCGGCGATCAGCCTTCTTTATGGTCCAGCTCTCACTAATAAATAGTTTAGCCTAATCAATGGCTTGTGTGTGTTGTTCTTCACACTGGGGAACAATCGCATATTGAATGTGCCACCGGTCTTGCGTAGCCGGGAATGTGCAGAAGGCTTTGTTCCAGTTTTGGGGCAGTCTCACAACTGGCCCCGGGTCGGACATTTGCCAATACTGGGTTGGAGACCCAAAAACACTATTGAGCTCTTAAATATATTAGCTAGTGGTTTCCAAACTTTTTTAAAAAAAATCTATTCAGAGAGAGAGAGAGAGAATAATAATTTTCCAGTACAGATTGTCTCTTCGATACTCATCCTTTCAAACCTTGGCAGACTCATGTGTTATGTTTCCCAGAGACATCTCCCACAACCTCCCATTTCCTGACCTCCAGTTTGCTGCATAAATTTTCTCCTAACCTTTCTACTGCTGTGATAAACAATCCCCTTAGCAACCACTGTTTATGTGCAAGTCGAATTTTGCCAAGTACATTGCTTTCAAGAAAAAATCAGGGTGGGTAGGGGGACTCTCTAACATCAGCCTTTGCCAACCTGGTGCCCTCCAGCTGTTGGGAGGATGAGAACTTGGATCTCTCCAGCAGCATTGGGCCCCGTTGGCTGGCGAGGGGGAGAAAAAGTCAATTCAGTTTGCATTTATAAGGTGTACTAAGAACTGAAACGCCAAGAAAACAGTGCACAAAGAACTCTGGCCAGTAAATTTCAATGGTGGGAATAAATCCTTCTCACAAGTCAAAAGTCAAACAAAAGTATGTATTCTGAAAAGAGGCATTAAATAAATTGTTGAGGGGGTTTCCTCCACCTGCCTTTCCAGGCTAGATCAACTGTTGCCCTTTCTTGCGAGGAATCCTATTCGGAATAAGGGAATTTCCCTTAAGAAAGAGGAAAAGTTGACAGCTATGGGCTACATCTGCACCATACCTCTAAAGTGCTATGATTCTACTTTAAACGGCCATGGCTTGCCCCAGAGAATCCTGGAAAGTGTAGTCCGTTTCAATGTGCTGAGAGGTGTTCAGAGACCCTTCCTATTCGTCTCCCAGAGCTACAGTTCCCTGAGAAGAGGAACTCTGTTTATTTCATACAAATTCCTGTTTGTTTGCTGGGTTCCGTAGTGGTTATAGTGTCAGACTAGAACCTGGGAAAGACCAGGGTTCAAATTCTCCCCACCTTGGCCGTGAAGCTCATTTGGGTGCCCTTGGGCTAGTCACTCACTCTCAGCCTAACCTACCTCGAAAGGTTGTTGCGGAGATTAAATAGGGAGGGAAATAACTATGTATGCTACGTTTTTCAAAATTGTTATTGATAGAATTTCAATTATTGGGGGGAAGTGTTACAAAGGGGGGGAGTGAGGGGGAAGAACAAAGATGTTAATAAGAGAGAGAGAGAGAGAAGAGAAGAGAAGAGAAGAGAAGAGAAGAGAAGAGAAGAGAAGAGAAGAGAAGAGATACAAAAATGCTATGTAATATACTCTACCTTGAGCTGCTTGGAGGAAAAGTGGGAATAAATATCTTGCCCATGTTTTAAAAGGACAGGACCCTCCTGAGAGTGACGAAACTGAACTATGCATTAATATCCATCCTTAAAGAAATCAGCCCTGAGTGCTCACTAGAAGGACAGGTCCTGAAGTTGAGGCTCCAGTACTTTGGCCACCTCATGAGAAGAGAAGACTCCCTGAAAAGACCCTGATGTTGGGAAAGATGGAGGGCACAAGGAGAAGGGGACGACAGAGGATGAGATGGTTGGACAGTGTTCTCGAAGCGACTGGCATGAGTTTGGCCAAACTGCAGAGGCAGTGAAGGATAGGCGTGCCTGGCGTGCTCTGGTCCATGGGGTCACGAAGAGTCGGACACGACTGAACTACTGAACAACAACAACAAATGCATTAATATACAAACACAACTTTTAAAAAGCTTTTCTTTCGGAGGAGGAGGTAAAGAATAAAGAGGGGCTTTTTATAATCATGGAGGCAGTAACAGAATAATCTTTTGTAGATTTTCTGTATAGAAAAAAGTAAACAGGAGAGCACTGGGTGCAAGGCTGGGGGGGGGACACAACGTCCAGCAAAAGGAATAATTGAATAACTTAGACGGAGCATTTGACCAATTGGAAGAAATATTTACTACACATCTGACCGGTGGATAAGCAGCAGGTCCTTTTATCTCTTTGTTCCTCTCTTTTCTCTCCTTTATTATCATTCTCATGTTATTTGTCTCATTCTACTTTGGCAAGAATTGTATACAGATGTGAGAGGCAGGTAAGGGGAGATCTCCCAGGGTGAGAAGCTTTGAGAAGAGAGGGGCGAGCCCAGGTGAGAGATGGGAGGGCACACCTTCCTCTGCAGAGGATGAAAGTTAAGGTACAGCTTCTTTTTCTCTTCCTTCTTTCTTTAATTTCTTTCTTTTCTTTATTTCCTGCAAGTGGGTTTGTTCCTTTTATTGTAGAAGAAGAAGAAGAAGAAGAAGAAGAAGAAGAGAAGAAGAAGAAGAAGAAGAAGAAGAGTTTGGATTTGATATCCCGCTTTTCACTACCCGAAGGAGTCTCAAAGCGGCTAACATTCTCCTTTCCCTTCCTCCCCCACAACAAACACTCTGTGAGGTGAGTGGGGCTGAGAGACTTCAGAGAAGTGTGACTAGCCCAAGGTCACCCAGCAGCTGCATGTGGAGGAGCGGAGACGTGAACCCGGTTCACCAGATTACGAGTCTACCGCTCTTAACCACACCACCACACTGGCTCTTCAATAACTTCAATAAAAAATGGGCAGAGCTCACTCAGCTGCTGAGAAATTGGCAGCATTGCATTGGGGAAGAGACTGATAGGCCTGGGAACATTTCCCTCCCCTTCTCCATATTCATTGGCACTCATATGGTGCTTTCCTGCCAAAAATGAAATACTGATGAAGCAAATAAATAACCTAAACTAAGAAGATGGCCCTGGGGAATATGGTGTGGCACACCATCCAATTGGGGCAGGCCTGTGACCCCTGCCTTCCTCCAACCCCGCCTTTCCCGGAGCTTTTTTCTAGCTCTCCGGAGTGATCGTTCTTTCCTAAGAGAGTGCAGCATAGTGGTTAGAATGCAGTACAGTGACCTGGCAGAGACCGGGGTCCAAATCGCCACCACTTGTCCATGGAGCTCACCAGGTATGACGGGGGGGGCAGTCACAGCTTCTCAGCCTGGCC
>OFHU01003698.1:600000-767655 GCA_900245905.1 Lacerta viridis | reverse complement strand
TGTCTCATGGCAGAAAAAATAATAATTGAAGATTTAAAAAATAATAAAAGAATCGAAATAACGTGGTACTTTTTTTCTCTCTCTTTGGGGCTTCACCTGGCAGATGTTTTTTAAGTACCCATCTTCTGCTCACCTGAATTATTTGTTCCAGTTTAGGCGGTCTAAACAAGGATTTTACCATTGCACAGAGAGAGCATGCATCCTTTTTATCCCCATACTAATTCAGAGGCAGCAGTAGGAGAAGCGCAAGTCTTCCTCAGACTCTTCTTTGGAATGGCCAAAGTGAATGTTAGTGGTGTGGAATCATTGCTCTGTGTAGATTGCTGTAGGTGGAGAGGCATTTTTGGGATAGCTTCACCCAAGCAACCAGCTTTTAACTCTGGAGCAAGCCAGAAGGAATGTCAAAAAAGGGACTAGGAAACAATTGACTGCAGTGTGCCCGATAAATTTTGCATGTAAAACCCTTTTTCAGAGCAACCATATAAGGTTACATCTTAAGACAACTTTTTGAAAAGAAGACATTATTGTGCATAGTTTTCACCTCGTTTGGTGTGGTGGTTTTGTTTTACCGTATTTGAATCGAGTTGTGTGTTTTTTTAACATTAGGAGCAATATATTAGTGATTTATCTAATTGGCTTGTTCAGAATTGTTGCCCAATGGAGCCCAGTTTCACTAAAATTAGTATGACATGACCTTTAAGAACTAGATGGCATTCCTACTGCTTTTGTTTTAGAGCAGGGATGGGTGATTTTGTGTACCCATCCCACCCAAAGGTGCTTTTGGACTCCAGTTCCCATCAGTCCCAACCAGCCTGGCCTTTCAGTGGCGATTTAGTTGGACTAGACTCAAGGTCCATGTAGTTCCGCCAGATGCTTGTGGAATCTCAGATTCATCTGGAAATGGCCACTTCTTGGCATTTGTCCTCAGCATTTCGGTAAGGGGGTGTTTACAGGCTCTGAACATGGAAGCCCCATTCCTTGCAATTATAACTTAATGTACCTAAAGATACGATTGCATCTGCTTTTTTACAACAAAGTGCTTTGAAAACAAAGGCTTCTTGGCATTGGAGGAGTTAACAGCTGGATGAAAAACAGAATTTAATTGCTTGATGTTTGCTCGTTCACATTCCAAGCGAGATTGAGGAGACTTCATTGTTTCAGTCTTTTATTTGTGACAGATGTTTTGCTTGGGCTTTAATCATTAAGGAATGGGGAAGCTGCAGAACAGATTATGGTGTTCTGAAGAATAAGCGCTTTCCACGATCCAATCTACTTTTTATTTGGGGTAAAGGCAAGCTCACATATAAGGGGTTCCCGAGGTCCTTTATCTCATTCACTCTCTTCAGTCCTCTGGCCAAGTTCATTGCTAAGCTGCACCCTCCCTTGTTGCAAATGTTCTCCTTCCACTCAACTGTGTTCGTTCACACAAACACTGCAGAATGCCATCCATATGTCTCTAGAATCTCATAAATGGACCAGGAAGGCAATAGCCTTCAATTGTTTAATCTGTTGTATACTGCCACTGTATCTGGAGGTTTTACTAAGTTCTATCGCAACCAGAGCAATGTCTGCGACAGGCAGGGGAGTATCGGGATAGAAGAGTGGAAAAATAGAGAGAGGGGGCAAGAAGAGAGCTGCATTTAGGAACAGACAGGAAATGAGTGTTGGGGTTTAAGGAAGAATGTGTTTCACCACCTGTTGCTCTAACACATAATTATGACAGCAGGGACCCATAAAGGTGAGACGGTAGATGAAAGAGAAGCTTGGTGTTACTCAAGGTGGGAGATGATCAAGGCATGAACTAGAGCAGGCATAGGCAAACTCGGCCCTCCAGATGTTTTGAGACTACAATTCCCATCATCCCTGACCACTGGTCCTGTTAGCTAGGGATGATGGGAGTTGTAGTCCCAAAACATCTGGAGGGCCAAGTTTGCCTATGCTTGAACTAGGGTCAGGACCAGCTGACCATTTGGCAAAAGAATTGCATCAGGCCGTGTGGGGCAGTTATTGTTTCCTGGGACCCCACTCAGCTATCTCGTCTGCCACCACCTCTCCCTTCCCTTAGTGCTGCCTTAGCACGCCTCCATTTTCTCTCTGGGGAAGGGAAGGGGGCTTTTAAAAATGGTTAAGCGATTTGAAAAGCGAGTGTCTAACCACCTTTGAAAATTGCGGGTGGTGCAGGCACTCTCCCCAGCCACTTCCCCCAGAATGCCTCTCTCTGAGGATGGACTCTCTTTTTCTCAGAGCAAGACCGGAGAGGAAGGGGAGGCATGTTTTTGCCACATCAGCAGCAGAAGCAAAACTTTAAGGGATGTGTGTGAGAAAGAGGAAGGGCAGCTGTGCCTCTCGCCTCAGGTGGTGCCTTGTCTCATCCTAGCCCTGACGGGAATTTTTGCCTAATTGCCAGAAGAAAATTGGTGGGTGGGTGTGTTTGAGATGTTGCAAAGGGAGAAGCAACATGATCTTGGTTAATGCTCAGCTTTCAGACTTCAGTTCTCTGAAACTGTAAACAAAGAACAGTTGGGTTTTATTTACATAGTGCCGGCAACAAAGGAACATGAAGTGCTTTTCATTCCACTTGGTTGGAGAACTCCATTTCCAGTACACGCACTCTCCATTTTGGAATCTCTGTCGGCTGCGGCAAGAACACTTGCTGAGATAAGTTTGGAACAAGATCAGCTTTGCGGCTTCTGCAGGCTCTCTTCCTGGTTTCCAGCAGCCGTATTTTAAATACTCTCAATATGCCAATTTCTAAAGAAAATGAAATTTTCAGAAAATTTGCCATTTCTGTCTGTTATTCTCTCACTAAGTGCAAAAAAAGGAGAATACCGCCAAGTTTTTCATCAGTGACTAATAATGTTAGTGGTCTCAGGAGAAGCCTGTCTGTAGACAGCACGGTGCCCTAGGAATTACCTTCAGCTTTTCCACATATATCCCTTGTCTTCTATCACAATTTTATGGGTCAGAAAAACTCCAAAAACTAAGTGAGCCATGTGGACACAACGTTTTTGAAGTGGCATAACATACAAGCTTACAATTTGGCTTCTGTGGGGAAACCACACCTCTTAAATAACACATGAATGTGGAGATGCTGCAATAGCACCTCATGAATCCAGAAATATTACTACTAGTAATAGTAGTATTAGCTGTCCTTCATCATGAGATCCCAGGGCAGGTTTAAAGAATTTTTAGCAATACGGTATTTAAAACGTACGACGATCGAGAATAGGGTGGGTCCTAAAATCTATATCTCGGATAAAATGCCAGGGAAACAAAAGTGTGTTTTCAGCATCTGATGAAAGCTACATAATGAAGATGGCAGACACACCTGTGGAGAGGGACACTTCGGAGCTGCCTCAGAGTATGCTCTTTCCTGGGCTGCCATCACACACAGATCCTGCAAACATCTGAAGATGGTGGAGCTTTCAAGAGAGCTACCTCTGTCAACATTAACATGTGAGGGGGTCTGTAGGCAAGGAGTCACAGTCGCTGAGGTATTTGGGGCCTGAGTCCGTTAGAACTTTAAACACAAACATGAACACCTTGAATAGGGCACAGAAACAAACTGGCAGCTCTTCCCAGCCAATAATCTGGCCAGTCCATTTTGGACCAGTTGAAGTTGAGTCCTCTTCAAGGGCAGCCCCACATTGCAATAAATCCAGTCTGGAAGCAGAGTGGTTGGTAGGTTAACTTGGCCATTAGGTATGTGTTTCCTGCATATCTCAGGAAGTGGGGGGGAAACAGTGGGTGGCCATTTTGTGGTTCCTCTAAGCACCACTGTTTTCGGCACTTAGAAGAGGTAACTTGTTCACTGACCTTTCCGAGGCTCGTGCATGGACCAAATAAAATAATCTTTTCTTTACCAACCATATCAGTAGTGAACTCTGGTGCTGAGATGTGAGGGCTAAAGGCCATATAGCCGCCCTCAAGCTTATGGAGTCCGTGGTGTACCCGGAGAAGACTTGTTGATGATGTGATCTGACTCGGGAACACCACAACCTCCCCCTAATTACTCCAGTCCACCTTGTGATGTGGGATTCACACACAGCTGATACCCAACCACTAGTATTTCACCAACGTAAAATATGTCAATTGCCCTCTCCCTTCTCTTCCTACAGAGATGTGCTCTGTATGCAGTACTACGGGGGGGGGGGCTCCCTGCACTTAGAATATTCCATCAGTTCAGACAGAAGCTGCCCCATAGAGATTGGCAGAGCCTGTAGAGCTTGATAACTTAAAGGCCTGCTTTTAACTCTTAGCAGGACTCAAGCACAAGGGAAGGAGGGTTTTTGCCTTCTTCAAAGGACAACATCCAGAACATGCAGCTAGCAGATCTGGACACAAGAACCCCCCCCCCACTCACCCACAAAAGGTTCCCAGGGTTTAAACTCTGCTTATTGGCCCTCATCCACTGCATAAAGGTGCTGTTCCAGGGCTTGTACAGCCTCTCCCGATTCAGATGTTATGGGGAAGTATGAGCTGCATGTCAGCATGCTGACGGCACTGTGCTCCAAAACTTCTAAGGCCAAACCTGGGCTAAACACAGGCGTGGATCTAGATAATCCAGTGCCATCCAGGAACATTTAAATTTGCTCCTCCATAACTCTTCCCAGCGCAGTTTTTAGCATATGCGCCACTGGGGTGGAAAGATCCGCCCAGCGCCCCCAAATTTAGTTTAGCCCCCAAATTAACTTTTATTATGCTTATGTCAGATACCACACTTACACCTTACCTCTTCTGAATGCCAAACGCCGTCATTGAGTCAAATGCTACCGATGTGAATGACAAGCGCTGGCGCGGCACGTCTTTGGTAACTGAGCACACAAAGTCGGAAGTCCTTTAGTGAGACAATAGGTATACATTTCGGTAATGCCTAGGTATATATGTATTTTGTTTTTCTAGCTTGATAAAAATTATTTATTATTTCATAACAGGTAGATAGTTAAGAGCTTAGGCGGCTTCAGCGGCGGGTGCCTGGCACCCCCCAGAATTCGGCACCCAGGTGCCCCGCACCCCTTCACCCCTGGGTAAAGACGGCCCTGGCTCTTCCCCTAAAAGTAGTATTGGTGGTAGGTGGGTTGCACGCAATAATATAGACCACAGCTAGATACATATTCATTTATAGAGAGCTTGTAGAGATAATTCCTCTCTGCAATGCCCCATGACCTACAGTCCTTTTATGAAGATAGGGGTCTTTTTTCTTTATCGCTCTGCAATTTTGCACAATTCTGGGCAGGAGACAAGCTTGGACTATGCTCTACTACCCATACTTTATATGCACATGTTTTCATTACAGATTTTCCATGCCAGGTCTTGTCCTGAAAATCATACTTTTACTACATATAATAAAGAGTGAGAATGAAAATCAGATGCTCGGTGCAATTGCTGCAGGTTTTTTGATCGACTCAGCGTTGGCGTTTCATAACTCCGCATTGATTTGTTGTTCGCTGCACCTACAACTTGCCTGGCGCTGGAGGCCTATAATTCCCCACCCGAAGAGAGGATGTTTGGGAGAGCTACCATTTGCCATATTGATTCCATATGAAGAACATAACAAAATGGTCTCTTTGGAGTCTGCTCACTGGCAGTATTAGTGAATTCAGATTTCATCTGCCTTCTCCTTTGGGTTTACCAAGTCACGGACAGAGAGGTGGGAAGAGGATGGATCTTGATTTAAAGGAATGAAAGAAATGCCAGCTCCCATATCATTAACCAGTGAACATTAATACTAAAGACAGCAACTGTTCTTTTGAATAAGGGCAAATGCAAGCTGCAGTTAAATCCAGCAAGTCTAGCCCTATTCAGGCATTACACTCGCAAGTAAGCTCAACACAAGATCTGGGCTTGAACATGTGAGCTCTGCCATCCCTGTTGCTCTCTATGAGCTGGAAGAGGACACACTGCACTTGTTGGAGAGCTGTATTGCAACATTCAGATAAGTGCAGCACAACATTCAGATAAGTGAAAATTTTGAAGGCTCAGTTTTCTGGTTCTGTCGAGGAAAACCAATCTTCAATAACTATTTTGGGGTTGCAAAACAGCTGAAGCAATATATTACTGAGAGAAGCAGACAGGAAACTAGCAGTGTGTCCTCTTAAGCAAGTTCCTCTGAGGAAGCAGGCATTTTTACATTTATTTTTATATTTGTGCGTTGTTCTGCTACAGATAAGGAATTTAGGCAGGCCATTTCAAAGAACAAAGATGTTCTGAGCTCATCAGCTAAAGCTTATCATGCAGTTTTGTTCTCTGCAGTTGCATTCCAAAAATTTGCTTGCAGTGAAAAGTTCAGAGAACATCACATTTCCTTCATCATGTGTGCGTCCCCCTTCCCTTCCATTCATCACTTGTCAGCAAATTTAAGCAGAAAGATTCCAGGCTTAGGATTTGAGACCTGGGGTCTTTTACTCCTGCAGTTCTCGTAATTGTGCCGGAGAGTGCAAATGTAATAAATTTGGCTTTAAACACAATATGAATCTAATTTTCCACATCTAGGATTTCAGTAGCCCAGCAATGAAAAACCAGGGGGTGGGGTGGATCTACATTTGTGGTATAAGAATTTATGGACTTTGACTACTGTAGAAAAAAAATAACACCTCAGTTTCATGCCTCCAGAGGGATGGGAGATCCAGAACACATCTGGAGGGATTTTATTTCTTAGGCTTCGGACTTAGGTGGCCAACATTCACCATCCATGACAGGTTGGGATATATGGATGTCCTGATTTGTATTGGTCTGTTACCATTTCCCCCTCTTACTAGTTATTTATTACATATAAATAAAAAAAATCATTCCAGTAGCACCTTAGAGACCAACAAAGTTTGTTCTTGGTATGAGCTTTCGTATCTGAAGAAGTGTGCATGCACACGAAAGCTCATACCAAGAACAAACTTAGTTGGTCTCTAAGGTGCTACTGGAAGGAATTTTTTTATTTTTTATTTTGTTTTGACTATGGCGGACCAACACGGCTACCTACCTGTAACTAGTTATTCGTTGTTTGCTCACTTTGTATACTGTATGATATAATACCCTGCTACTGCAACTCTGGGTTGTTAGTAATGCTAATGCTGCTTCCCAAGGTGAAGATCCCACATGCTCACCCAAGATTATCTGTGCACCCTCTCCAGCTGCAATACAGTGGTACCTCTAGTTACAAACACCTCAGGTTACAAACACCTCAGGTTACAAACTCCGCTAACCTGGAAGAGTTACCTCGAGTTGAGAACTTTGCCCCAGGATGAGAATGGAAATCGTGTGCCGGCGGCGCAGCGGCAGCAAGAGGCCCCATTAGCGAAAGCACGCCTCTAGTTAAGAACAGTTTCAGGTTAAGAACGGACCTCCGGAACAAATTAAGTTCGTAACTAGAGGTACCACTGTAGCTGAAATCTTCACAGCCCTCTGTGATTCTTTAATGCTCAGCAGCAGATTTCCTCCACTTGCTGGCGGCTCTTGAAGGCTAGTGCCCAACAGCTTCAACATGTGGAAGCTGAATGGATGTGCTTGTTTGGGGAGATCCTTTATTGTAAACACTGGTTGACTGGCGAACCGCATCACAAAATTCGAAGAAGTGCAAATTTCAAAGAACAGCTGTGTTTCGGTTATCATACTGTTTCAGAAAATGTGATTTTAATAAATTCCGCTTTAAATGCATACTGAACTGAATTTTCCCGCCATCCCTAGTCATGACTAACTGGCTGGGTTATGCGTAGGGATGTCACTCAGTTTTCCTCCGCTTGGAATAGGAGAGCATTACAGCTCCAAAGTTTTCGTCTAGCTCAGATTGCAACCCAAACTGGAAAAGACCTCCTCTCTCCTTCTTACCTGGCTGTTGCTCCAGCTGTGGCAGAAGAGGCAGGCAGGGAAGTGTGGCACATTTCAAGCACATTTTCCCCTTCAGAGAATTCCTCCACCCAACACTTTTATGGCAGCTCAAGCTGATAGTCATCATCGCTTTTTCATTAAAGGGGGGGGCTTCCTTTTTCAATAAAGCCCTATGAAAGTATTTATTTTCCTCAACACTGCTGGAGGGTTGACGGCTGCCCCCTTGATCCTTCTCTTTCAGGAAGTGAATTGCAAACGGTCTGGGGATTGCTTTGCTGGCATTCGTGTACAGCTGTTATTTGGGAGACCTTTCAAAGCTCAAAGGCCACAGGGCCTGGCGGTTGGTTTCATTCTGATCTTGTGTGTGTTTTCTCTTCCTTTACTGTGACCTTAGAAAAAGGCAAGAAACCAGCTGTTTACCCGCCTTAGGATGGTGTGCATTTGTGTGTGAAAGGCAGAGCAGAGAGCTCAAGCCTTCCCAGGGTACCTCATTTGAAACGCGCAGGCTTAAAGAAGAATTGGGTCACTTCTGACTGCTACCATCTGGCCCACTTCTCTCAAAGATTACCCTGGAATGCATTTCACATGTGCGTTTGGAACAAGAGTATACCCTGCCAAAAGCCAAAATACTTTGCAGCTGAGTGTTGCCTGGAAGTCTAAATATTCCAAATGCAAGAACCAAGAGCGGCTTTCATGAAATAGCACAGCATTTCTGCATGAGCCTCACTCGGGTCCAAAGCACTTCTCGTTGGTTTCCTTTTTTTTACAAGTCAGTGATAAATCCCCTTTTCTTACCCCCCCCCCAGTAAAATATACTTCCTTGAAATGCAGAAGAATAACTGGTGCACGTTTTAGTGAAATGGCTGTGGAATTGATGGGCTGCTTCCAGACAGCCCGTTTATTGAGCATTCATCCTGATTCATTTGCTGGGAGGTTAGATGGTGTTGGCTATATGTAAGGAGTATTTCTTCTTATTTGCTTGTGGGGAGGTTAGAGCAAGTGTTGCCCCAGGTTTTCCAGTACGTTCCCACCTTCCTTATTTGGCAGGGAAGTCTGACCTTTTGGGAAAACAAGTTTGTTGCATGAGACCACCTGACCATCTATAATTATGCAACCTGAATTTGCTGGTATGTGAATCCCACCCAAAAACAGTGGCACTCTGAAAGCACCCCTGAAAATGGTTGCTTGTACAGAAAAGGACCTGAGGACAAAATGGAGTCCTCTTCAGGCACAGGGATGCTGGGGGGGGGTGCGCTGTGGTGTCTAAACCACGAGCCCCTTGGGCTTGCCGATCGTAAGGCAGCAGTTCAAATCCACAAGACAGGGTGAGGTCCCATTGCTCTGCCCCAGCTCCTGTCATCCTAGCAGTTCAAAAGCACACCAGCACAAGTAGATAAATAGGTACAACTGCGACGGGAAGGTAAACAGCGTTTCCGTGTGCTCTGGCTTCCATCACAGTGTTCAGTTGCACCAGAAGCAGTTTAGTCATGCTGGCCACATGATCCGGAAAGCTTTCTGCAGACAAATGCTGGCTCCCTCGGCTTGAAAGTGGAGATGAGCACCATACCCCATAGTCAAATTTGACTGGGTCCTTTACCTTTTTACCTCTTCAGACATTTCTTTTGATTGTCCCACAAATGACAGGCTCTACTTCCTTGATACCCCACCATCACCACTGCAATTATCTGCAGCAAGAGAGCATATTCTCAATGTTTTGGGTCCAGGGGTGCCAACTTGAATAAAATATTGGGGGGTAAGCCCCCCACTCTACATAATGGAGCACAGTGCCACACACAAACAATTTGAATGGCAATGCCCATCAACTTTGGGGTGGCCCAGCCTCCTCAAATGTTTTTTTTGGGGGGGGGACAAGGGACCTCAACTCCTAGGAGTTGGCTTCAATGGTTGGGTACTTGCATGGTGTAGAATCCTTGAAAATCAAGGCCCTACATTGCTCAAAGATCCTTGAGGCAAAGAACAAGATAAACAGCATCTATCACTACACTTGAAATGTCTTTTTTAAAAATAATACCTCTGAGTTCTCTAAAACGGAGAAAGCAATGGGGACATCAGCTCTTTGGGCTAAGGCTGCAATCCTATACACTCCTGTCTGCACAGACATGTAGAATTGCAGCATAAACCATGGAACATTAATTTGATATTTAGAATAGAGACAGTGTGGTGTAGTTGTTAGAGTAGTACCGGGCTAGGACCTGGAGACCAGGGTTCAAATCCAGACTCTCAGGAAGTTCAGTGGAGCCTCTCTCCCTCAGCTCTCCTTCAGTCTAATTTACCTCACAGGGTTGTGGTGAGGATAAAACTAGAGAGAAGGAGAACTGAGATACTTGGAGGAATGGGGAGGATATGAATGTAGTAATAATAATAAGTAAAATATCTCCTCACATTCATCAAGCTTAATTTTAAAAGTGACAATATTGTTGTTTCCAGATTTCTGAGTGCTGGACAGGTCTTTGGGCTCCTAACATAAGGATATGAATAATCTGTTTACACTGGCATGGAGCAGTGCTCAGATTGCTGGATTTGGAATGGCGGGTTCCAGGTTCAAATCTCAGCTACGATAAAGCTTCCTAGTTGCCCTTGGTTGCCCCAATCACTGTTGCTGATCCCAACATACTTCAGAGTTTTTGCACTCCTCAAATTCTTTTTTTATGACATGGCTTTCTGTCTGCTTGCATTTCTTTTGCTTGTGTTCTTTTTTGTCCCTGTCAGTTTCAGGGGTTAAAGCCGGCCCCTGTGGCAGTTTATTTCCTAGGGTAAAATCCTTAAAAAAAAAAACCTCAACAACCTCAATCCTAAGAAAGCTCAACAACTTTGGGTAAAATCATAAAAAGGTCAACAACTTTTGGTTGGCCCTTTGGCCGGCCCTCACTGCCCTTCACTTCATCAAATCTGGCCCTCTTTGAAAAAAGTTTGGACACCACTGTTCTAGAGGAAGCCTTCTTGCCTCTGATAGCTTCTTTAACTCTCTTGGGAAAGGAAACTCATAGTGTATAATGTATTTTTTTTAATGCCCAGATTTAAAGCTTTTGTCTAAATACTTTCAGAAGACGCCCTTTGTCTACGTCATTACAATGATTTTCTCATTTCCACTGTGTCACATAAAACAGTGCCATCCTTGTGCCATGAAACCAGAAGCCCTGATTGTATTTTAAGCGGGCCATTTTGCAATTGGAGCCTCACTGCAAATGTAAGGTAGGTAATAGAAGCATAGGTGTAATAATAATAATAATAATAATAATAATAATAATAATAATAATACACGTCGGTGTGCTAAACCTTAATTCCAAAAGCAACTAAGCACTAGATGGAGCTCTGCTATAAGCTAAGAGTTACAGCCCTCTTTTTTCAGCGAAGTGAATTTGCAAAGCAGTGACTGAATTCAGAGCCTCGGAATTGCGCTTGCAAAAGAGTCCTTTGAATATGAGGCTCCGAATTGATGGCGGTGATGATTTTGTGTTTATATGCACAGCATAATAAAAACACAGTAGCTACATCATCCAAAAATTACGCAGCTAAAACAGCATTGCACAGTGAGCACGGCACTGCCTAAAACTGCTAGATTCGAGGCAGATTTATTTCCCTAAAGCCCCGAGCGATTGTTGCTTGAGCCGAAGGTGGTATTTGCTTTTGTAAATTTGTCCTGCTCAATCTGTCTGTCATGTGAGTCTGCCGTCCTTTTTCTGTGTTCAAAGTGCCACGCGATTCTTATCTGTTTTAAAGTATCGTTTTTCAAGGCTGCAAAAGTCTTTACAGATCAACAGGGGCACAGATCCGTGCGTGTGTTGAAATAAATGGGTGAAGTAGCTGCCCTGCTTGGTACTATTAAGCCTTTTCCTGCTCAGTTGTGGCTCCCCATTTGTGGATCACTCTCCCCAATGAGATCTGCCAGGTGCCATTGCCAGATAAAAACTAATAAGTCCCACTTTCCAGGCTTTTGATGGACTATGATGTTTGCTGTTAATTGCTTCCTGGTGAAGCTTTCTGCAGCTTCTTGTGATTTTTTTTTTTTTTAATGAACTGCTTCTGGGTTTTTGTGTGTGTAAACGTGTTTACATTATAATGTTTTTTTTTACTTATGTCTCTCCTTTTACATCTATGAACACAAGAGCTGGATCAGACCAATGACCCATGTAGTCCTGCATCCTGTTCTCACAGTGGCCAACCAGAAGTCTGTAGGAAACCAGTAAGCTGGAACTGAGAAAGAGAGCCCTCCCCCCTTTTTCCGGTTTCCAGCAACGGGTATTCAGAAGCATTGCTGCCTCTGACTGAGAGGAGATATAATAGCCATCTTCAAATATCCTCAAGGGCTTTGTCACATGAAAGAGGGAGCATGCTATTTTTCTCCTGCTCTGGAAGGTAGGACTCGAGGCAATGGCTTCAAGTTACAAGAAAGTTACAAGTTACAACATTCGGAAAAACTTTGTGACAGTAAGAGCTGTTTGGCAGTGGAACAGACTCCCACGAGAGGTGGTGAACTCTCCTTCCTTGGAGGTTTTTAAGCAGAGGTTGGATGGCCATCTGTCGTGGATGCTTTAGCTGAGATTCCTGCATTGCAGGGGGTTGGACTAGATGACCCTTGGAGTCCCTTCCAACTCTAAGGTTCTATGACTGTGGAGGCAGAGCACAGACATCATGGATATTAGGCATGGACAGTCTTTTTCTGCAATCCTTGGTGGCCGTCCTGCGGGAGTGAGTTCTTTTTGCACATTTTTGGAGATCTTTTTTTGTAACAAGTAACTAACAAGTTCAAAAAGAAGAATGAATAATGATAATTAAATAATTGTGGTTTCAACATCCATAAAATTGGAGCATTTGGCTTCATACACTTATCATTCTACTTTCAAGGAGGTTCCACTTTCTTGGTTTTTGTTTAGTTTTGAAGCGTTCTGGCTTTATTTTACTGCCAATTGGAGTAAATATTTCATTGCAGCTATTCAAAGTTGCCCATCAGCTTGGTAATTCCGAAGCTGCTATCATTTATTCATACCGCTATCAAGCTGGTGCAAGAATAATACGTTATTGTGATGGGTTAATATAATAGCTACAAAAAGAGGCACTAGAATTAATGCTTAATGGGAAATTGAGATAGGAATGAAGGAAACCCTGTCAGATGAAAGTGTTTTTGTTTGGCCAGTTGCTCCTTACCAGATTGTGGAAGGAGTCTCTCATTTGAACATGATTATGTTACGCTGAATATACTCCAAGCCCCTGGACAGCCCCGGAGCTCACTCTTGTTGCCAACATGCAAAATGATTAAAAGCTTTTAATGCAAGGCCTGGGAATCGCTCATCTGCAAAAGCACATTGCCAAATGAAGACCATAATTCAACCAAAATAGCTGGAATTCAAATGTATAAAGAGAAGAGAAATGTATCATTAGCTTGGAAGAATGTGCTCTAAATCCAGAACACATTATTGTGCCAGGACAGTATTTCATTGTTTGGTGAGTTGTTGCATGTGCATATTCCACTCTTGAATGGTAAAGGGCTCAGTGCCTCAAATAATAATAGTATGGAGAATGATCCCTGACTCCCAGGAGCCTCCAATGACACAGCTGGATCCAGAAGCACCCTCAGACTGCAAACTTGCTCCTTCGGGGGAAGAGCAACCCCATCCAGGGTAGGCAGTTGATCACTTTTTCAGACATGGAAACCACTCGCCCATAATGCCTCTCTCTTGCATCAAAAAACATTTTAAACCCTGACAGACACCAAGTGGTCTTAGCCTGCCAGTGGAAGGGTAACAAAGAGGGAGCCAGTCTAACCTCTCTTGGGAGGGAATTCCATAATATGGGAGCAGCCACAGAAAAGGCTCCGTCTTTTGTGTCACCACAAACTTTGTTGATGGAACACAGAGAAAGTGCTCACCCAAGGATATTGGCACCTGGGCAGGTTCAACAAAGTCCTTTTTTTAAAGTTTACAGACACCTGCTGTCACTGAACTAGCAGTGAGATATTCCATCTCTTAGACAAGAAGTAGATTATTTTATCCAGATCATCCTCATCTGCCAGACTAACCACCAGGAATATCTTTCAAGGCAAGCTGTTATATCACAACTGAGAAAGACAATGACTTTCATGTTCAACCCCTCCAGATCCACAAATAAATAAATGTGAATCTAGAAGAATTTTATCTGAAATAGTAATGCTATGAAGGCCTTTAGGAAGCAGGGAGATGTCGGATCATACAAGTTGCTCATGAGACGCTGTAAAGAAATGGGAGGGGGGAATGGTGAGAATAATGGATTCTGGATTGATTCTGCATCTTGGCAAACTTCAAATTCAAAGAGCCTGCTTTCAATATATTTATGCACCTGATCCAAGCTCTATTTTTTAGAATTAGAAAATCAATACCAAATGCCTGGTTTTTTATTTCACCATGAGGCATCCCAGCTATTCCGCTTTTTACTGTATCCTGGCGCCAATATCCAGTCCATCCATATCTAATTAAAATAGTAAAGCAACATGCCATGAAGATGCACATCGCAACAGGGCATGAGTTCCACTTTCAGATATTTTCCAGTATTTAACGATCCTCTGACTTGGGAAACTTCCCAGTTTTATCCCCATAAGTTAGCTGAAAAGCATTTTCCCAGCATATGCCTGAAGACCAGGGATGACCAAGTTAGATTCTTGCTTACTTGCAAATCCAACATGGTTTGTGATGGCATACATAGAATAAGGAGCATAAGGAACTGTAGAGTCAGATCACCAGTCCATCTTTTGTCTTTTCTGATTGGCTAGTGGTTCTCCAGGATATCATCTAGGTTTTTCTCTCAGACCTACCTGGAGAGGCCAGAGATTGAACCTGGGCCTTTGTACAGTGGTACCTCAGGTTACAGACACTTCAGGTTACAGACGCTTCAGGTTACAGACTCTGCTAACCCAGAAATAGTACCTTGGGTTAAGAACTTTGCTTCAGGATGAGAACAGAAATTGGACTTCCGGCGGCGACGCCATCGCGGGCGGTCGTGGGTTGCCTCGGCAGCGAGGCGACCCAGGCCGACCCGGGGGTTGGAGCCCCGCTACCGCAAAGCGGGGCTCCGGTGAGGCGCGGGAAGAGCGTCCTGCGCCTCGGGCTCCCCGGCGGGCCCATTAGGGCTCCGAACCCTTCCCTCGTTCCCCCTGTAAAGGGGGAGTGGGGGTGAAGGGACTACGGAGCCGGGCTATAGGGGAAATGCCCCAACCGGGCCGGCGAAGCGGCGGCCGCCGCTCGCGGTGAGCGACATCGTTCTACCTATAGAAGAAAAAAAAAGAGGAAGCCCGGTGGTCGTGAGTATGCAATTGGATCTATTTTTTGACATTTAGAGCGCCGGGAGAGACGACGGAAAGGAAGCCTGTTTTTCTCCCTTCGGCGCAGAAGAAAATAACTGCTTAAAGAGTAACTGCTGTTACAGTGATGGATACAGTGTTTTGATTCTGGATAAGTGAGTTGACTAGATCCCCTTGGGGGAATGAGACAGTGACAAATATCTCTCTTTGGAATGGACACTTTGTAATCTTTTCGCCCTGACTTCAGGGAAAATGGCTGCGGAGGTTTGGAGTTGAGTGGAAAAATACTGTGTCTAAGATGGGAAACATTGAAATTTGATACCCTATACCCACTTCCACTATGTTGGGTTTCGTTTTTGAGTTGGTCTTGGACTCAGGATTGACTGATGAACAAAGGATTATTTTTCTGAGGCTGGAATTGCTTAATCAGAGATTGGTTATGTTGAACCGGGATATGGCAGAAAACGTATTTCCCACAGAGAAGACTTTTCAGGATATTGCTGTATTGGGAGAGAGCCTTGGCAAGGAGCTGAAGGGGATTCTTGAAGAACAGAGTAAAATGGATTGGCAACTCCGGGAACAAGAAAGGTCCTACGGGGGTGGCAGACCCAGGACCGGGAAGTTTTTTATATCCAACTTCTGGGGTGAGAGCTCGGGAGTGATGGGGAAAAAATTATTACTAAGTCTACAAACAAAAGAAGAATGGAACATCGAACCGGAGAAACTGGAAGGTGATGAACTGTATACCCTGATGCTCTTTGCGAGGATTGTTATGAACTCTGTCTGGATCTGTGGACTTATAAGAAAGGAGGACAATTTGAGGAGCGGCCTCGGTGCAAGACGGAGAAGGAAAATGGATAGAAGGGGGATAGGATAAATTGTTTTAAGGGTAAAGTTAAGATGGTCTATTATGGTACCCTGAAGCCGGTGTGTCAAGATTTTAAGTTTTTGAACTAGAGAAGAGATATTGTAATTTTTTCTTTATTAGCAGCAGTTTAAGGAAAAGAAGTTGTTTGATATGATTTGATTTAAGAAATAATATGTTAAGATATGAAGTTTTGTTTTTAATTATTATGAAGTCTATAATATGATTAGATTTTATTAGTTAAGAAGTGTTATATTATTGTGAACTAAAAAATAAGAATTTAAGAAGAATGTTTAGTTTTGAATTTGTATATGAATTTAATTTTAGAGATGTGAAGTTATTAAAGTAAAATTTGGAATTGAAGCCGAAGGAGAGAGAGCAGGGGAAGTCAACGTAATGATTCAACCAAGAATTTTTTTTAATGAAAACAAGAAGAAGAATCGTTGGTGTGTCTATATTTGTTTTGTTATAGTTGTAGTGGGTGGGTGTTTGGGTTAATGTTGGTGAAGATGTTGGATTGTTCTTTGTTATGGAAAAACCAATAAATTCTTTATAAAAAAAAAGAGAACAGAAATTGTGCTCTGGCGGCGTAGCGGCAGCGGGAGGCCCCATTAGCTAAAGTGGTACCTCAGGTTAAGAACAGTTTCAGGTTAAGAATGGACCTCCAGAATGAATTATGGTAAGTTCTTAACCCGAAGTACCACTGTATATGCAAAGCAGATGCTCTGCCACTGAGCTGCAGCCCTTCTGACTGGAAAGGAAAATGTGTTTTTGTTGCAGACAGTGTCATCACCCATTTCGTCTCCATCTTCAAGCTGTTAGAGTTTCACTTGTGGGTGGGCTCCAAAGATAATCACACTTGATGTCACAAACAAACAAACATTGTATATAGCTTTTGCCTGTGGCACACCATCCCATCTCTCTAACCCTAACTGAGCTGTAGGCAGCAACAAGACCCTAGCTTGCATCCAACACTGCCATTGTGAGAGCGCAACAAACCTCTGCTCACATAATAGGACTTTCCTTTCTCACCCCACATGCAGAATCTGCTACTGAGAGTTGGGGAGTGCTGGGAGCGATTGGAGCCGCCATCCAAACATCTGGAGGGCACCAGGTTGGCAAAGGCTGAATTACAGGTTTAAATGGAAAACTATATTCCTCAGGATTCCTAGTGGCAATGGATGTGTCGTGCCATACACTGAAAGCACTATGATACCACTTTTAACAGTTGTGATGTCTTCTCCCGAAGAATTATGGGAGCTGTTAGCAGATCTCTTTTCCCCTCACAGAAATACGATCCCCAGAGTTCCTTATGAAGAGGGATTGATTGTTAAGCCACTCTGAGGACTGTAGCTCTGTGAGGGGGGCCTGGTAACAACTCTCAGCACCCTTAACAAACTAAAGCTCTCATAATTCTTCGGGGGAAGCCATGACTGTTAAAAGTGGTATCTTAGTGCTTTGAACATTTGGTGTGAATGTGGCCTAAGTTTGCACTGAAGCTTCCATATCTACTGGGGAGCAAGGGAAATTATGGGTGATGTTTCTGCCGCTGCCAGCCTTTCGTCAGTAGTTCCTAACCTTTCCTCCTTCCTAACAAAATAAGTTTGAAAAGAGAGTAAGCTGGATGGGGGCAGAGACACGGCTCACCATTTAATGCTCTCAGCTGCTGCAATTTTTAAATTGGACCATAACCGTCTAATGTAATTTGCTGCTGCTTCACGAGCAGCTGTTTGTATTCACAACTCTGCATAATAATCTGCCTTGGTTTTATGGTATCCTTCAGTATCTGGCATCTCTCCTTCCTTGGTCTGCCTATGCTCCTCATCATACCAGACTACATTAAATATCCAGCTTTTCAAGAAATCCGCTAGCTCAGGCTTTTGTTTCAGAATCCAGGCTTACAGGCTGAAGTCTACCCCATACATCAAAAGCATGCTTTAACCATCAAGGTTTCCCCCAGAGAATTCTGGGAGTTGTTAGCAGACCTCTATCCCCCTCACAGAGCTACAACTTCCCAGAGTTCCCTGGGAAGAGGGATAGATTGATAAGCCATTCTACACTTCCCAGAATGCTTTGGAGGACACCATGACTGGTAAAGTGGTGTAATGCGGAATTCAATACAGTGGTACCTTGGTTGGCAAACGCCTTAGTTGTCGAACAGATTGGCTCCCGAACATCGCAAACGCGGAAGTGAGTGTTCCAGTTTGCGAACGTTTTTTGGAAGCCGAACTTCCAACGTGGCTTCTGTTTGAGTGCAGGAAGCTCCTGCAGCCAATCGGAAGCCGTGCCTTGGTTTTTGAAGCATTCTGGGAGTCGAATGGACTCCCAGAACGGATTAACTTCGAGAACCAAGATACCACTGCATCTGCTTTGTTTTTTTTTTTTTAATAAATTTTTATTATTTTCAAATATTCCAATTTACAACTAATTCAACATCCAATACACATTATATCAACCATTGCTCCACCGAGCTGCGACTTCCCTCCCCCACGTCAGCTGGTTTTCTAGTCCAATCTTATCGCACAGTTATTATTCACCATCTTAGCCTATGTCAAAGGTTTATTCCAATCCTACCAGTGTCTTTAAACTTCCTCTGTTCAATCTTAAATACTCCACAAATTTACTCCACTCTTTTCGAAACCTCGAGTCATCCTGGTTTCTGACCCTGCCGGTCAGTTTTGCAAGTTCCGCATATTCCGCCATCTTCGTCTGCCACTCATCAATCGTTGGCAATTCCTGTAGTTTCCACTTTTGGGCAAGCAATATTCTCGCTGCAGTTGTTGCATACATGAACAGTCTTTTATCCTTCTTGGCTATTTCATCTCCCATCAACCCCAATAGAAAGGCCTCAGGTCTCTTTGGGAAGGTATATTTAAACATCTTCTTAAGTTCATTATAAATGGATTCCCAATAGGCCTTGACCTTACCACAAGTCCACCACATGTGATAAAAATTCCCTTCCTCCTGTTTACATTTCCAACACATCTTATCATGTATTCTATACATTTTTGATAATTTTACTGGAGTCAAATACCATCTGTACATCATCTTATAAACATTTTCCTTCAAAGCTACACACGCAGTGAATTTCAAAGTCTCTTTCCATAATTTTGTCCATGCATCATATTCTATATTGTACCCAAAGTCTATAGCCCATTTTATCATCACTTCTTTCGTCAACTCATCTTTAGTATACCATTCTAACAACAAATCATACATTTTTGTCAAAAATTTGCCTTTACCTTCTAATAGCTCAGTTTGTAATCTAGATTTTTTCTCCTCAAAACCAATTTTTCTATCCTCTAACAACAGATTGTTCACCTGGTGATATTGTATCCATCCTGTGAAAGTATCTTCAATCTGGTGATAAGGTTTTAGCTTCCATCCTCTTTCCGTTCTCATTAACAAATCCCCATATGTGGGTCTTTTACCTTCCATATTGACTTTCTTTAATGTAAGTACATCAATCGGTGAGATCCACCATGGGGTTTTACTCTCCAAAAGTCTCTTATTCCTATCCCAAACTTCAAAGATGGCCCTCCTTATCACATGGTGCAAAAAACCTCTATGAACTTTTACTTTGTCATACCAAAGATAGGAGTGCCATCCAAATCTATTGTCATATCCTTCTAAGTCTAAAAGATCAGTGTTATGTAATGACATCCATTCTTTTATCCAACACAGGCAGGACGCTTCATAATACAGTTTCAAATCTGGTAGGGCGAAGCCCCCTCTTTCCTTCTTATCTATCAACAATTTATATTTTATTCTTGGCTTCTGCCCTTGCCAGATGAATCTTGACAATGTTTTTTGCCATTCTTTGAATTGTCCTGTCCCTTTAATTATTGGAATCGTTTGGAATAGAAACAACATCCTCCCTCCCCCCCCCGACTGGGGGTTTCGATCTCCTTTTATATCATCAATTAATCCTGCCCCGATGGGTTTTATAATCCACCCCCCCCCGATAGGGGAACGCGACTTTCCACCACCAATCTCTCCGGATTAGGAAATGGGATATCCGATTTTCAAAAAGACCCCCCACTGCAGTCCCACTACCATCAACTTGCTCAGGATCATACCAAATACGAAAAGTTAATGAGTTAATAACTCCGTGCCCTCTGGATGGGTTGTACCCCCTCCACAGCACTTCTTTTCCTGAGCTATTGCTCGGTAGGCTTTAAATATTGGGCTGAGGTACAGGCGATCTTCCACCCCCCAACCTCACAGCAGGGACTTCTCCAGGGGTCTCCCGAGGTTTCTCCACTACTCCAAAGTCCAAATACTTCCAATTCGCAACCACAGTGCCTTTCTCCCACACAGAAAAGGTCTTAATAAATTCAGTTACTCACTCCAGCTTATAGATCACTCCTGTGACGCTCTGTCCTGCGCCATTTTTCTCACCACTGTCGGGCGGACTCCCTTTTTTCGCCCTTCAACTTCACAAATTCTTTCCACAGTTTCAATTAACTTGAAATTTGCTGGGGTTATACCCTCTTCTTAAATCCGAATCCGTTTTTAATTTAAAGGAAATCCAGCGCTTTCACCAGGAGCCAGAGGCTGCGCAACGCGGGGATAGCGATGCTCCCTTGCGCCAGCAGCTCGATCCCGTCTTGCGGATTTACTACAAAATCCGCCGATCAGGAGAGCACGCTTTGGCGCTGCTGGGTGCCACCGACCACAGGGTACCCCCCCGTGGGTCTGGGGGTCGCAGAGCCTTTGCGAACCTCCTGAAAATTCCCTACGTTGCTCGGAATTCCCCGAGGGGCTATTCCGCGCTCCCTCCGATGGCCGCGCCGAACCGGAAGTGCCACTGCATCTGCTTTGGATGTGGTCCTGGCATCCTTCAGACGTGTTTTACTGTATTGATTTTGTTCATTGTTTTGATATGTCTCGCTGCATTATGTATAGTGTAAATCACTGGGAGATGGTTCATTAAAAAGCAATATACACATAGGAAAATGTAATAATAGAATCGTAGAATTGGAAGGGAACCTGAGGGTGGTCTAGCCCAACTCCCTCCAATGCAGGAATCTCAGATAGGTCACCTGTGGCACATGGCCATCCAACCTCTGCTTAAAAACCTCCAAGGAAGGAGAGTCCACCTTGCAATGACACATATGATCTTTCCCTGAAATGCTTGCAAAGACCTGCATAACATGACATTGAATCCCACCCACTTTCTCTTTTCTCTAAAGCAAGGGTTGACAATGGGTGCCCTCCAGGTGTTGTGGACTACAACTTCCATCAGCCCCGGTGAGTTGATCTCCCCGGTGAGGGATGATGGGAATTGTAGTCCATAACATAGATGTGCTACTCCTGCTGTGGGGAACCTTTGGTGTTCCAGATATGGCTGAACTACAGCTCTCCCCATCCCTGGCCATTGCCCATGCTGGTTGATGGGAGTTGTAGTTCAGCAACATCTGAGGACCAAAGGTTCCCCACAGCTGTGCTACTTTATTAACTGCCCTAGGAATATAAATCTATGTTGATTATAGGGGATATAAATGTTGAAAATACAAATAAATATATAAGTAGCAAAGCTTCTATGACACTTCCTTATCAGGAAGAACTTCCTGACAGTGAGAGCTGTTCGGCAGTGGAATTTGCTACCAAGGAGTGTGGTGGAGTCTCCTTCTTTGGAGGTCTTTAAGCAGAGGCTTGACAGCCATCTGTCAGGAATGCTTTGGTGGTGTTTCCTGCTTGGCAGGGGGTTGGACTAGATGGCCCTTGTGGTCTCTTCCAACTCTATGATTCTATGATTCTATGTTAGCAATTCAATCAGTTCCTATTCAATAGTTTTGCAGGTTTTCTGCCTCTGTTTTCTCGATAAGGACCTTAAAAAAAACCCTTAAAGGAATATGAAAGCACAATAACTAAGCATGCCTATTTAATTAACTAATATAAATTACCATGAAATTTATTTTAGTTTTATTTATAAACAGTTACCGGAACTGCTGAGGAATGGATTTTAATTTCCATAGCTCGGCCTGATATATC
Source organism: Lacerta viridis (assembly GCA_900245905.1). NCBI lineage: Eukaryota > Metazoa > Chordata > Lepidosauria > Squamata > Lacertidae > Lacerta > Lacerta viridis. The sequence continues at coordinate 745,684 of OFHU01003698.1, read as the reverse complement.
TGAAATACTCAGAGAACAGAATTCTTCCTAACGCAGTGCACCCCTTCTGAAAAAAATAGTACAAATCAGGTCCATTGAGCAGGAAATTCTTAATTCACAGCAAAACAACAACAACAACCAAAACACACCCACCCACTTTGACTTGATAGCCTAAAACTCTAAGGGTAGCATAGGAAATGTTGAGCATTGTGGCTTGCTTGGAAAGTGGTCAGAATATATATTATTTTGCTTCCATTCCTCTACATAAAGGAAGCAGGTGAGTGGGTGGGTATAAAAGGACAATAATTTTAGTGAGTTTGAGGGCATTTTCAGACAGTCAGTATTTTGGGGTGGCAAATTCATGTTGTGCAGTTACAGTTGATGCAATCAACCTGTTTCCCCCAGAAGACTGGACCTTTTGCGATAAGGAAAGTGAGGGGGAAATGCTCTGGAATGTGTGGCACAACACTTCTGATGGTGCAACCTGCCTGCAAACAAATAAGAATGACTGCTAATTAAAAAGCCAACATTGTGTTGTTGCAAAACTGTGCCACCCTGGCGCAAGAGGGCAACTGATATCAGCAGTTTTGGAAGAAGTGGTTGTTGTTGTTGTTGTTGTTGTTGTTGTTGAAAAAAGTTAAGGGAGAAGGTTCCCCCCCCCCGAATAATAGAATCATAGAATTGTATACTTGGAAGGGATCCCAAGGGTAACCTAGTCCAACCCCTTGCAATGCAGCAATCACAGCTAAATAATTTGGTTGGTTGGTTGGTTGGTTTTCTCCTGCTTGGAAACTAGGACCTGAACCAATGGCTTCAAGTTACAAGAAAGGAGATTCAAACTAAACATCAGGAAGAACATTCTGACAGTAAGAGCTATCTGACAGTGGAATAGACTTCAGTGGAAGGTGGTGGACTTCCTTGGAGGTTTTTAAGCAGTGGTTGGATGGTCACCTGTCATGGATGCTTTAGCTGAGATTCCTTCATTGCAGAGTGTTGGACTGAATGACCCCCAGGGTCCCTTCCAACTCTACAATTCTATGATTCAATGAATCTCTGGCAGATGGCCATCCAACTGCTGCTTAACAACTTCCAAGGAAGCAGAGTCCACCACCTTCTGAGTTAGTTCAGTAATGGGTCCAATGAAAACTGAATGTTGGCCATGAAGTGCTGAGAGACTGATGGGGACAAGGATGGAAAATTGAGTCAGGCAGGAGGGAATGGAATTGAGTTGTGAAGTCCCGAACAGGGATCACTCCACACTGCAACATTTACATGTGGCCTTAATGACAGAAGGAGACTTAGCCAGTAAGTGAAATCTTGCCATAGCACTGGAGTGACAATACAAATGGGCTTGGAAGGAGTGGCCAGACAGATTCATTTCACCAATGTCAGCCAACCCCCGTGGTTTCATTTATGCAGAGCCTTGGCTTTTAGGTGATCTGAAGGCTTGTTCCATTTAGAGAAAGAAAGAATGGAACACGCAATGATACAAGAGAGGCCTCCCTTTCGAGAACTTAATTCACATTTTGTGAACGTTCCAGCTGTGGTGATAAATAGTGTTAAGAACCGTGTGCTTACCTTTGTGTGCAGTTCCATACAGTGATCGATGTACTGTAGCCGGTTATCATTTTTCCTTCTCTTAATAGCCTGCAAAAACAAACATGCACGGAACATAAATCAACATGACTCATGATGTACTTGTTGAGCCACTTATTTCCTTGAATGGTTTTTCAGTGCCAAAAACCTTTTGATCTCCTTTGGCAGAGAAGTTTCCGCAACACGGCAGAGCAAGCCAAGTAGGGTAAGAGATAAACAGACTCCTCGGCTAATCGGGATGTCGGGTTTCCTTGCTTGCATTTTTTCCAGGAGCATGTGTTGTGATATGGGCTGGGAATGTCTGGTCGAGCATATTTTCAGTGGTCAGACATGTTCTGCATTTTCCTGCAGTCCAAAACCTTATTCAGGCTACCAGCTTTTGCAAATACAAGATCGCAGTCCATTTACTTATGCAATCAATCAATCAATCAATCCGTCTTTATTCCAATTGAAACTTCCTCCCAAAAGATCACAGGGAGGGGCGAAATACAATATTATTGATAAAGCAACATCATTGAAACACTACAAAGTTGAAACAATTCTACAACATTTCATCGAATACACAATTCTAGATGCTGAATGGAGTGCTCAAAACAATCCAGGGTGCAATTCTATACTTCTTTAAGAGTGGAGCTCCTGTTGCAATTTAGCTGTTGCTGGGCTACAACAACATTTTTTAAATGCTTGATGTTTTATCGTGTTTGTAATATTCTGTTGGGAGCCACCCAGAGCAGCCGGGGCAACCCTGTTGTTGTTGTTGCTGCTGCTGCTGCTGCTGCTGCTGTTGCTGCTGTTGTTACTATTATTGTTATTGTTGTTATTATTATTACAACTCCCAGCATGCATGACCCATGTTGGCTGGGGCTGATGGGAGATGGAGTACAACAACATCTGGAGGTCCATGGGCACCACCAGCCATGCCACGTCTGAGGGAATCAGTGGTTGAGGTGGAGCAAAAGGAATCAGGTGGCATTTGAGGTATAACAACAACAACAACAACAACAACAACAACAACAACAACAACAACAACAATTTATTTTTATACCCCGCCCATCTGGCTGGGCCTCCCCAGCCACTCTGGGCGGCTTCCAACACAATATTAAAATACAATAATTCATCAGACATTAAAAGCTTCCCTAAACAGGGCTGCCTTAAGATGTCTTCTAAAAGTCTGGTAGTTGTTGTTCTCTTTGACATCTGGTGGGAGGGTATTCCACAGGGCGGGTGCCACTACCGAGAAGGCCCTCTGTCTGGTTCCCTGTAGCTTGGCTTCTTGTAATGAGGGAACCTCAGAAGGCCCTCGGCTGGACCTCAGTGTCCAGGTAGATCGATGGGGGTGGAGACGCTCCTTCAGATATACTGGACCAAGGCCATTTAGGGCTTTAAAGGTCAGCACCAACACTTTGAATTGTGCTCAGAAACGTACTGGGAACCAATGTAGATCTTTCAAGACTGGTTTTATGTGGTCTTGGCAGCCGCTCCCAGTCACCAGTCTAGCTGCTGCATTCTTGATTAGTTGTAGTTTCCGGGTCACCTTCAAAGGCAGCCCCACATAGAGCTTTTGATCCAAATTGTTTAGGGCTTTGTAAATTAAAACAAGAAACTTGAAACTCACCCACTGATGAATCAGCAACCTGCGCAGCTGTCTCAGCAGTAGAGTTTCCAGGGATCTGCTCCCTTGAGGAGCCTGGTCTCTGCATTTTGCAGTAGCATCTGCTTCCTGACCAGATACAAGGCCTGCATAAAGTGTGTCCTGGTAATTCTTTTGCATTGTCCTACTGAATTTAGACTGGGTTTTTTTTAAATAAATGAGAACCCCCTTGAGCACTGATGTATTTGTGCAAAATGCAGTCCATGTGAGAGAGGACTTTTTCTACTTCTTTGTTTTTCTGTTTTTACTTTTGTTTAGATTAGTTTGGTTTTTTTATTGTAACGTATTATGAAAAGTCTTCGTAAAATCATATTTTTTAAAAAAATGCAGGACAGAAATGAATTGACTATGACATCTGTAAATTCCATTGTTTTGATGTATTTTTATATAAACCAAGCTGGGAACATGTTTGAACAGGAGTTGACACTGGTGATAAATAACAGATATTCTTGTGTTTGTGGATTAAATGGTGTGTGTGTGTGTGTGTGTGTGTGTGTGTGTGTGTGATGAAATTTAACATCAATAGCAGGCACTAAAACTAGGATGTGACTGCTTTGAGTTAGCTCGAACTAGTTCGAACTAGGTAGAAGAGTGTGAACAGAAGGGTTTTTGGATCTCTCAGCTATGTCTGCTCCTTGAAGATTAAATGTAAGCCCCTGGTAACTCTCAGAACTGTCTTGTAATCAGGAACGGATTTGAACTTAAACTGAGGGCACTGCAAAGAATTTAGCGGAATGATTACTGCATGTAGGTCATGACAGACCACCCTCGGATTATCTACACGCAGCAGGAGGGAGAAGAGGGGGCAACATCAATCGGGGTTTAAAGATTGGAGGCACCACTTTTATCAGGAGATCCTTCCCTCCAGCGTGGCACTTTACTTTAAGCAAGGAGCGAGTCCAATCTTAACAAGAAGTCATTGATTTTGTGGGGTTTTGAGCAAGTACATCTTCGTGCGAAGGTGACTGAACAGTGCACACTGTAACTTTTACTATGGCGAGTTGAGTTCTAAAGCTTCCTGTTTTTCTATAAAAGAAGACGGGCAAACCCACAGCATGTCTGACTGCACTCGTTTCTTCCACGTTAGAATCTGAGCACACACGACTCCACTTAGCACAGCTACGACATCGCTACACAAGCGGCCCACATTCTTCATATGACAAAACTGTATTCTTCCCAAGTTATTATTTTAATCACAGAAATTGCTTGAGAGAGGGGGGAACAATCTTCAGGAATCTAAGCCCCTGCCTTGGGCCAGAACTGGTCTGATCTCTTTAAGGGATAAACCAGGATTAAATTCATGGAGATATCATATGCCCCAACTGTCCATTTTCCAGTTAAATTTATGACCTTGTCATGTCGCAATCTTGTTTTGGGGAGATATGCCAGGTTGCACTTGGGTGTTGTTGTTGTTTTGCTTTTGTGGACACTTCTTATTTCAAACCTCTTCTCAAGGTCTCCAGAACGGGGGTAGGGAACCTGTGGCTCTCCAGATACTCTTGGACTCCAATTCCCATCAGCCTCAGTAAGTGTGGCCAATGGTGAGGGGTGCAGGGAGTTGTAGTCCCTGCAACATCTACAGGGGCCACAGGTTTCCCACACAAGCTCTAGAAATTAAGTGTTGGATGCAGGCATAGCTATGCTTAGAATAGACCCATTGAAATAAAGGCAACTTAAATCCGTTATGATGTAAATCACAGAATCATAGATTCATAGAATTGGAAAGGACCATGAGGATCATCTAGTTCAACCCCCTGCAATGCAGGAATCTTTTCCCCAACATAGGGCTCAAACATCCAGAGACAAGCCTGCTCCAAGCCAATTTTTGTAAGGTCGTGGATATAAGCCACACATTAACTTTTCATGGTAAAAAATTTTTGGGGGGTGGGGGAGTGGCTTATATTTGGGCCAATACGGTATGTCTCAAAGCAGCTGACAGTAAAATATACAATATACAAAAATGAAAAGCTGAATTAAATCTCAACCATTTGAAACTTCAGAAAAAGAAAGGAAAAAGAAAATGTCTGAGAAGCATTCAGGGTATAAAGGCCTGCTGAAATAAGACAGTCTTGCTCAGGTGTCAGAAACTCAGTAGGAGCAATGCCTGGCTAACTTATTGTGGGAGGGACAGTAGCATTGCATGGGGGGCATAGGGGCAGTTGGCCTGTGCGCAAAATTGTTAGGGGTGTAAAATTCCATAACATGTTGCTTCCTCAATACAGCTGCATGCTTCTTTTGTTGGCCTCTGTTGAAACTGCTTCTCTATGTGAACCAGAAAGTGACCTCTCCAGACAATGGAATGATTCTTCTTTTCTTATCTCTGTGGCTGTAATCTCCTGGGTGACATGGATGCTGTTACGCAGTTAATTGTGCATGTGTACTCCATGCATTTTCCTCCCTCCCCCTGTGCTGTCCCGGGCACTGACAACTCATGCTACACCACTGGGGAGGGAGTTCCATGGAGCTGGGCCCATAACACTATAAACAAGGCTTCTTGTTGACATGAGTTGTGCTTCCAGCCCACAGGGAACAACTAATTTTGTTCCCCCTGATTGTTGAAGGGGTACACAGGGTAAGGCAGTCCTTAATGTATCCTGGGCCTAAGTTATTTAGGGCTTTGTATATAACTACAAGACCTATGAACTTGGCTCAGTAGCAGACAGAAAGACATGGTACTGCTTTACCCCAGGAGCAGCTAGGTAACTCCAGCACCTTTCTGAATTAATGATGGGTGAATGCACAAGCAATTTTTCTGAACTAATGAATATGAGTTTCTTAAGAAACAAATTTCCCATGGCACAACTTCCAGTTACCTTTTGTTCTGATCAACAAATTCCCTGGTGCTTGCAAAATGATTGCATACTGATCTATCCTTTTTTCTTTTTTTCTTTTTGGCATGGAAAATTCTAATTTAGTTGTCATCATAACTTTCTGTTGTCACAAAAAATTACACAAAGGAATATATTTATTGTTTCCCTCTTAACAGCAGAAGAAATTATGTCTTCAGCAAAACAGCGCTGAAGCTTTCTTTCATCTTCATGCTCATTAGAGTTCAAAGGAGGGGAGAAAAGATAATTTTCAATGAAGATCGGGCAACTGCGATGACATTGGCAGGGCTTTGCAGAGGTAAAACATTAAACCTGTGGGGACTTGGATGCCGTCACTGTCAAAAGGGGACACATTTTTGGGACAGAAAATCCCCAGCTGCCTTTCTAGAGAACAACTGTGGAGCAAAAGGTTTGAACCAGGCCAGAACCTGTAATAAGTTCATCTTAAGAATGAGAGAATATCCTGCTGGATCAGGCCAGTGTCCCATCTAGTCCCAGACCCTCCAAGTGCCCCTGTTTTCCAGGGATATCCCTGATTCAGAGAAGCTGTTGCAGTTTCTGATTTGATCCTGGAATGTCCCACTTTTTCTTAGGATGCCCCTATTTTCATTGGAGAAATGTTGGAGGGTATGGAGTCCAGCATCCTGTTATCACTGTGGCCAACCAGATGCCTGTGGGATGCTCATAAGCAGGATCTGAGCACAGCAGCACTCTCTCTGCCTGCCGTTTCCAGCAACTGGTATTATTTGGAAGCAAGAACATCATTTCCCACGTTTTACTAATAATATTTAATACAATTAAGGCTTCAATCTTAAAGCCAGTCAGATGTGGCATGAGTGCCACTCTGCAAGTTGGAGGGCAGTTATGCCCCAGACAGCTCAATATACCCCTGAAAACTGTGGGCACAGATGTTTCTCAATTTGATTTTTTGTGTGGTTTTGTATGTCACGAAGAGTCGGACACGACTGAACGACTGAACAACAACAATGCATTGTGACTTGCCGTTATTTTTATTGATTATAGTTTAGTAATTCTTTATTGTAATTGTTAAGTGTAAATGGTTTAATTGTTATTTGCTGGTGTTTAATTTTACTGTTTACTGTTTTGTTCTAATGGATTTTTGAAAATTGCTTTATTTGATGTAAATGGTTTATTTTAAAGTTGTTTTTATTATGACTTTTTGTATTGGATCAGATTGTTATTAGGTGTGTGATCTTTGCTGTCTACTTTGTTGTTTCTTCAGCTTGCAAACAGCCTTCTGTATAGCAATATAGAAAGCTTCCGCATCCCTGAGAAGTGGTCATCCATTCCAGCCTCTGCTTAATATTTCACACTATTCAAAGCTGATATGCTATCTGTCAGAGGAAAGGCTGCATGGGGAAAGAACTCTTCATCTTGCAAGGGAAAGGCTGCGTTTATTCGGATGACTTCAAAGGCTAATGATCCTGTGAGTGGAACAAAATCAATATACGGTACATGTCTATCTGCTGCAACAAAGGGTGGGAGTTGAAGCAAGTCTCCCAAGGCCTTAATTATTTATAATGTTTGCAGGACTGATTCAAAGGAGATAATTGAGCAAGGCAAGGCCTAATGGATATTGCAGGAGGGAATCTGTGGCCTGCAAAACTTTGGCTGGAGCTTCTATAAATACTGGTGTAATTAAACTGGCACAGGTGAAGTTACTGGCCGTACAGTACAATATGTTCCTGACTTGTCTCCAAAGGAAAGACTTCCCCAAACTGATGTGCTGCAGAGATTGGAACTCCCGTCATCCCTGACCATTGACTTTGCTGCCTGGGGCTGGTGGGAGTTAACATAAGAACAGGAGAAGAGCCCTGCAGGATCAGGCCCAACTCAGCCAGCATTTTGCCCAACCAGATGCTTACGGGAAACCTGCAAGCAGCACCTGAGTGCAACATCACTCTCCCATACCCTCCAAGTCTTAATTTTCCAGGGTCAGTCTTGGAATTACAGGAGCCACCCTTGTTTCTGATTGTACCCCCAAACTGTCCTACTTAGCCTTCAATAGGATGTCCCTATTTTCATTGAAGAAATGCTGGATGGGATGCTTTTCCCTCCTGTGCTTCCCATCAACTAGGATTCAGAGGCATACTTCCTCCAACAGTGGAGGTAGAACAGAGTCATCTGCTAGGAATCACAGGAGTGCTGTTGTATTCAGGTCCTGTTTGCAGGGCTCCCACAGGCAACCCACAGGATGCTAGACAAGATGGTCCACTGGGTTCTTCTAACATTCTTTGATATGTTCATCTGAAATATTTCCTACCACCAAATGAACACAATGCTTCCCAAATTCTCCACCTTCAATTTGTGTGTTTGTATTTGGGCATTTTGCTTAGCCTTGCAGATCCAGCTCAGTAAAGCATAGCTTTGTACGAATATTTAGCAATGGTCTTTATGTTAAAATGACCCAGTGGTGGGTGTATGAGATGTAGAAAAAGTAGTCTGCCCAGGAAGGGCTGTAGCTGTGCAAAGTTGTTTAATATTCACTTGCTGCTTGGAGTGGGGGGCTGTTTAGGAATCTTCAGACACCAGGTTGTAATTGCTGGAGGTGTTAATTAGCCAAGCAGGTGATCTTGTTAGTCAGAGGGCTCTGTAACCTTGGTAATTTCCACAGCATAATGAATTAGACGGCTCAATTCAGGGACTCTCTGACATATAAACCAGGGTTGGGAAGCTGTAATATTTTGCCATTGTGGTTTCTTCTCCCGAACCATGGGTATCTCATATGAAAATCCATTTCTCCTACATCCATTACTGTATTTGCATGAGAACCTACCAGATAATCTACCAAGGAAACCCTTCAAAATGTCTTGGTGCAAAGCTGAACGAGATGAGTGTGCTGCAGTGATTAAAATGTTGGTTTGAATTCCCACCCAGCAACGAACCATATGCAACTTTTCAATTTGAGGCAGAAATGGATGAAATCTGCAGCCAATCTCACCCTTTCTGAGGACACTAATCCTGCAAAATTTCAGAAGGAAAGCTGCCATTGATTTTCCCACAAGGGCAGCTGTTATTGTTTTAGGGTGAGTTAAAAAAAGAATAATGCAATTTTCACTAGTGTTTAATGGACAATTGATCTGAAAATGGCAGACATATATGAGAGGTACCCCTGGGTAATAAACCTACCAAATTTCAAAGAAATTGGCCCAGGGATGAGAAGAATTAACAAGGATTTGCTTTCTGGGCAAAATAACTCCCTCTGATGATAAGCTTAACTTGCAAACCATAACAGACCTCACCCTCCATCTTCTCCCTACTCTAGTGTTTGCTCTCCTTTCCCCCATCATCCCATCCTGGCTTTATTGGATTAGAATAAGTTTAGAGACATTCCTTTTGCTTTCAGTAGGCTTATGTATGCCGAATATTTCTTTTAGGTCTGGATCCCCGAGGTGCCACAAAATACTGCTGGCACCCTCACTTTGAATCATGCAGCCTTTTACAGATTCCACTTGGTTTTCTGATGAGCCAAAAACCCCTCTTCCCCTGTTATGCTCTCTGATTTGCCTCAGAGTTCAGGATCCATCTTAATCCAATGCCCACCCCAGACTTAATATCCCCTCCCTGTCAGAAGATGCATTCAGGTATCACCTATGTCACACTTGATGTGGGTGGTGCTGTGGTCGAAACCACTGAGCCTCTTGGGCTTGCCGATCAGAAGGTCGGTGGTTCGAATCCCCATGATGGGGTGAGCTCCCGTTGCTCGGTCCCTGCTCCTGCCAACCTAGCAGTTCAAAAGCATCAAAGTGCAAGTAGATAAATAGGTACCGCTCTGGCGGGAAGGTAAACAGCATTTCCGTGCGCTGCTCTGGTTCGCCAGAAGCAGCTTAGTCATGCTGGCCACATGACCCGGAAGCTGTCTGCAGACAAACACCGGCTCCCTCGGCCAGTAAAGCGAGATGAGCACCACAACCCCAGAGTCGTCCGCGACTGGACCTAACAGTCAGGGGTATCTTTACCTTTACCTTTATGTCACACTTAGCTTGGTCCTAAAATAGGTTGCATTTGTGCTTTTTTAAACGGATTGGTATAATTGGTAAAAACAAGCCTAAGAGCTATAATCTGTATTTGACAAGTATCAGAATAGTTTTGCGCAATCTTGCTTAAGTTGTTTTTGCATTGATCCTGCAGAATAACTTGTTAAATTTTAAACACGCTTCTTACAAAACGATATCTTCTGAATCAGTGAGGAGGAACACTAAAAGTGACAGCAACATTTACATTCCATTAGTGATGATGAGCTGCAAATCGAACTGGAGGTGTTGTTGTGCCAGTATGCTGAAGCAGCAGTGTGAACATATTAATCTTTGTCTTGTTAACCCAATCTTTAAATGAGTTTTTAATGTTTAGGGTTTATGTTATCTTAGGCATCCCACTGCTACCCCCAAACATAGTCCTGTTTTTCTGAGGAAAGCACTTTAGGTCTTCCTTCATAGATTTGCGGAAGGGACATGGGTGGCGCTGTCGTCTAAAGCACTGAGCTTCTTTGGCTTGCTGATCCTAAGGTTGGCAGTTCGAATCCATGCGACGGGGTGTTCTCCCATTGTTCTGTCCTAGCTTCTGCCAACCTAGAAGTTCAAAATCATACCAGCACGAGTAAATAAATAGGTACCGCTGCAGTGGGAAGGTAAACGGTGTTTCCATGCGCTCTGGCACTTGCCATGGTGTTCTGTGCACCAGAAGTGGTTTAGTCATGCTGGCCACATGACCCGAAAAAGCTGTCTGCTGACAAACACCAGCTCCCTCGGCCTGAAAGAGGAGATGAGCGCCACACCCCATAGTAAAATTTGACTGGACTTAACCATCCAGGGGTCCTTTTCCTTTACTTTTACCATAGATTTGCATAGAGAATTCCCTAACCGTGGCTTTAAGGAAAGGACGACAGATGGTACTTAGAGAAGAGACAACGAGGTCTCCTACTGCACATTTGCTAAATTTGGGCCACCAGGGGTCCTTTTCATCTTTGAAGTATCTGCTGAGGAACCCCCTGTACACTGCAGAACATTTGGTGCAGAGTCAGTTCATGCAGAGGAAGCAAGCAGTGTCCACTCTGAATCAAGTCAAAGCAGACAAGATCAGGACCTTGGATAGCGCTGCTGGCTAAAGCATCCTCTTTCTTTGCCAGCTGCTGGAAATGTTGTCTTTGCAGGGAGCTATGGGTAACTGGAAGACAGGAGTGCCTGGCGTGCTCTGGTCCATGGGGTCACGAAGCCTAACAGAGACCTGGAGGGTCATAGGTGCTGTCTCCTTTGCTGCAGCTGGTTGAAGGACCATTGACTTATTATGTGACTTCTGCGTGACCAGAGGTGTTTGCTATACAGCAAAGTCTTCAGAGCAAGAATCAGAATCAGAATTGTAGAGTTGGAAGGGACCACAAGGGTCTTCTAGCCCAACCCCCTACAATACAAGAATCTTTTTGCCCACCATAGGGCTTGATCCCACAACCCTGAGATTAAGAGTCTCATGCTCTACCAACTGAGCTATTCCAGGAGATGATGGGCTTCATCCTATTCATGAAAGGGCCTCAGATAAGGTTCCTAGTTCTCTCCTTAAGGATACAGCCTGAATATCATCCTAATCAGAGTCTTCTGTGCTTGTTTCAGATAACTGCACATCACTGTCTGGAAGGTAACATATCCTACCATTGCAATCTATAATGAGCTAGATCAGGCTTCCTCAACCTCGGCCCTCCAGATGTTTTTGGCCTACAACTCCCATGATCCCTAGCTAGCAGGACCAGTGGCCTGGGATCATGAGAACTGTAGTCTCAAAACATCTGGAGGGCCAAGGTTGAGGAAGCCTGAATTAGATGCTCAGTCTTTTGTCAGTTCAGTTGCATCTCCCTGGGCTGAACGTGATTTTTCAGGGCAGTGAGTTACAACATCTGTTTCACCTGTTTTGCTCAGATGGGGTCCCTTAGAGACAGCGATGAGTTCTTTAGAGGATTCAGCTGGCAGGATGCTTCAGTGCTGTGAGACCTCATGTGACCTCCCTTCTTGAGTTCTTTCAGGCTGCACAAGAGACAGAGTTCACAGGATCCGCACATAATTCAAAAACATTATGTCATTTCTGTGCAGTCAGATTCCATCCGTTTGTGTCTCCGTGACTTTGGCAGAACTGTAATAGTTATTTTATTACATTCATGGGCCATCCTGACTCCAAGGAACTTAAGGTAGGATTTGTGGCTTTTCCTTCCTTCTGCCTCCAGTCGCATTTAATCCTCACACAAACCCTGCAAGGTAGGTTAGAGGTAGTAAGCAAGCTGCCTAAGGTCACCCAGTGAGCTTTACAACAGAGTGGGAATTTGAACCCATTCAAAGGCTGCATACACACCATATATTTAGGACATATTTAAAGCACATTGCTCTCTCTCCCCCCCACCCCCAAATCATGAGAACTGTGATTTACCCCTCACAGAGCTACAGTTTCCAGCCCACTTAACAAACAGCAGTTCCCAAAATTCTTTGGGAGGTCCTTTAAACATTTGGTGTGGCACACTGACACATTGTAGCATTTCCAAGAACAGAGCACATTCTACCCAGCCACAATTCTGTGATCCCGATCACACTGTATTCTTAGAACTGGAACACAGAGTGGAAAGTGAATTCAATTTCAGCCTAAAAGTGCCCACAATGACTTTGATGGTGAACGATTCTCTCTCTGCGGCTCACAGCTGCTCTCTAACTAGCACATGAGTTGCAAGTAAAATAACTTTCTGTCCTGCTATTATGCTGTGTAACTGATCAGAGTCTTACACAATGATGAAGAACTATAAATGTCACACTTTTGGTGGCAAGCAACGGTTTCATGGGTTGTATTGCAGAATTAGTCTATCCGTGCAATTCATATCATGTGGATAAGGAATCAGAATCAGGGAGAAGCACATTCACCCTCCTCCTTCAAAGACCAGCATATTCCAAATAACGTAAGAACATAATACAAACCCTGCTGGATCAGGCCAGTGGCCCATCTAGTCCAGCATCCTGTTCTCACATTGGCCAAACAGATGCCTAAGGGACCTGGAATGCTGACCCTCACTTCCTTTTCTACACAATGTTGATTTCATGGGAAAAGGAATGTCTGCAGAGGGCTGTGGCCTACCAGGATTCCGCTCAAGCGAGCCAACACTGTTGATTAAACCTTCAACTGCAGATCTTAACTAGAGCTTGATTCACACAGGCCTTTATATCACTTGTAGCAGTTAACATCATTACTGCGCACTTGATAGCCATCAGCTGAATGTGTGAACTTAGCTAAATGTGTAGACTGAATCGAGATGCCATTGTACTCAGCCATGGTAATATGGAGAGTGTTCTCTCTCTGGTGTTTTAACTGAGATGGCCCTTTCGCATATGTAACTCAGTAGCCTAAGTACTTTTTAAGTCATCATGGGATGAACAGTCATGCATGAACTTAGCTCAATGGACTTCAGAGCCAATGGGGTTGTGAAGGAAACAGGAAGTCCAAGTGCCTCCTGTTTCCTGTTCCAAACTCCATGGGTCACTCTTCTCCTTCCCAGAAAATGTGAAACCTCTCCCCCACATCAGGTGCTTCCAAACCTTCCAGGTGAGTAAATGAAGATGTTGTGTGTTTCAGGCATGATGGTGTAATATAGAAAAACAGGAACCACCAGGCAGCACCACCAATTCAAAACACACCATCATCTTATTCTCAAAGCACAGGTATAGGGAAGGTGAAGTGTGTTTGAACTCCCAAGTTTGTTTGCTGTGGCTTTGGGTTTGGGTTTTGTTTTTGTTTTTGTTTTGTTTTTTAAAAAGAGACAGTGAGAGCTGTGCTATAAAACTCCGAGCCTTACAATAGCAAAACTCCCTTCAGCTTGATTTAGAATGTAAAGCTCTTTCCCAGTTCAGGAAAAGTGTGTCTGTTTTCTGAGAGATTTCTTTTGGCCCAAGAAATTGGCAAATGTTTTGCCATTCCAGCTGGGCAAGAATTTTGAAGGAAAAGACACTCAATTAGTAATACACCTGAATGTTACAAACTGGACAAGTGCATATTTCTCTGAGCATGTGACTACAAATTTCAATGGCATCGCTTTAAGGGATTTGGGTGCTTTTAAAGTAAGGGACTTGGGTGCGTGGGTGCTTTCAAAGTTAACCATGGACACCTATGGCAGGAATGGCAAAGCTGTGAGCCTACAGAAATTGACTCCAGCTCTCAGCATCCCTGACCATTGGCCATACCAGCTGTGACTGATCAACATCTCGAGGGACACAAGTCCCCCTTCCTGACTTAGGGTGTGTGAAAACAAATTCAGGGAAATTTCTATTGCATCAGGAAAGAATGAAGAAAAAAAGTCCCTGCAATAAGTCAAATCAGCCTGCTGGTGAATTTAAGGAGAAATTGTGGAATGAATTGTAAAGCACATCTTGTGATTTAGAGAAATGCTGCCTTGGCTTTTGTTCCTCATGACTGGGGATGATAAAGCTCACGGAAACATATTTTAAGTGTTCAGTGGACCTTAAATAATCTAATATTATCCCCCATTGAGTCTATGCTCTAATCCACAGTTTAGATAACTCGTGGGTGGAACAGATCTTTTCCATCTGTTTTGCTTATGTGATTACAAATATTGGCCAGGATCCAAAGAGGTTTCAGCTAGCAGGAAATAATGTGCACCAGAGCTGAAATTAATATTCAGACTTTTGCCATTTTTTCCCACTGGTTTAATTTGAATGGAAACTTTATAAATCTAAAAATTCAGGTTAGAAATGGAATTTCTAACTGAAATTCAAGATCCTTAGTCTTGTAGGAATCTCTTGGTTTAACGACAATAAACATACCACCTGCTGGAGACAGGTGAATATTAATGAATATTCTCATTCTAATTGCCATATTGTAAAATAGGATATCATATTTGTTTATGTTTATAGTCCAACCTATTCCAAAGGCTTGGAAAGGACAACAATTTTAATTGTGCACCAGCTCTCACACATGGATAATTAATAGCTAACCTAAAATGCTTGTTTTGAAATACTGTATTTTAAAATTTTCTAACCCGCCTTTCAGGGCACACTGACCTCACAAGGTGGTTTACACAAAGTTAAAATTCAACAGCGATATACACCCATTAACTCCATTGATCTACAAGCAGTAGCAAATAACTAACAGTACAACTTGTTGATATCAACCAAATGCAGTGGAAGAAAAATGTCTAAGCTCTCTTGAAAACTTACAAGAATGGGACCATTGTGTGAGGTCATGGCAACCAAAATGGCCACTATTCTCGTGCAATAAACACTGGGGTGTCCTGGGTTTTCCAAGACTCTTAAAAGACTAGAGTTCCAGGCTTTTTTTGGGGGGGGGAAGCATGCTTTAAATGATGGTGTGGGTGTGACCAAAATCTCTTTGAGCCTTTCTACTTTTAACTTCCAAAGCCTTG
Source organism: Lacerta viridis (assembly GCA_900245905.1). Lineage (NCBI taxonomy): Eukaryota > Metazoa > Chordata > Lepidosauria > Squamata > Lacertidae > Lacerta > Lacerta viridis. The sequence goes on along the minus strand of OFHU01003698.1, from coordinate 730,209 downwards.
ATCCAGCAGTCCCTTGCAGTGTGGTATCACAATAATCCCATCTGTGGTTAATAAAGCAAAATTTAGGAAACTCCATCAACAGATGTTGCCCCATGCTTTGGAAAGCAACATGTGCCAAACCAGTGATATTATTAAACACGAACAACATTTACTAATTAGCCCTTAACTGCACATTTAAAGGGGGGCTGTGCAACATGCCTTGCTGTCGGTGATGTCAGTTTTGTTCCTCCCTCTTTAGCTAACAGATAAAGGGGTTTTTCCTCAGTGAGGGCTGGTCTACATTTTGACTGCACCACTCCAGTGGATGAATAAGGCTGCCTATTAACAAACATCAATTCAAGGTCTAGGCTAGCTGACCCTTTTTTTCCTGGAAATCCATTGGGAGCTCTTTAGGTTAGGGGAAATGATTAATGTGTTGGGGAAATTAATAGATGAAAGGGAACTGAATTAATAATAGTCAGCTGCAAGCAAATTACAGCAAACTGTAGGATTGGATGAAGAAAGTTAAATTATGAGAAATTGCAGGATTAGATGAAGAAGTGCAATTGTGTACAGATCTGATCAGAAGGAATCATTGAATCATAGATTTGTAGAGTTGGAAGGGATCCCAAGGATCATCTAGTCCAACCCCCTGCAATGCAGGGATATTCAACTGTCCCATATGGGAATCAAACCTGCAACCTTGGTGTTATCAGCACCACACTCTAACCAACTGAGCTCTCCCTCTTGAGTTCAGGGAGGGAGGAGCAAGCTCCTATCAGCATTGATATAGTGGCTTTTAAATGGGGAAAGGCTGTAGCTCAGTGGCAGATCATCTGCTTTGCATGCAGAAGGTCCCAAGTTCAATCCTCAGGTAGGACTGGAAGAGACCCCCTGTGTCAGGAATAGGTCAGCAATAAAGCACCTGGTGTCAATGAAGTTAATTCTTTACCCAAAGAAACAAAAACAGTGCAGGCCTCATGAGCACAGCAACTCCTCCCAGTAGGTTTTTCCACAATGCGGAAGTTGCAAGGACTGAAGGTCCCCGCTTTCCCACCACTCTCTAAGGCCCCTCCTCCAGTGCTTTCTCCAGCAGCCAAAGGCTCTGCCATCTTGTCTCTCTTTGCTCTGCCCTCTTCACTCCTCTGTGTGTTCTGGGATACTAGGCGGGAGGGAAACTGTTCATAGCAAAAGCGGGAGACTCCATGGCTTCTTCAGCAGCCTCTCATCTCTGTCTCCTCTCCTGCCTCTGATTCTGGACTGCTCTCTGGCCCAACCTCTTCCTGCTCACTAAACCCTGTTGCCTCTTCAACTTCTGACACCTCCTCCTCCCAGTTTGCCCCCTCTTCTCCCTTGTGACCACTCATCGTTGCCCCACCACCAACCCCCTGGCTCTGAGCCTTCTTTCCCCGGGGGTTCCCTTGGAGGTTCCCCAGCTGGGGCCTCCCACCACTCCTCTGTATCCAGCCAGGCCACAAAACCCTGTCTGTAAACCCTGGAATGCCACAACCAGTCAGCATAGACAATATGGAGCTAGACAGAGCAATATTTTGACTCTGCAAGGTGTCTTCCTGTGCTCCTGTTCCTGTGTCACTGCTAAAAGGTGAATCCCAGCCCTGGGACATGGCTGGCAAATCCACCCCACCCCAATTTCTGTGCCCACTAATAAGATGAAGAATGCTGAGAGACCATTATCCCACATTTCTAGCTGGTATTGACATCGAGCTTTAAGGAGATGTTTTAATGGTTTTTGAATTTTAGCAGAAGGAGAAAATAAGACACTTTGTCTTTTCCTATTGTGAGGTTTATAATTCCACAATGACTAATGATTAAGACAGCTGGGATTCATGCAAAGGATAAAGCATATAGCCAGATGATAACATTTTTTCCATTCTCAGAGAAAGCATATGTGGTGATTCTTGAGGAAATCGCTGTCTGAAATCATTGGATGGCTCCCCAACCCTCTCTGCGCTACAATGAAATATATTATAGTAATTGTTAATGTTTAACAAGCCCCTTTTGTACAGTAAAATAATTCCAGACATACATATGTGGCATAGGAGATATGAGGTGCCAAAATATCTTCTTCCTTCTATTCAGGCTGAGCATAATAATACTCTGGTGATTTTGTGCACAATATTCCGTCCAAAAGTGAAGAAATCCCACTGGGTGCAAAATGTAAAACAGGTCAATTTTGTGTGGTTTAGGATCTTAATTGGAGAGAGCAATCCATAATATATTGAGTTATCATCCACAAACTGTTTGAATAGATTCATTATCTCTTTGTTGCTACTGTTTCTTATCCCTCTTCTCCCTCCCCAAGACCAACATGAGTTTAGTTTGAATATATATAAAAATGAGGAACCTTTTTCATCCCAAGGGTTTAATGAAAAGAAAAGAGTGATTACAGCCAGGCAAAAGCACTCACGGAGGACACCGAGCAAGACCAGTGAGGGATGTCACCTGGGAAGAGCAGGTGTGGTCTGAGGAAGGTCCCAGTGACCAGACAGAAAGGCATCTGGGCTGAGGTTCACCAACACTGCAACATATTTAGGAGACTGCCTATAAAAACTGCTTTTGTTTTGATGGTACGTTGAAAGGGGAGATAAAAGCTGCAGCATCAACTGCAGGCAGTAAATCACTAGGCCTCAAATGTACCTTACGGACTACAGAAATAGCATGGGCACGTCTATGCTATAATGACCGCTCCTCACATTAAATTGGGGGTGACGTTTGTGTGGTCGCGCGTAGTCCCCTGAATTCCTGGGCGACACCTGGTAGTTCGGACTGGCTTTGCCTTCCCCCAGAAGGGATACCTGAGGTTTCCGCCTACCCAGCTAACCGTCCAATCTCGCCTGAGGGATTGGCCAGGTAAGGGGAGGGACTACCCAGGCCACACAATAGAGAGTGTAGCTTACCTGAGAAGCAGCAGTCGGCTCCAGAGCTTCTCCCACCCTCCACTCCCTCAATTAATGCTTACATTACAGGTTAACCTTTTTTCCACAGGCACACAGACACTCAGGTGCTGCTATGCCAAGGCCGCTGTTGAAGGGCCGGAAAGGAATTTCCCTGCATTGGCAGGTTTCGCCTTTCCCGTAGCAATTCGTCACAACTTTGGCGGTTTCAGGCCTTGGGCGGAATCCTTTAGTCATCTTCCTAAATGGGGGGGGGGGTGGGGCAGTGACTCCATGCCCCCAGTGTGGCGGCGATAACAGGGTTCCCCGTTAAAGGGGTATTGGGGGGAGGCATTGTCCATACGCCAAGAGGTTGTCATTGCTCTCCCCCACCAGTGGCGGCAAAATGGGGGGCGGGCTCTCTGCTTGAACATATGTTCTCCAGAGCTAGCCCAATCCCCACACATTCTGGATAACCCTGCAGTTTCCCAGATCCCCGGCTGGGGGCTGGGAAGGATAAACGCCCAATGCCTGAGCCAAGGTCTCCCTACATCTGAATCTTAATAAAGTTGTGGCCAATTTTAATCCCATAGCATGTTGTCTTGTGTCATTATTTCGCTCGGGGGTTGCCTGGGGTTTGGGGGACTCCACCTGACCACGCAAACAGACTCTATACCTATGGTTGCCTACCTTTGGGGACCAGTAGCTACATCTGAAGATTTGAAGACCAGACACAAAATGGCTGCCATGGAGGGGGGAACATAACATGAAACGGCTGCTCTAAGGGTTCCACCAGATTCTCCAGACCAGATTTGGGGAGGGTGTGGAGCACGTGCTGGGAGAGAATGGGCAGGGGGCAGTTCTGTTGCAGAAGTGTAAATCCTTGAAATGATGGGACAAGTTATTTAGATGCTGCCCCGTTGCTTTATTAGATTGCTAATTATATAGAAATGATTACTATGATTTAAATGGATCCCATGCTTTTCACCATACTGAGAAAGACGAGGACCCGGTGACCTGTAAAAGTAAAAAAGGGTGAAGGACCCCTGGACAGTTAAGTCCAGTCAAAGTCGACTATGGGGTGCTCATCTCACTTTCAGGCTGAGGGTGCTGGCGTTTGTCCACAGAGAGCTTTCCGGGCCATGTGGTCAGCATGACTAAACTGCTTCTGGTGCAACGGGACACGTTGACAACTGCCAGAGTGCATGGAAACGCTGTTTACCTTCCTGCTGCCGTGGCACCTATTTATCTACTTGCACTGGTGTGCTTTCAAACTGCTAGGTTGACAGGAGCTGGGACAGAGCAATGGGAGCTCACTCTGTTGCGGGGATTTGAACCGCCGACCTTCTGATCAGCAAGCCCAAGAGGCTCAGTGGTTTAGATCACAGCATCCCTCGCGCCCACAGGTGACCTGTGCACCTGCTAAGTCAGCTGTCCAGGTGCTGTTAACTCTTGATGTGCAATTTCAAGACACCTCCTGCTCACCGTCTCATGGTTACCATTAAACTGGACTTGGACTGGAGAGCCACCCAAACAGAGGATGCCTTCCAATAGAGAACTGTCCTCTTTAACATAGGACACATGGCTTCCCTAATATGCTCATCACCATTTCTGTAGGACAGGAGCCTGTGAGATTTTATCAATTGGACACAGCCAGTACTCGGTGTCTTCTGTGAAGGGTTTTTATCTTGAAGCTTGCGAGTAATTCCATCTGACACGTCTCTCAGCTGAAAGTGATGGATGGATTGGTTGGACCTCAGGGGATTCATTTTGTGCACTCACTCATACATCTCTGAAAGTCAATCACACAGGGCAGGTGGCCTGGACAACTAAGGGAAAAATTAAGTGAGTTTCATAAAGCTTTCCATTTAAATATTCATATAATGAAGGTCTAAAGAAGGCTTTTCCCCACTGGAAAAACAGAATCCAACAAGCTCCTTTTGATTAAAATCAATGCCTTCAATTTTAACCAGATAACATTTCCCCCTTCATCTGACTCCATGTAGTGAGCAGAAGGTCTAACTTTGGGGAAATGCGGGAAAGATTAATATGCATGCATACTGATAATATTCAAATTAGTGTTTCAGCATAGCATTTCCCAATAGGAAAAATAAATTATTCCCTCCCCACAATGTTTTAGAATCCTACATACAGTATTTGGGCTCATGACCCACTCCAAAGGGTGTGAAAATATACAATGTTATCTCCTAAATTATGCCATTCGCTACTCCATATATACTCAAACAAAAAGGGTTCAGTTTGTCAATGGAAGTATATTTCAACCTGGTGCCCTCCCCCGATGTTTTGGACTACAACTGTAATCAGCCCTGGCCAACACAGCCATGCTCCATGCAGAACCATGGGGTTGGACTAGATGACTCTTGTGGTCCCTTCCAACTCTACAAATTCGATGATTCTATGAATTTGTCTAATCCTCTCTTAAGGACATCTAGGTTGGTGGCCATCGCTGCTTCCTGTGGGAGTGAGTTCCACAGTTTAACCAGGAGTTGCCTGAGATGTTTTGGCACCTGCCGCCGTAAAGAGGGGGTATGCAGGAGCCTCTATAAGGGCTTCCCCTCAAGGAAAAACCCTTGCAAACCTTGCCACCCTGCTCGGCTGCAGGAGGAAGATTTGGATGAGTGCAATGCCGAGACTCTTGGCATTCTGCAAGACTTCAATGCTGGTTTATTTCTGCCCCTATGGCCAATAGAAACCAGCCAGCAACACTTACCCGATTGCTTCTTTGGCAGCGGCAAAAGCAGTGAGGAGTGTGGGGAACCAGTGGGGGTACTGCCTCTCACATTTCCACTGCCTGAGGCAACTGCTTCACTCTGTCTCGTGGGTTAACTGGCTCTGCTTAACTTGTATCTGTTCCAGGCCTCCCCCAATTGAGTTTAAAAAAAAATAAAATCTTTAAACATGATGTGAACTGTAACTGGACAGCCCTTCAAGTAGATGGATCCTGCAAACAGAGGATTGACCTCTGTAAACTGGGACCCATGTCTACCCTAGTCCATCCCCAGAGCTCCCTTCTCCCTTCTCTCTTCATGGGAAGGCAGAGGGGTCAGCAGCAGGAAATTCCTGCCTGCAGAATAGCATAAGAAAGGAGGGTTGAGAGTGATGCAGAAGCTGGCTAGATTGGGTCCACTATTTGTTAACAGGCTTTTAAAAGTCCATTGAGTTTAATAGAATTGGAATTGCACCTGGATAGATTTTTGCAAATTTGCATAAGTCATCCCAATTTAATCTGCAGCTTAAATCTTTTCAACTTTTTCATTCTGGGGCAATGCTTTCACAAAGGTTAGCGCTGCTTTGCAAACACATCTCCAAAAGCTGCCCAGAAATTCTACACCCACAAAGCTCTTTTTCAAACGCATGCAAAAAACCTGACGGTAATAATGAGAGGATCCCCTAAGAGCCAAGCGGTAAATCTCCTTCGCACACATTTCCAATACCAAGGACCAATGTTGCGTGGAAAAGAACAAAAATCTATTTTCTTTCTATAAATCCTAAGTGGTGGAAACGTTGCCAGGAAGAATTCGCTACTTGTCATGCTGCATTCTGGAACATGTCTGTATTACAAACTCATGGTCTCTGAGTCGGCTTTCAACAAATTCAACCAGAGGAATGCTGGTAAATATATGCACACTGGAAGTGATTGGCTGGGCTATACAACAAATTTTGCAGGGACTGGGGACAAGGCTGTACATGTATGGCCCCCATCTTGCTGCAACTAACCATTAAGGGTCTTTTACTTGAGGGACAGGCTATACCCCCCCCAAAAAAAATGTTCCTCCCACCACTTGCTTGTGAGGAAAGCCAGTGTGCTGTGTGGATATACACACACCACTCAATCTGTTCTGACATTCATTTGCACTTTTATTTAGTATCATCCACCCCACTGCAATTGGTTTATTTTGCACAAGTCTTTGTCTGTTGATGCAGAAAGAGACATAATGCATATCCTAGTACACAACAGATGCCCATATCTCAGCTAGTTTTTTTTTGTCTTGAGCTCTTTGGCAAAATTGCCAAAAAAATGAAAATAAAAAAATGAAGTTTTTGAGCTATTTTTCAGGGAAATAGCAAAAAACGACACTGCAAACATGGGTTGCCATACGTCCAGATTTTACTGGGCATTTTTGCGATTTCCTCCCGGACATTGTTTCTGACTACAGTATTCTGACTATGCTTGCAACATATATAAAAACATAACAAAACATCACACATTAAAAGGCTTGCCTATACAGGGCTGCCTTCAGATGTCTTCTAAAGGTTATATAGAATCATAGAGACCACAAGGGCCACCCAGTCCAATAACAGCACTCCCAACAAACAGCAGCTCCCAGGAGTCTTTGGGAAAAGCCATTACTATTAAACTGGCATACATTTTACAAGTGGGCTACAGTTTCCATCATGCTTGACCATTGGCTATGCTGGTTGGGGCTGATGTGAGATGTAGACAAAGTCCATCGGGGGGGGGGACACAACAACCACATTGTGCATCCCTGCCTTAGTATAAAATGAGATAGGAAACAGGATAGGAGATCTGTTGATCTTAACTATCTGATGTTTGGGGGAAATACAATTAATGCCAAAGGGTTATGAAAATACATTAATCTGTGTGACTTCATGCTCCACATCGGTCTAAGGATCTCAACCCCACCCCATCCCAAACCCATTACATGCACTTAATTTTAGGGTTTCAGCAATACGGCATTAAAGTCTGGCTGCCCCCAATGAACGTGACAAAATGGAACACTGTGCATCCAAGCTATCTAAGTGATTCAACATGGTGAAAACTCTGCTTTAACTACAGAATCCCTACTTTATCTTGATAAGGGAGGTAAGGAAGTGCTAAACTTATAGGACTGGTGTTCATTCATATCTGCAGAAGACTAAGTGTGAAAACTGATGTAAGTCATCAGAGGAATTAGCATGGTAGTAATTGCAAACCTCATATATTGAAGGAGGGAACATCTGGCTTTCTAGATGTTGCACTCCAACACAGACAGCATGAGCAATGGTCAGAGACGATGTGAGTTGTAGTTCAAGAACAACTGGAGAGCCACAGATTCCCCACCTCGTTTTATTTCCTCTCTATAGAGTTACATCCCTGAGCAATATAATCAATAATCCTGAGTATAAATTTTACCTTCAGTTGGAAACATTACTAAATATGTAGGTCTATTTAAATGGCCAATATTAGATTAGTGTCATACATTTTGCAAGCACCGAAGGGTTAAGGTCACATCTACATGTACACAGCTGTGTTGTCCTTAAATTATCCTTAAATTATCTGCAGTTTTTTAACCTACACACTGCAAAGATTTCAGCGCACTGAGTAGGGGAGAGAAACTGTCCTTCTAGGAGGAGATCAAACTATTTCCCCACCAGAACTGTCACAAAGCAACCAGTAGCCCATGTTAAAAAATGATATGCTAGAATTCCATATAGTACAGAAAGGTTTATTGTCTTTATTAGACCTCAGAGTATCAGTAGATACCAATTTCCACATAGGTAGGTTATAGATCTTGAACTGATTTTTTTTTTTAAAAAAACAGACAACACAAGACACAACCTGCCAAAAGAAGAAGAGAGATACAAGGTTACATCGCCCCTGCTTGTGCCACAGGCATTTTGACTACTTCAAGGACTTCCCTTGTCACCCCTTAATTATAGTTTGGAGCAGGCCATCGGGGGCATCATCAGTATGTAGGTCATCACAGCCTCTCTGTAGTAGCTTGAAGCTCTCATCTGCGCTTTATTGGTTCCTCTGACACATGAAAAGACCATCGATCTTCAAAGCTGAAGCTGGCATTTTAGAACAGCCTTGCCTGATGGACATAACGCCCAATTTAAGTGTCAAGATATTTGAAGTTGGTTGGGCAGTGCAGTTCTCCTAATGAAAACTTAAGGCATCTTATAATTACGTTGCTGGTTACATTTATATCCCCACTCTCCTCTGTAGAGGTCAGGGCAGAGTGTATGACTTTTCTCCTCCCATTTTTTAAAATCCTTTTGTCATTGGCAACCCCATGGCAGGTTACACGGAGTGATTGGGTTTGGCTCAAGGTCACCAACAGTGTCGTGAAATCTCCACGTGGATATTTGAAGCGGCATTTCCCTAGGTCCTAATGTGATATTCTACCACTTGCAAAGGTCACTTCCTCCCATCTAAACCTACTCACATATTAAGCTCTTCTCTAGGGGCTCCTGCTTAGGATGCATTCCCATTTATATTTTCTGTTTCCCTAATTTTCATATTATATTTGAGCTTTCACATGCCATAAAAGCCACTTCTAGAAGACTAAAGGAATGCAGTACATATTTAGAATTCCTTTGTGTGTTCATTTGGTTTCAGGTGGGGAAAGGCCCTTAACTCAGAAAATCAGAGGAGTAAGGTGTCAAGATTTGGGGCAGTATACCAGCATACAGTTATTTCCTGCTGTTCTCCACCTGGTCCATCCAGCTCAGTACTGTCTACACTGACCACCAGCAGCTGTTTCAGACAGGGACTCTCTTCCAGCAATACCTGGAGATGCTGGGGATTGAACCAGTGGCGGAGCTTCATGCTCTGGCACCGGGGGGGCGGAGAGCAGGCGGGGTGGGGCTGGTGCGTGTCCTAGGGGTGCGGTGCACCAACTGTGGGGGTGGGGCACTCAGAGCGGGGCCACCAGCATGGGGGGGGGTGGGCAGCCACGATGGCATCCTGCCAGGATTGCACTGCCGGGGGCGGTGCGCTCCCCCCGTACTCCTCTTCCTCTGCCAGTGGATTGAACCTAGGACCTTTGACATGCAAAGCAGATGCTCTGCCACTGAGCTACAGCCATTTCCTATAGCTGCCTTGTTCATTCACTGTGATCAAAAGGAGGGATCAAAAACTGTCCAGGAAACGTTGTCGGAGAGCTGCATGTAAATCCTTTAAAACAAACCAACAGGCAAAGATTGCAAAATCCACAACACTTGTCTTAGACACACTTAAAGAGCATGAAGTAATGTGGTTGCCGTTTTATTGCTTGGAACCTGAGAGAGAAAACATGTTTAACTACATGCCTGCTCTGCTTCCACTATTGTGACATTTGCTCCTTCTGCACCTTGCAACAAGTTTTCCACTCTGCGTTCTTTTGAACAATGCATTTTCTGCATTGTTCTACACTTACCAGATACATTCTTTTCCCCCTTCCTCTTTTTTATAAGATTTTATTAAGACTTTTCATAATACATTAAAAAACAAAATAATCAGGAAGGAAGGAAGGAAGGAAGGAAGGAAGGAAGGAAGGAAGGAAGGAAGGAAGGAAGGAAGGAAGGAAGGAAGGAAAAGTCCTCTCTCACAGGTAAATCTTAACCCTTGTCTCACACAGACGGGGGTGGACCCTCCCAGTTCTCACCTGAGAGCTTCCCTTTCTTCTCCCAGGTTCCAGCCCTGTTAGATCTCCCCTTCCCTGCCTCTCACACAGGGTCCTTCACCAACCAGGCATCACCTTCATATGCATGCAAATAATAATAAGAAAAAGTATCAGAGAGATCAAAGTGATTAAGGAATGAGAAAATAGTAAAGGAATAAAAAAATGAAGGAAGACACAGAAAAAGAAATTAATATAAAGGACCTCCAATTCTCTGCCTGTTGGTTGTATATATAAGAGTTATTCAAAGAATTCAAAATGTTCAGGGTGCTACCCAACTGTTTCTCCTTCTACTAATATTTTGTACCGCATGGCTGACATTAACACACAGGCAAAAGATGCCATGTATAATAAAACTCCAAGGACTTCATTTCTTGTTTTGGCCATCAAATTTAGTTCTTCTAGTGCTCATTTAGTGCCAGGCAAGTGAGCTGCAAAGGCTTTACATACTCAACACAACCTCCTCATCTGGTTTCATGCATATCATAATGAGAACCCATACAGTTTTGTAGTAATTCCCATTGCTTAGGACAGGAACTGAATAGGTGCGACACAGTTTGAATGGTTCTTTGGGGGAAAGGTTTAGCCACATCATTTCTACATAAGTTAAGTTTGTGACAACCACAAGGTGAATAAATTGCTGCTGAGCATTGTTCTTGTGTTTTGCTTGTGCACCATTGTATTTTCCAGCCATATTTGCCCCTGATTAGTCAGTCGTTACCCATTCACAGAAAATGAAGAGTTCATTCATAAAATAATGGTATTTCATTGAAGCATGCATTTAATAGTTGGTTTCATTTGCTCCATAGAATTTAAAACAAAAGAGGGAAGTTTGGGGTTTTAGGGTTATGTTGTGCTTGTGCGTATGGTGTAGGGGAACGGTCAGGCTCATTGTCCGGAATTTTGCTCAAGACCATGGTGGGGACTTGGTACCAGATGGGCCAGTATTCTGATTCTGCAGAAGGCAGCTTCCTATGTCTGACAGTATTCTCCACTGCTGCCAATGAGCAACGTCAACAATGAGCCCTCAACCTCACCAGGGAGCACTAGGTAGCATGAAGGACATTGGAGGTCATACCAAATGTGGGTGTGGGATGCTCAGATCTGGGCTGGGCTGACCCATCATGCTGACCAACCTCCCTTCTGTCTCCAACTGACCTCTCCATAAACAATATCCCAGTCCCACACCTTACTTTGTTGTTGTTGTTCAGTCGTTCAGTCATGTCCGACTCTTCGTGACCCCATGGACCAGAGCACGCCAGGCACGCCTATCCTTCACTGCCTCTGCAGTTTGGCCAAACTCATGTTAGTAGCTTCGAGAACACTGTCCAACCATCTCATCCTCTGTCGTCCCCTTCTCCTTGTGCCCTCCATCTTTCCCAACATCAGGGTCTTTTCTAGGGAGTCTTCTCTTCTCATGAGGTGGCCAAAGTACTGGAGCCTCAACTTCAGGATCTGTCCTTCTAGTGAGCACTCAGGGCCGATTTCCTTGAGAATGGATAGGTTTGATCTTCTTGCAGTCCATGGGACTCTCAAGAGTCTCCTCCAGCACCATAATTCAAAAGCATCAATTCTTCGGCGATCAGCCTTCTTTATGGTCCAGCTCTCACTTCCGTACATTACTACTGGGAAAACCATAGCTTTAACTATACGGACCTTTGTCGGCAAGGTGATGTCTTTGCTTTTTAAGATGCTGTCTAGGTTTGTCATTGCTTTTCTCCCAAGAAGCAGGCGTCTTCTAATTTTGTGACTGCTGTCACCATCTGCAGTGATCATGGAACCCAAGAAAGTGAAATCTCTCACTGCCTCCATTTCTTCCCCTTCTATTTGCCAGGAGGTGATGGGACCAGTGGCCATGATCTTAGTTTTTTTGATGTTGAGCTTCAGACCATATTTTGCGCTCTCCTCTTTCACCCTCATTAAAAGGTTCTTTAATTCCTCCTCACTTTCTGCCATCAAGGTTGTATCATCAGCATATCTGAGGTTGTTGATATTTTTTCCGGCAATCTTAATTCCGGTTTGGGATTCATCCAGTCCAGCCTTTCGCATGATGAATTCTGCATATAAGTTAAATAAGCAGGGAGACAATATACAGCCTTGTCGTACTCCTTTCCCAATTTTGAACCAATCAGTTATTCCATATCCAGTTCTAACTGTAGCTTCTTGTCCCACATAGAGATTTCTCAGGAGACGGATGAGGTGATCAGGCACTCCCATTTCTTTAAGAACTTGCCATAGTTTGCTGTGGTCGACACAGTCAAATGCTTTTGCGTAGTCAATGAAGCAGAAGTAGATGTTTTTCTGGAACTCTCTAGCTTTCTCCATAATCCAGCGCATGTTTGCAATTTGGTCTCTGGTTCCTCTGCCCCTTCGAAATCCAGCTTGCACTTCTGGGAGTTCTCGGTCCACATACTGCTTAAGCCTGCCTTGTAGAATTTTAAGCATAACCTTGCTAGCGTGTGAAATGAGTGCAATTGTGCGGTAGTTGGAGCATTCTTTGGCACTGCCCTTCTTTGGGATTGGGATGTAGACTGATCTTCTCCAATCCTCTGGCCACTGCTGAGTTTTCCAAACTTGCTGGCATATTGAGTGTAGCACCTTAACAGCATCATCTTTTAAAATTTTAAATAGTTCAGCTGGAATATCATCACTTCCACTGGCCTTGTTGTTAGCAAGGCTTTCTAAGGCCCATTTGACTTCACTCTCCAGGATGTCTGGCTCAAGGTCAGCAACCACACTACCTGGGGTGTATGAGACCTCCATATCTTTCTGGTATAATTCCTCTGTGTATTCTTGCCACCTCTTCTTGATGTCTTCTGCTTCTGTTAGGTCCTTTCCACTTTTGTCCTTAATTGTGGTAATCTTTGTACGAAATGTTCCTTTCATATCTCCAATTTTCTTGAACAGATCTCTGGTTTTTCCCATTCTGTTATTTTCCTCTATTTCTTTGCATTGCTCGTTTAGAAAGGCCCTCTTGTATCTCCTTGCTATTCTTTGGAAATCTGCATTCAATTTCCTGTATCTTTCACCTTACTTTACTGGCCTTTAAAAGGGAAAAAATAGTATTGGTGATGCTGATTTGGCAGTTACTCTGCCTCTCTATGCCCCACTCTTAACCAGATGTCAGGGATGGGTGACATGTGGGCCCCCAGGTGTTGTTCTCCCAGCAGCCTCAACCAGCATGGCCAACCAGCACAATGGAAGTTGTAGTCCAACAACATCTAGAGGGCCATTTTCTGGACTCCTACAACATCTGGTGGGACAGAAGTTCCACATCCTTGCTAAAGGTCTTTCTTCTTCTTTCCAAGTGCCTACAGAACCATACAAATAAAGTTCTTGATTTCAACTCATCTGATCGAGTTAGATTGCAATGTCAGTAGCCTGCTGAAAAAAAAATTGGAATAATCCAAGGGAAATGGTGGTTTTCTGGTCCCCAGACAAATTGACACATGGTGAGTGGCAATGCCTTCAACGCATTTTAACTTTCTGGAGTTAATTTCATGCAAACAAATTTTTGAAGATTTTTTTAAAAAATTGGCTTATTTATATTCTGCATTTTACACTTTATTATTTTAATCATAGCTGTTCAGTCAGAGATGTCAAAAACCATATGCTACCCAGATCAAAAGGTTTTTAATCTCTGTAGGTACCAGAACCTTGAGCGATGGCATTTTGTTAACGGGGAGCTGATGGAGACACTGACAGGCTTTCTAAGTAGTTGGAGGCAGACCGCCTGACGTCATGATGGATGGCAGATCTGCCAAATGATATTCCTGAAGGAGAAAAGATCCTGGGAAGATTGAAAGGGTAACGAGCCCTACTTGCCCTTTTGCTCTCCTTGCTTTTTGTGACACTTGGCATCAGTCACAGGGCAGATGGAGCCGACAAAAATATGTCTAAATTAAGCTACTTAAGTCACAGGTCACAGATGGTGCTAAGTTGATCTCACTTTCTTACCCCTTACCACCACCTCCCCCTGAAGTATAACTTTACAATCTTCCTTACTTTGCTGGAGGCGCTGTTCAGAGCCAGACCAAACTTTTGACAGTCTCCAGAGATTACTTGTCTAAAGAAAGGGAGAGATGCTATGAGAGATGTGTGAGAGACCTAACAGGATCAGGGCGCAGGTTCATTGTTAGAGTCATATAGGTTTGCCACCTTTGGTAGAGCAAAATAAAGGACAGGTCGGGCAAAATACACGGGGGAGGGGTGCTAAGAATTACTTTGCCTGGTGCAGAAATGACTTCAAAGCAGGTCCATGCAAACTCTCTCTCACTCGCTCTCTGATTCTGAGTCTCCAACCCACCCGGCTCTGCCTGTGCCAAAACTCTCTTTCGCCCTGCTTTGTGCTGGACAGAAGGGAACTGGAACACACACTCTCTGGCCCACCCACCTCTGCCTGTGCAAAAACTCTCTTTCCCAATTCCCCCCTCCCCACTCTCCACTGGACAGACAGACCAGGCACATGCAAACCCCGCTCTTTCGCTCTCCTAGTCTGACCCACCCTCTGCCCACACATAAACTCTCTCTCCTGGCTCCTGCAAACCCAGAATAATTACTCCTTTTAATTTGCAGTGAGGTCCTAAGGGAACTGCTGCCCACAAACAGCACCACTCACCCCTGCCCATGCAACAGTTGCTGAAACCCACGATATAAACTTTCTGACCACCCATCGGGACTGAATGTCAGCAGGTGCTCACCTGCTCCCACTTGTTCCCATGTTGCTGTAGAGGCATTATTACTCTGTGTCTACTCTAACCCTTTCTTTCCCAGAGCAGCTCTGGGAAAGAGAAGTAGAGAATGCATTCACAGGACTGGTGTGGGAGACACGGAGGAGGAAGAGGAGGAGGAAGAAGAAAAAGGGGCCAGGGGCCTCTTGCGGGGTGTGAGGGGAGATGGAAAGTGTAGCTTTCAAGATCTCTCAGCTCAACAGACCTTGAGAAGAAGACGCAGGTGTGGCGATCGCACACAGGGTCCTCGGATGTTTCACCGTCGATTGATTCCTGTGCCACCACGCTCTCTTCTCTCGCTGCCACCAACCAGGCCCTACCTGGTAAATCTATTGAGTCCAGTCAGGGTTAAATTGTAACATCAAAACTTATGTTTATTTATTACAGAATAACAAGCATGTGGTTTCATAAACGATTGCGGACAATGTCAAACATGGGTGTCTTTCCAGACCTATAACTCCCTCTACCGGCTCTCCCTCACTTAACCACCTCTCAGCTATTTACTTGTCTTCTATTCTCCTAACTGGTCTTGACTCAGTTTTCCTGTTACACTAACTTCACCTACCCACTCTTTCCTAACTCACTCCCACTCCAACCAACCTCCCAATTCCAACGCACTCCCACAACTCACTCCCACTCTATCTCAACTGCCAACTAACTGTCACTCTGACTCCACCCCCTCTGGGTTCTGATTGGTAACCTGGTTTAACTATTTCACCTCCAGCACCTTCATGTTACCGTCACAGCAGGTACATGTTTTTGCTGAAGTCCACCAGACAAACTTTTGCAAAATGAATTGTGATTTTCTTGAAATACTGGTCATCAGGATAAATAACCCTGCACTACTATTATTGCTATGTTACATCTCGCAAGCGTAGGCCCCCCCCAAAAAAAGCTTGAAAATCAGCACCCATTTAGGATTCTAATCTATCCATGCTGTGGTCCTATATAACTGGGTTAGAGGAAAGAGCTACAATACCACAGGGCATAACTGCTGAGCACATTAAAAACCTTTGCATCTCATTACAGAGGGGCTGGTACTTTTAAATTGCTCTCCTTGATTGATAACGGTCCCTAAAGCAGCATCTACTGTGTAACCAAAACTGTGGATAACTTTGTAAGTGTTATAAATATTTCAACAATTTCCACATTAACAGGGGCGTTAAATAAAATTTTGCTTGGGTGCCTCAGGTAATGGTTACAAAATAGGAATGTGGATTAAGGATAAATTATGCCAGCGGAAGTTATTCCAGCTTCCTATAGTTTCTGCACATGTACACAATTTTTCTCGGCACATTCGCTCTATAATTTAACACTGTTGCCACTAGGGGGCAGAATATATATGTGATCAATATGGGGAGTGTGTGGGGGGGAGAAAATGTAGGGATTTATTTATTTATTTATTTGGGCAGGATAATTCAGTCTAATAAGTCAAAGGGGAGAAATGTTTCACAAGCAACTGGTGCCTCTTCTGAACAGTCGATAGAAAGAAACATCTTTGCTATTAGGAAACAGGAGCGCACCAGGTGGGAGGCAAAAAGCCTTGAATCATTCTGTGCCACATTTGCACCACACATCTAAAGTGCTATGAATCCAATAAAATTTGACTATGGAGTGCGGCCCTCATCTCCGCTTTCAGGCCGAGGGAACTGTCATTTGTCCACAGACAGCTTTCTGGGTCATGTGGCCAGCATGACTAAACCGCTTCTGCTGCAAGGGAACACTGTGACAGAAACCAGAGCGCATGGAAACGCTGTTTACCTTCCTGCTGCAGCGGTACCTATTTATCTACTCGCACTGGTGTGCTTTCAAACTGCTAGGTTGGCAGGAGCTGGGACAAAGTGACGGAAGCTCACCCTATCGTGAGGATTCGAACTGCTGACCTTACGATCAGCAAGCTCAAGAGACTCGGTGGTTTAGACCACAACGCCACCCGTGTCCCTAGCAGCTATCATTGTAAAACACACATACACTCTAAAGACTGGTTCTGTTCCACTTTGGGTAACCTATGGAAACTTTGACTGAGTGGGTCACCCTGATAGTGTGGAAAGGGTCTAGTCAAGCTCTGAAGTATGTGTAATCATTTATTTATTTATTTATTTATTTATTTATTTGCTGTTTACTGCTTGTGTTTCCTTTATGTTGCAGCCTGATTTTTAAAGGGTTTTCATATATGTCATGCAATGTAATGTTATACTGATGCAGTGCAATTGATCTGCACAAGACTTTCCACTGAATATCGTGCCAGGCTGAAGCACAGCCCATGTATTCTATGGGCATATCTGAGGATTGGCAGAAGCCGGGTTTTATCATCCTTAAAACAGTACCAGATATGGTTATTTCTGTTTACTAGACCAAAGTCACGGCGGGTGGAGGAGAGCATCCTTTTCTTTCCGTGAATCATTTACAGCCACAACATGGAATTCAATGTATAAGGAGGTTTCGCTACATCTTCCCCATGATGTCTCTCCAAATGTAAACCCCTGCTCCGTAAGGATTTGATATAATTGCTTTTGTGAGAGATGTTAGCATTACATCCTGGTCCGGCAGATAAGATGTTTAAAAACATGCCAGCTTTTCGTTTAAGGCTTTGCTGAAATTACTGTAATAAACCTGTTTCCGTGTGGCTGGAGAGAGCTTATCAGAAGTGGGGGGCAGGGGAGAAGCTGTTGCTATAAATGTGAATGCTTAGCAAAGGCGATTAGAGCTATATCTGTGACCTCCCATTCCAGCACCTGTGACCCCTATCAAGCTCCATCTATTTGTGAGGCTATTCCTGACAGACAGCTCCATGGTGGAATCGATTGGTTCAGCATTTACGGGTATGGCTTTTAATAACATTTCAGGGTTTATGAAAGCAAGGGCTGGGTGGTTTCTGCCGATGCCATGGTGTAAACAAGGCAGCTTGAAACCACCTTGCCCTGGGCAGTGTGGGAAAAGCTCCATGATTGTTTACGGTTTTCATTCTGTGTCACTAGCGAGCTGTTGTGGAGAAAGGTGACACCCATCGAGCAAATTCTGCATTAAGAGCTGAAGGGTTTGGAGCTGTGTCAACCAAGCAGAAATGCATATTGGATTGGAGAGGTGGCCGTGGAAGGTGGAGTCATTTAGCAAGGCTGAACGAGGCAGTCTCCCATTTCAAGAGAGGAGAGGTGGCTAGAACTTGTGGAGATCTGAAGAAGCTGAATGGTGGAAGTTTCAGTCAGGGCAGATCAAAGAAAGTACTCCTTCATGCGCCTCCACATTCAGAGGCCGATTGTTTCAGAATGCCAGATGCTGACAACCGCAGGAGGGAAGTGTGGTTTAGTGCTTAGGTCCTGCTTGATGGCTTCCCACAGGCATCTGGGTGGCCAGGAGATGGGAACAGGATGCTGGACTAGATGGGCCATTGACCTGATCCAGCAAGCTTATACTTTGCTTATTCCACTGGAATGCAAGAAGATAATCCATATGCACAATGAAGTATATATGAGTCTCCCAGTAATGAGCAGAGACAACTGCCTTACACCAAGTCAATGCATCTATCTCAATACCATCAACAATGACTGGTGATATTCCGGGGAGATTGTAGATGCTAGGAAAGGATATATTGATTTAATAGTATCCTTCCTAATTCACACTTGTGAGTCAGCAGCAAAGTACATTCCCCAATATATAGCAGGAAACTAGTTGGTAGATTCGTTTGAATCTCTTTACTTAAGCAATCCAATCTGGCTTTGTCCAGATTGGGTTCTGTTCCTGGTAAGTCCCCCTTTATCCCTCCTAAAAAGAATAAAGACAAAAGAAGCTGATTTTAAAAGTAATAAGAAGTTTACTCACATTCAGTTCACAGTTGGATCCCTGAAGGCAGGCTTTAGCTTGTAGTTACAGATACAGTGTGGCTTACATCCTTGTAAGGATGGGCCCATGTGCTGCTGGCAGAGAGCCAGCAGTGCAGTCCAAGAGAAGAAATGCCAGACCAGGTGTGGCAGGAAGTCCTCCTGGGTGTGGAGTAACACACACCCCCGCGCGCATGTGCACTCTGGGCAAACAGGAAGTGTTGTACTTGACTGCTTATGTTACATCCCACAGGTATTTCTCAAGGGTTTGAGATAGAGAGTCTCTCTCAGAATGACCTGGAGATGCTGGGGATTGAACAAGAGAACTTCTGCATGCAAAAGAGACACTCCACCACTGAATGACAGTGGCTTTTCCTAGCGGGGGTTAGATAGCACAAAGTCTAGATAGGGCCTGGAAATTGGCGTGCAAGGAAGTGAAGTGGAGTCTATGAACTGGATTCCTGATATAGAGGAACACCATTGGTCACTATGACCAGACAGGCTCCGACATACAGTTCCTAATGGTTTTGCATACACACTGCCTAGTTTCAGTAATACTCTAGCATCAAATGGTCCCAGACCACAGAAAATTAGGCTTCAGAAGGAAATGTGTTTTAACAGAGTAATCCTGCAATATGTTTAATCAGAAGTAAGTGTCACTGGGTTCAATGGGCCTTTCTCCCAGTTGGCTATAGCTTTTGCAGCCTAATTTGGAAAAACCAACCATAAATGTTTTATTTCCCTTACTTCAAAGTGTGTATTATAACTATAAACTATAAATTTAAAACATTTTTATTAACCTTAATACTGACTTTATATTACTTATTCTTTGTCTCTCGATTTTTCTTATATTTCAAGTACATGCTCTAAAATAAGAACCGAAAAGACGATTATAGTTCTTGTAATAGCTATAATTATAGCATAATTATTTCTGATGGACTTCTACAGTATAATATGATTCATTAATTTTCTGTAATGTGATGACTTAAAGAAATGAATATATTCAAACATGATACCAAAGGCTGTTAATTAGATTTGAATTTTCTCCCGCTTTTTATTTAGTGCATTGGAAATTGAAAACAATACCCGTGCCTAATATTTATATTGCTTGCAATTCATTCATGGCTTAATAATGGATTGCATCTTTCTTGGCAATTAAAACAATTAACTGAAAATACATATGGACCAAGAGAGAAGGCTATTTTTTTAAAAAGTAATTGATTATGCCCAGGAAAGGGAAAAAAAATAAGGAATTCTTACTATGAGGTGGGCCTTCTCGGAGGGCCTTCTTGGTGGTGGTGCCTTCCCTGTGGAACACCCTCCCTTCAAATATCAAGGAGATAAAGAACTACACAACTTTTAAAAGACACATGAAGGCAGTCCTGTATTGGGAAGTTTTTAATGCTTGGTGTTTTATTATGTTTTTACCGTATATATACTGTAAGCCGCCAAGAGTGGCTGGGGAAATCCAACCAGATGGGTGGGGTATAAATAATAATAATAATAATAATAATAATAATAATAATAATAAACTGTTGTTGTTTTTGCTGCATTTGCAGCACTGAAATGACCTCCCCAGAGAGCAAGCCTGAGCAGTGTGTATGGAGGTCCTGGCCTGCCCAGATGACAAGACCTGATTCTTGGCCTCACTGATATGGCCCAAAGGAAAGCAGAACAATACATTTGGCACCAGCTTGGCTGCAGGAATTCCTTGTTGTTGTTGTTGTTGTTGCTGCTGCTGCTGTTGTTGTTCAGTCATTCAGTCGTGTCCGACTCTTCGTGACCCCATGGACCAGAGCACGCCAGGCACCCCTATCCTCCACTGCCTCCCACAGTTTGGCCAAACTCATGTTAGTAGCTTCAAGAACACTGTCCAACCATCTCATCCTCTGTCGTCCCCTTCTCCTTGGGTAAGGAGTTCCTTACCCATCTTTTAAGGGTCTACAGGATTGCAGCCTTCACCAATACACTGACTCTTACTTTTTTAGCATTAACGGGGCAAATCAGCCTGCACATTTATGTGATTCAAGTTGATTATTTGTACATGGCATGGGAAAGGATTTGATGTAGGGATTAAGCAAATTAGCAATGCTCCTGATATAGAACTTGAAAATCAGATTGAAAATTATGATATGTCCCTTTGAGACCAAAGGCACTTTGTCTAAATATATTATGTATCTGACAGCTAAGGGTAATTTTTCTCCCAGATTCTTTGGTTTCTCCAGTGGCATTACTCTCTTATTAAGGGAACTAAAAGAGCCAGCTTTTATTTCTATTTAGAATATGATGGAATACGGCATTGTGATAAATGGGCCTAGCAAAAGAGACCCAGAATTTAACTCGGTATAAAGAGAAGCCAGTTTTGCCCAGGCCAGTTTTGTGCAGGTAAGTAAGTGTCAATTACCAGCCAACAATAGATACTTACTGGTTTACATTTTGTTGTTGTTGTTGTTTAGTCATGTCCGACTCTTTGTGACCCCATGGACCAGAGCACGCCAGGCACTCCTGTCTTCCACTGCCTCCCGCAGTTTGGTCAGACTCATGTTGGTAGCTTCGAGAACACTGTCCAACCATCTCATCCTCTGTCGTCCCCTTCTCCTTGTGCCCTCCATCTTTCCCAACATCAGGGTCTTTTCCAGGGAGTCTTCTCTTCTCATGAGGTGGCCAAAGTACTGGAGCCTCAACTTCAGGATCTGTCCTTCCAGTGAGCACTCAGGGCTGATTTCTTTAAGGATGGATAAGTTTGATCTTTTTGCAGTCCATGGGACTCTCAAGAGTCTCCTCCAGCACCATAATTCAAAAGCATCAATTCTTTGGCGATCAGCCTTCTTTATGGTCCAGCTCTCACTTCCATACATTACTACTGGGAAAACCGGCGCTTACAATATATGTAAATATGGCACTGACTGAGGCCACATCCACACAATGCATTTGAACACTGTCTTACCACTTTAACAGCCATGGCTTCCCCACAAAGAATCCTGGGAATTACCCCTATTTCCCTCAAAGAGCTACAATTCCCACAGCAAACGCTCATCCCAGGAAACTCCGGGAATCGTACCTGTGTGGTGGGAATAGAGGTCTGCTAACAACTCAAAGTTCCCTAGGGTTAAGCTGGGATTGTTTGGGGGAAGACATGACTGATAAAGTGATATAGTGCTTTAAATATATGGTGCGGATATGACCTGAAATCGTTCTTCTTTACTCATTTAGTCAGGTCCTGGAACAGTCTGGAAGTTTCCTTTGTTAGACTTCCGTTTATTACCAAATCTTTGAACAACACTGAGAACTTTCATAAATTCCTTAATTTATCCTGAGTCCCTTTGACACAAACACCACCCATAATAATGGGAATCAGATAAAGCAAACAAATAATTAAGCAGACAAAACAGGAAAGTGAGTCATTTCAAGAGATAAATTTCAGATGGAAATTTCAGAGTCTGTTTCCCATGCCTGCTAATATTTCTGTGAAGGTGCTCTCATTATCTCTCGGGGGAGGGGAAACCGCGAGTTACATTTAAATGGATTTTATTTCAAAAGTAAGATGCTTCATGGAAAGAGAATGCAATTTGATCATTTCAAACAAGCACTCCAGATAACTCTCTCAAAAGCTACAGATAATGAGGTTTTAAAATGTTTATCTTTTCATGACATGATGTTAATTTTAATTTTTGAAGACAATTAAATTAACTCCGTAAAAATATCCTGTGCTGCAGGAATTACAATAGGACGAGTTCCTAAATGGTACGCTACTTTGTGACAAATGGCTGATGGCTATCAAAGTAGACAGAGCAGATGGGTTTATTAGGATGGGGGAAGTGTAACTCTCTCAAGAAGCGAGTGTAGGATTTCCCCTCTTCAACATTTATTTGAAACAAAATAATAATGATAAAAATTCCTTCCAGTAGCACCTTAGAGACCACACCTATCAGACAATCAATCACCCATTCCCACAACCCTTCTGAGTAATACCCCTCCCCACCCTCTCACTATATATAAGGGTCTGGTGACTTCTGTTTCAGTGTATCTGAAGAAGTGTGCATGCACACGAAAGCTCATACCAAGAACAAACTTAGTTGGTCTCTAAGGTGCTACTGGAATAATTTTTTTTTTTATTATTTTGTTTCAACTATGGCAGACCACATAGCTACGTACCTGTAACTAAAACATTTATTTGGTGTTATATTTTATATGTATTTCTAAATAATAATAATAATAATTACAAATACACAGATTTTACAAAGATGTACATCTATAACAAAGACCACAATATGTAAGATTGTACAAACTTTCTCTTTTAAAATAAAATTTTGCTTACACCCATTTATACCAATCTAACAAAGGTGAAAACAAAACAAAATAAAAAATTCCTTCCAGTAGCACCTTAGAGACCAACTAAGTTTGTTCTTGGTATGAGCTTTCGTGTGCATGCACACTTCTTCAGATACACTGAAACAGAAGTCACCAGACCCTTAAATATAGTGAGGGAGTGGGGAGGGGTATTACTCAGAAGGGTGGTGGGAATGGGTGATCAGCTGATAGGTGTGGAAAACCTGTTGACGACTCTTAACGGCTGCAATTAGTCTTACAGGGAAAGGCAAGGGGTGAGATGGCTAAAGATAGCTTTGTCATGTATAATGAGATAAGAATCCAATGTCTTTGTTCAGACCAGGTTTCTCCATGGTTTTAAGTTTGGTGATTAGTTGCAATTCAGCCACTTCTCTTTCCAGTCTAACAAAGGTGAAGCTTTTTTTAACACACACACACACACACACACACACACACACTGAACTTGAAGCTCTGTGCAAGAGGGAGTGGGAAATAAGTGACTTTGTGATCAAGGACCAGCCAATCAACTGTCTGTACAGTCAGACAGGGTGATGGGAAATGGCTAGGTAATTGTCACAAGGGCCAGCCAATTAGCATGCTGCGAGCCTGACGTCTCCTGGAAACAGAAAGAGACAGTTGCTCCTGGGCTCGTCTGAGTCGGTATGCCTTTCCCCAACCCCGAAGTGACATGATAAAAGTTTATTAAATTATGCCGGGCATGGAGAAAGTGGGTAGAATAAAGATTTCCTTCTCCCTCTCCATAACACTAGAAGCGGACCTTAGTGCAGGTTAACAACAACAACAACAACAGCAATGGGAGAAGGTGCCTCCTGATTCTACCTTGAAAATTCCTCATCCCCAGCTAGGAATATATTTGCAGGAGGGAATCAACAGGCAAGGGAAAGCCTTAAGCCCCCTCCCCTATTTTCTATTTCTTCCCTGCAAGGCCCCCCAGCCCAGCCCACTCCATCATGCATTTGCTTTACAAGGGAAACATGTAGCTGAGAACACACTACTCCTTTCTCAAAGTGAAGTTCAGCTCTAAGAATCTTCATGCAGGCGCCTCCAATCAACTCAAGTAGCTTCGCTTCCATTTCCCCCCCTAGGCTGACATATCAGAGAGCCTCCTCAATTTGTTAATCCCACTTCATTGACTTTGTAAGTACAATTTCCCGGCCGCATGTTTTTCTTCTGAAATGTAGCTGTAAGCAGGATTTGTGCTGTTGTTCAGGCAATATCTCTTTGGACAGGGGAGGCAGCTGTGTAACAGAGATGTCTTTAAGCAGCTTCTGGGTTGTGCATTCCCTATCAGTGCACCACCATGCTCGCAGCAATATGTGTGTGTGTGTGTGTGTGTGTGTGTTTGTATTTCGCTTCATTGTCTCAGTTCTGAATTGCCTGTTTCATTGGAGGTTTGCTATTGCAACTCCCCATGTAATGTTCTTCTTCGGGAAGCCATAATAATAATAATAATAATAATAATAATAATAATAATAATACGGTGGGGGTTATTGTTACTATGTTATGCATTTTTGTGCTTTTATATTGTAAACTACCCTGTGATCCTCGGATGAAGAGTGGTTTAGAAACATCACCATCATCATCATCAAGTTTTCCTTATTCAGGGGATGGCACCGCCTTTTAGCTTCCTCCTCCTTAGTCACAATCGTTGTCCTTGAAGAACTCAGTGGTGCCAAGAATGGAGGCAAAAAGGAGAATTTGTTGGCTCCACCTATCATTGCTCCCCTCAGGTATGGTGAAATCTATTATAGTTTTGAGTCTATCCCAGGGGTCGGCAAGGCTTACCAGGCATGGGCCAGAACACACCCGCAGAGAGTGGGCCAGGCTGGTGCAGCGGGACGCTGGAAATTGCGTCCGCGCATGTCCGTGGTGCCGAAAATTGCTTCTGTGCATGTCCAGACGCCGAAAATTGCGCCTGTGCGGAAGTGATTTTTGGCATCTGGGCATGCGCAGAAGCAATTTCCGGAGCCACAGAGTGTTGGTTTAGCGCAGCACGTGGGGACTTGCCGAGCAGGCAGCTCGTTTTGGGGGCAGCTCATGGGCTGCAGGTTGGGGACCCCTAGTATATCCTGTCATTGGTGTTGAGGTAAGATTTCACAGGTGATCCCACCTGATTAGCTTCTGCATGTAGAATGCAGCATATCTTGTCCTTTGCTTCAGGCAGCAAAAGATCTTGAGCTTGCTATGACTAACATTTATTGTGGCATAAGTTTTCAGGGACTGCAGCAGGGGTGGGGAACCTGCGGCCTGCCAGATGTTGTTGGATGGACTCCAACTCCCTTCAGCCCCTGCCAGAATGGCCAGTGATCAGGGACAATGCTAGTTGTAGACTAGCAACATCTGCAGGACCACAAGTTAGCCACATCTGGGCTAGAGCAAGGGTGACTAACCTCTGGCCCTCCAGGTTTGTTGAACATAAACTCTAGCCATATAGTCAATGATGACTGGGGGGTTTGTCCAGCAACATCTGGAAGACCAAAAGTTAGCCACTTCTGGACTAGGGGTACTTCAGCAGGGGTATATAGTTTTACCCTCAGTTGCCAATAATAGGCACAAATAGAATAACAACAGCAGGCCCCCAAACCGTGATATGTATGAAATACAGCGAGTGACATTTCCATGTGAGTGTATACAAGAGAGACACATGGTGGCCATTTTGCAATAGCAGTAGCACAATTCTCAGAGCTTTGCTATGCCAATTTAACACTCTGCTCTAACGCTCTGAATGAATTTATAAGGAAAAATTTGTAAAGAGAAAAGAAACCTTGCGTGAAATCCTAAGGTAGGAACTCCTGGTCTCAGCGGAGCTATAAAGGTGTAATTTCATCAAACCAACAATCATATAACCTCTTGGCCTAATTGTTTCTAAAAACAACTCCTTAGACACATGGGAAAATTGATTTCTTCCCAGGCCTTTATATAGGGCGCGTTTTCTAATGAAGATTAACTGCAACGGGTTTCTCGGGTTAATATCCGAAGCTAGCAGAAGCCGGCTGGGAAGGGAAGCGCCTGGCGGTTAATTTCTGTATCTAGAGGCTCCCATGTTGCAGGTTTCATGTTCATACAGCTGAACGACCCCAGATAATCTAATGCTTCTTTAAACATTCATGCAAAGTGTTAGCAATAATGACATCCTTACAGTCAAGCTGATAACACATAACCCTCCTGCCAAGCTTGCCCTGGGGGTCTTTTGTATTAACTTCTCTAAACATCCAGATGAAAAGAAGAAATTCATTATTCAGGCAACAGAAGCAATGAGGCCCATTCTCAGCCTCCTAGGCTTGCCACCCCATGTATCTTCACAGAAAATTAAGTCCCGTTGAGCTCAGTGGGTCTTCTGAATAAACATGATTGGGATCCTGCCATACTTCAGAATAGAATGCATGGGCTGTGTATCTGTTTTAACGAAATCCGCTTCCTTAGGTAGCATTTGGGCTTGACCCATTAAAGACGCTCCTTAATTTGTAAAAACAACAATGAATCGTGTGACACCTTAAGGCAGGGGTCGCCAGCCTTTGGTTGGACATGCAGCAACAGGAATAATTCATCTTGTAATTTGTATCACTAAGTCAGCTAACTGAGAGGGGTGATGGTGGTTGGAGGTGTTATGGATGCTTAGTAACCAGGAAGAGTGGTGTGATCTCTACCAAGGTAGTGTGTGACCTGATTGGCTGTGTAGCTCTGAGGGACTTTTTCCCTTTGTAAGTTTTGGTTGAATGCCTCCCTGCTACGTACAAGGCCTGAAATAAGAAAGGCAACCATTTTTGTTCATTTCTTCTCATTTTATACACTGTTTTTGTTCAGTTTCCACCGGAAAGTGCTGACAGGATTTCTCTTCTCTCTGGACTCGATCTTTATTACATGACTTTGCTTCACCTTTGGGGGGCAATGGGCAGTTTTAGGATAATTGAGAGGTTGTTGTGGGTGCCAGTCACTGCAGGTGTGTGTGTGTGTGTGTGTGTGTGTGTGTCACATAGCACAGAATAGCTGCCGCATCTAAAAGAGCAGAAGAAGAGAGAGAAACACAAAATGGTGTGTGCATCTGTTATGTACTGAGTTGAATAGGATCCAAATGCAGCAGTCTGATTGGTCCTAGAACAATAGGATTGAGATTGCAGCAGTCTGACTGGTCCCAGAACAATAGGATTGAGATTGCAGCAGTCTGATTGGTCCCAGAACAATAGGATTGAGATTGCAGCAGTCTGATTGGTCCGCAGGAGCCACCCAATCCAGCTCCAGGTGGAAGTGAATCCGCACTCCGATTGGCATACAGGAGTATCCCGGAATTAGCCAATCACGTGGGGCCCATTGTGTAAATAGTGTATATAAAGCAAACGTTTTGGGGGAACTGCATTCCTCACTACTATGAGCTGAATAAAGAGCATGAAATTCACACTTGACTCCGAGTATATTTCAGCATCCCTCCATCATCCCCTCCCCCCATCAATGGGGAGGGGGAAGGCCCCTGCCTCAGACCAGAGCCGTCTCGTCCATAGGGGCTGGTGGCGCGGCGCGCCAGGGCGCTGGGCCCCCCAGGGGCGCCCCCGCGAGCCCGCCGGCATACCGGGCGCCCCCTCCCCAACCCGCCCCCGCAGGTGGGCGGGCGCTCGCTCGCGCGCGGCGGGCGGGTTGCAAGCCGGCCGCCCTCGCCTCCCGGAGCCCCAGCTGGAGCGCTGGAAGGGCGTGCAAAGCCCCGCGCCGCTCCCCTCATCCCCCGCTCGCCCACCCCTCCTGAGGGGCGGCCAGAGCGGGAGGGAGGCGGGCGGAGAGGCCGATCCCTCTTCCCTCTAAGACGGCCCTGCACACAGCTGCAGTGAATTCCTTTCCTGCCTCTGCCTCAGGGTCTTACTGCCCACCCACTTGTCTTGTGTTTTCGGTTGCTGTGTTTGCTCAGATCGCGGCTAGGAATGAATTAGCAGCCGTGTCCTTTCCCCTTCCGTTGCTCAGCGCCTGCCGCGGCAGCAATCGACAGCTGCCTCCTCCTCCTCTTCGTGCTGAGAGAGGGGGGCGGGGGAGAACTTTTGCTTTCCTTTCCTCCCTCCCCTTAAACCCCGCTCCTGCATCGTCTGACCTTCCAGACTCATCCTGGGGAGTCCGGCAAAAAGTTCTAGCCGATCCCTCAGCCCGTGGGCTCCTTACTGCTTCTCCTTTGGAGCCATCTGGGTAGCAGGAGTATATGGTGGGGAGGGTGCTGGGCGGATCTTTACACCCCGACACCTCATATGCTAAAGACAGCCCTGGCTGGGTTGACAACTCTGGAAAAGGGGGGGGGGCGCCGGAGGAATCTTTGAACCAGGGCGCCAGATACGCTTAAGACGGCCCTGCCTCAGACACCACCATACTTGCTTAGAGAGAAGCTCTTCGTACTTCCCCTCTGTTCAGAATAGAAGGGAGGAAAGTGTCCAATCCTAGCATCCAGTAACACATGAGCATAAACAAGGGTGACCAAGAGATGCCAATGGAAGCAGTGGTGTGCACACTGATGACTGTGGGCCTGTTGACAACCCCTCCCTTGAATACTAGCACATTTGTTATGTCATAAGCTTTCCTGGACTACAGTCCATGCCACCATGAAAACTTAAGCCATAATAAATATGCTAGCTTTTGAAGTGCCACAAGATTCTCTGTTATTTATGCTCCAATAGACTGACATGGCTGCCCCTCTGGAAATCCTTAATTGGTGCCTATTCTTCAAGCAGCGTCTCCTCCCGTCCTTCCAGGCGCAAACAATTCTCACAGCAAAATAAAACCCCTGTAAATCAATAAGCAAAAAATACTCTTCTGACAGATATGTGATCCATTTACTTTTTTAATGTCTTTTCACCACAGCATAACGACTTCAAGGATGACAGCATACAAATAACAAGCATGCTATTAATTAGGGGGAAAGTGCTGTAAAACTAAAGGAGTCTTGCTTAAATTTGTTTTTGTTTTTCTAATTAAAAAAGGACAGTAACAGAGAAATGGGCAATCTATGACGGCCGTACAAACTCGAGAAAAGATGGACAAGGGAATAAACGCTGGTGCTAACCATTGAGAGGAAGTAGCACATAAACCAATAAGGTAAAATACAAAGCAAAGGAAAAGACGGTGCAGCCCCAAGACATCAGTATTTCCAATAAAACCATGTTTTATGGGGATCTAAAATTGCTTAAATTGTTTTGACTGTACACGTTTGTTGGGCAGCTTCATATATTTTAGAGCAACGCAGAGGGTGCTTCTGGGTTGCTGTTTATTGCAGAATTGATGTGCAGCATCCACATGACATCATCTTCATCAAAATGCCATCCCGTGCTATTTTCCCATTTCATCTGGATTTACTGTTTCTACAAGGGAGGGGGATGGGTAGGAAATGGTAAATCTGAATTAAATGGGGAAGTAATACAGTGTTTGGATGAGGAGGACAAAGTGTGGACTCTCTGCAAAACTTTCGTGCATGAGCACCAAAGACCCCTCAATAAGCTACCTTGAGGAAGCACTAAGATACACAACTTGATTTCCTATGCCTTTCTGTCTTTGAATCACCACTCGCTGTCAAGGAGTGCTTCCTAAAGTTTCTTGACTCCCCAGTGTCGATTTTCTGATATTTGTTGTTGTTGTTACAATATGGCTAACATCCCCCCCCCAACCCTTATTCTCCTCCCATTATATCTGCCATTCATTATATCTGTCACTTCTGTCCCTTGTGTTTTGGAAGCCAAGCAAAACCCCTTTCTTTTACCCTGGCCACCCAATCCCCATCACCAAGCTGATTTAGAGGCCTTAGGAAGTGATGTAAATGCTCCTCTGAGGGCAAAGAGGGAGATACAGTGGTACCTCCGGTTACGAACTTAATCCGTTCCGGAGGTCCGTTTGTAACCGGAAGCCACTCATTAACATGAGGCACGCTTTTGCTAATGGCGCCTCCTGCTGCTGCTGTGCCGCCGAGCATGACTTCCGCTCACATCCCAGGGCAAAGGTCACAACAAGGGGCATCTACTTCCGGGTTAGCAGGAGTGCGTAACCCGAAGGATTCGTAAGGGGGGTGGTATGTAACATGAGGTAACACTGTACACCAGTGGGACGCTTGCTAGGCCAGAAGTCTCCCCCCCCCACACACATACATCTGCAGAAAGCTTATGGGACTGACTGTTAAACCACTGTCACTCTGTGAGGGAAATAGGGGTCTCCTAACAACTTTCAGCACCTGTAACAAGCTACAATCCCCAGAGCTTTTGGGGTGGGAGGGAGCCACAGCTGTTTACAATGGAAAGGTGTGGGTGTGGGCTGTCTTTCTGTGTGTGCGTTTGTGTGTGTGTGTGTGTATTCCAATTTTATCTTGAACTTCCTTTGTAATAATTGGAATATTTTGTAGGTTTATGCATAGGGGGGATGTTAGTATTTGCATGCTATTGTTCATTGTAAAGTCTCCCCACCACCACCTTTAAAATGAAATAAATAAATATCAGCTCTTCAGCACGAGATCTGTTAACTAGAGCTGTGAGGGACCTGAACCTGGGACCCTCTGCATTCAAAGCACGTACTGTGCAGCTGAGCTATGGTCCTTTCCCATCAACACATTCAGCATTCTGAGTCATCAATACGTGAGCCATCTTCTCCTCTGACCTGGCAGCTGCCTTTAGTACTATCAATCATTGAACTCCCTTCTCCGCCTTATGCTTCCATTACATCTTCTCTTTGTTTTATAACTGCTTTTTAGTGCCTCTTCATTACTCTCTGAAGGGATCCTGCACTGCTCAGTCCTTCATCCAGCGCTTTCCTCACTTTCCTTTGTTTATCCTGTTCTTCTGGAGCTGGAGTCTAGAGAGGATGTGGTAGAGATTACCAGACCCTTGCCCCAAACCAGGCCAAGCAAGGCAGTTGTGGGACAAAGCAAGGGTTGATACCAAGGAGCAAAGCCAGAAGAAGACAAGACCCAAATTAAGAACTAAGAGGCAAAGGCAGGGCAGAAGTTAAGAACAACGAGCAAAACCAGAAGCCAAGCAACATTCCAGAGCCAAGAAGACAACAGCACAACCTAAGCAGGCATAGGCCTTCCTCTCCAGTAGGGTACAGTGGACAGCTTATGTGGATACAGCCAACCTAGACCTTAGATTATCAGAGACCAACATTCCATCCCTCAATTCTGTGACTCACCCCACACAGATCGAAAGGTTCCATGTCTGAATGCCAGTATTTCCTGATGTGGCCTGTGTTCCCAACAATTATCACACTGAAAGAGGCAAGACACTAGAATCATAGAATCATAGAGTTGGAAGAGACCACAAGGGCCATCCAGTCCAACCCCCTGCCAAGCAGGAAACACCATCAAAGCATTCCTGACAGATGGCTGTCAAGCCTCCGCTTAAAGACCTCCAAAGAAGGAGACTCCACCACACTCCTTGGTAGCAAATTCCACTGCCGAACAGCTCTCACTGTCAGGAAGTTCTTCCTAATGTTTAGGTGGAATCTTCTTTCTTGTAGTTTGAATCCATTGCTCCGTGTCCGCTTCTCTGGAGCAGCAGAAAACAACCTTTCACCCTCCTCTATATGACATCCTTTGATATATTTGAACATGGCTATCATATCACCCCTTAACCTTCTCTTCTCCAGGCTAAACATACCCAGCTCCCTAAGCCGTTCCTCATAAGGCATTGTTTCCAGGCCTTTGACCATTTTGGTTGCCCTCCTCTGGACACGTTCCAGCTTGTCAGTATCCTTCTTGAACTGTGGTGCCCAGAACTGGACACAGTATTCCAGGTGAGGTCTGACCAGAGCAGAATACAGTGGTACTATTACTTCCCTTGATCTAGATGCTATACTCCTATTGATGCAGCCCAGAATTGCATTGGCTTTTTTAGCTGCTGCATCACACTGTTGACTCATGTCAAGTTTGTGGTCTAACAAGACTCCTAGATCCTTTTCACATGTACTTCTCTCAAACCAGGTGTCACCCATACGTGGCTTGCCTCTTCAGCAGTGGGCACTGCAGGTGGCAGAACTGTGCATCATTCCCCCACCCTTTGAACTCTGGCCTTCGCCACCGAAAGTGGACGGAAGAGTGGCTAATGCCTTGGTGGGTCTTCTTCCTACTATGAAACTTATAATTTATTGGCAGTTATAAACTGAATGTATGAGCAATGCTGATGTTTTTGTCATGAACTCAGCTAAATCTTTGCTTAAGCCAGTTTCCCCCCTCCATTTCAGTTCTGAGAGACTGTGCTGGTCCGCTGACCTTCCAGTTCAGCTTTTTAAAATTGCCCATAAAGAAACTTACCTCCATGTGCTGACACAGTGGGATTTCCCTGTTCACTAGAAATAAATCTACCAAGTTGTATTTAATATTTAAAGCTCTCCCGGGTTGTAACTCCATTGTGCTGGCAGGGGGAAGCTACCACTCAAACGCCTACGCCGATCAATAAAATATTGGGAACAGAATTTATTAGCAGGAGCTTCTTGCCAGTTGCACTTTATGAAGATTTAAACTGGCTCTGATCTCTCCAAAGGCAGTTCTTTCCTTCCTCTGGGTTTAATGACCTCATCACCACTATCAGCAAAAGGGGGAAGCCACTTTATTTATCTGCGTTAAACATCTGCCTCAGAGTAAAGGTAGCTTGGAATAAAAGAGACTTTTAGGCTGCAGTGGAGGGGGAACATAAAATGCCAAATATAGTTAAATCACGGTTATTACTGTTATATCTACGACAGCTGCAGTTGTTTGTTTAGAGCGGGGTAAAGGTAAAGGTAAAGACCCCTGACCGTTAGGTCCAGTCGTGGACGACTCTGGGGTTGCGCTCATCTCGCTTTACTGGCCGAGGGAGCCGGCGTACAGCTTCTGGGTCATGTGGCCAGCATGACTAAAGCCGCTTCTGGCGAACCAGAGCAGCACACGGAAACGCCATTTACCTTCCTGCTGGAGCGGTACCTATTTATCTACTTGCACTTTGACGTGCTTTCGAACTGCTAGGTTGGCAGGAGCAGGGACCAAGCAACGGGAGCTCACCCCGTTGTGGGGATTCGAACCGCTGACCTTCTGATTGGCAAGCCCTAGGCTCTGTGGTTTAACCCTTAGCGCCACCTGTGTCCACCGCCCACTAATGCATCTTTCTTGATGGTAAAATTTCCTTACCGCCCACCAGTGCTCAATGGAAGGAGGATTCAGCTTGTGCCATAGAACCCCCTACTGCCCACCTAGAATCCTGAAACGCCCACTAGTGGGTGGTAGGGACCAGGTTGACAACCCCTGGTTTAGAACCTGCTACAATATGCTCCCAGCTTTATGTAAAATGGAAATGATCTTGTTCCCTCCCAGTAGGCTTACAATCAATGACTGTGAGCATCTTTTCAGAACATTGGTGGTGTTACTACAGAGCAGTTGTTGCTGCTGCTGCCCATGTTTCCTGAGGTCAGGTCTCTGTGATAACTAGGGATGGGAAAGGACTTCGGTTCATTTTGCTTTTAAAGGTGAATGTATGAAATTTGCACTTTCCTAAACAATACATGAATTGGAACACAGCCACCGCTCAAAATTCAGACATCTTCGGGTCTTGCAACACAGTTCTCCAGCCAAGTAATGTGTACCAAAATGCATATACCAGGGTGGTGTGTGCATAAACATGCACATATTAGGGGAAAGTGCATAAAACGTGCACATTAGGGGGAATTGCTTTGCCGAAATAGTTATATTAGGCAAAGATGCATGCAAACATGTGTATCTTAGGATAAATTCATGCCAAAAAAAATGCTGATCAATTTTCTTAGGGACTTTTTTTAAAAGCATCAACAGATGTGCAAATGTAACGAACAGAATGTACGAGTAGAAAAATGAGTACCGGGGTGGGGGAGTGGGGGGAACCACCTGGCATATATGCTCATCCCTAGTGGGAACACATGTCTTAGTTGCATCTAGATGGGCTTATTGCATTATTTTTCCTTTTGGAGGGGTTTGCCCAATCCACTTTATTTGACTGCAGCCGTTGGAATGCTGGGCAAGTTACAATAGATTCCCCAACCAAGAAATAAATGGTGACAAGTTATACTTTCTTCACTGCTATTCCTGGTGCAGTTTGTAATGATTTTCCTTCTTTTTTCTTTTTTGTAACAGAAAGAATTGGTGCATAGCCGCTATTCTCTTGAAACACTTCAAAAAGAAGAAGAAATAAAGATTCATCGATAAGTCTTAGTGTATAACACATATACCCTCTCCACTTGTTGTCCAAAAGCACTTTAAATGTTCCTTGGTAGTAGGTCAAGAATATGTGCATATCTGGCAATGTGGCTGTCTACCATTCATCAGCGAGCCCATCGAAAAGAAAACAGCTAGGGTAACAATAAATGACACCCTGCTTATATACAACAATGTACCATCACTGAAAGAAAGAGTTCTCAATTTTTAAAACGAACTTTTGTTTGAACTATCCACACTTTCCTTCTCCAGTGCATTAAATAATTCTTTCTTTCTTTCTTTCTTTCTTTCTTTCTTTCTTTCTTTCTTTCTTTCTTTCTTTCTTAAAAATCTGTTATGAGTGAAACTATTAATTTTTTTCCTGTTTCCTTCTTTCTTTTTTGGCCATGGGTATAGTGCTAGATGCATGCAAGTTACAATACAAGTGGAGTAAAAAAATTCTGCAAGGCAGGGAGCAGGTCCTCCAGGTCTCGCAGCCAGATGGCCTTTAGGCTTGTGTCATCAAAGATCTTTATTAAAACATTATATATACTATCAAGATGGTGTCTCAGGGGTTTCTAAGCATTGATCCTCAGGGTTCAATTTTATCTCCCATCCTGTTTAGCATCTACATGAAACTGCTGGGTGGGGTTATCTGGAGTTTTGGAGCACATTATCAGCAAAATGCTGGTGCCACACAGCTCTATTTCTCCTTTGCATCTGCAGATGAGGCAGTGGAAGTGCCGGACCAGAGTCTTGCATCGGTAATGGACAGGGTGAGAGCCAACAAACTGAAGTCCAATCCAGATAAGACAGAGGCACTGTTAGTGGGTGGTTCCCCAGACCTGATGGGTGAAATATTTTCTTTTGCATTTGAGAAAGGTGATCAAAGATTGTTGCATTACTTGTTATTCCTTTTTTTTTATTAAAGATTTTCTTGGTTTACAAAATGTCTCTCGCATTCTTCCATGTAACATTTTTACAGATCAATTTTGGTTGTTGAGACATTAGGCAGAGAGGGGGAAGGAGGTGGGTGGGATGGGGTGGGGAGGCGATGTGTCTATTTTCCTTAGTGTATGTAGGATTTGGTGTCAGCGTCGGTTGTGTTGGTTCTCTGTTGCTCGCTTGTGTTTCTTTGGCGGTGAGAGGTCGCGATTGGCGTAGGGTGTGCTTGTTCCTTTGTGGTTGGCTGTGTTGATCTTTGGTTTTCTGTGTGAGTGGGGTGGGTGGGTGTTTTGGATCAGGTTAGCCATATTGGTTTGTATGCTGTCGGTAGGTTTTTGTCCTTGTTATTCCTATTTAAAATACATTTAGCAATTTCAAGTTTTGTGCTTTTCATTTTTCCTACAAGACATCAGTTTTTGAAAACTGTATTTTTGTGTGTGATTAGTTAGCCTTGCAAAGTAGCCTGGGGCCAGCACTGCCCTTGTATATGAACATGTGGTCTGTCAATGGTGGCTTTGTCATCCATTTCATTTAGTCTCTCTTGGGTGACAGAAGTGTTCGATTTGATGTCCTGTTTGCTGTTTTGAGCCTCATCCATATATTTACTCCTAGGTGTCTGGACAAGCACTCCATCTGCAAAGCTTCCCAATTCATCAAGGCAGGGAAAGCAGAAGAGAGGGAAAGAGTGAAGCAGAGTTTCTCCATCCGATTCTCACTCAGACTTCTGGAATTCTACAGAAGCTATTTTCAGAATATCTATAACAGGGAGATGAATTGCTGCTATGAACAGTGAGCCAGAAAAACCTCCTGATGAGTTAGTCATATGAAAAGTTGAAATATTTATTACATATGTTTATTAAAATTTTACTGGGGAGGATTTTTACTGCTGAGAGCTGGCGAAAGGGGAAATGGTGGAATAATAACATTTTTAGAAATAAAAAAATGGCACCCATCTATATTCAGTGCTTTTGTCTGAAGATACTCGGCAGAACAGTGTGCCAGCACACTGTTTTTTTTTTGGGGGGGGGGTTGACATCATGCTCACATCTCTTTATAGGAGGACTCGGTTGGGCTTTCTGTTGTCCAAGCATGCATAGGATTGCACTGTCAATGTCTATAGGGTAGAAGTTGAAAGGAAGATTTGTGCAAAAGAGTTACAGAAAGGATGTGGTCCTTGCCTGGGCTGCAGACCATAAGGCTGAAGACTGGGCAGCTGGGAGACAGAGCTGTGCCTGATTTCTTTTGGAATCCAAAGCTGTGGCTATGGGAGAAGCAGAAACATATTGGGGGCGTTAATGCTGTGAACCCCTCCATCATAGGCTCAGGTTGTATATATGTGTAAATAAACCATATATCGTAAAGACACCACAATCTCTACCTATCCCCTGGAATCCTGCTTGGAGTCTGGGGTGGTGTGTGTGACAGTATGTTTGCACTCTCTTTTACAATGGCGGGCTCTCTCAGGCTGAATGAGCCAGCAGAGACTGGGCTTATCCTACACCGTTTACATACTGAATCAGCCAATGAAATGGCCAGTGGGTGATTCCATTTCCAGCACAAGTCTCTAGAGTGCAGCAGCTCTCCAGGGGTTCAGGCACAATTCTTCCCCAGCCTAACCTTGACTTTCTGTGAGCATGGGATTTTCCGCCTTAAACACATGTGCTCCACCACAGACCTGTGGCACATCCCAAAGCATTATCCCCATGATTCTTGAGGGCACTGTGCTGATGCTTTGGGGGAGACATGTGTAAACAATGCCACCTCATTCTGTCGAAAGAGAGACCCTTGGGAATCCTCATTATCTAAGTGGAGGCTGTTTTGACATGATATTGTCACCAAGCCCTGATGTGCAAAGACAACCCTCTTGACCTTGCTTCCTGCTCCCTTCCTCAGCTCAGCCAAATGACAGCATCTGGCCCAGATTCCTCTCCTAATGGGCTCCGCAGTTGGGATCTATTTTGTGATGGAGAAACATCGCTAGATAGAAATCTGCAAACAAATAAATGAGAGGCAGGAGCAGCTGCACCCCGGGTCAAATAATGTTTAGGAAATACTGAGCTAATAAATTAGTACGAAGAGAGCAAGCGGTATTCCCAGATGGCAGGAAGCAAATTGAGACAAGCCAGGCTATAATTAGCTAAGTTGTGGTGGGATTTTCTTTAATAACGATGCTATGGCATCTTCTGTTATCGTCAGATATGTGCCTGTTGTTGACTTCTCATAATAGACCCACTACAATCCAAGGAAGGATAATGAACACTTGCTTGGCAATGAATGCCTGGCAAAATAAACAAAGTCTGTATACTCCGGAAAACATTAGTAAGTAGTGGTAGGCAACTTTAGACTGCTGTAGTGAAAGTAACACTCTGCATTACAAGTAAGGATTGGGATAAATTAGATTTGGGGCACATTTTTATATGAACCTATGTAATTCGCACTTCCTGAAGCACTGAGGTCATACCCACACCATTCATTTAAAGCACTTTTATGCCACTTTAAGAGTCATGGTTTCCCCAAATAACTGTGGGAACTGTAGAGTTCTGAGAGTTGTTAGGAAACCCTTAACAAACTACAACTCCCAGGATTTTTCACAGAACGCAAGGGCTGTTAAAAGTGATATAAAAGTGCTAGTAAATGGATGGTCTGTCATTGCTATTTTCTTGTTATTTTGCCATGAGAGAATCTCTATCTTAGATGTACAAATAACTTGACTAGCTTTGGGAACTTGACTTGGGGTGGAGGTAGATAATCTGCTCCTCTGACTTGGACAGCAAAATATGCTGAGTTTGCCTTGCCCTCTCACCGCGGTCTTGATGAACACACATGCCTACCTGTTATGTGTATCAGGACAGAAGATGAAGGTGGGGACTTCCTTTCTTGAGTAATAGGAGAATGGATTTTCATAGGAATGGGTGACCATAGGTCCAGTCGTGTCCGATGGGGTTGCGGCGCTCATCTCGCTCTATAGGCCGAGGGAGCCGGCGTTTGTCCGCAGACAGCTGCATTGCAGGACAAAGGCTTCTGGCGAACCAGAGCAGCACACGGAAACGCCGTTCCTTCCCGCTGGAGCGGTCCCTATTATCTACTTGACTTTGAGGCCTTAGGTGGGCAAGGCCCCGGGAGCTCACCCCGTCAGGGATTCAACCGCCGACCTCTACAAAGCCCTAGACTCTGTGGTTTAACCCACAGCGCCACCTGGTGCTAAAGCCACATCTAGTTTGGTCCCTAAGGCTACCTAAGTAAGAGCTGGATATTTTTGTTAAGAGAACTGTAATTCCCTCCAATTTGAATTCAATGGCGTTTTCAGCTAAGAGCTGGTCCCTGCTGCTTCCAATAACTTGGACTGAGAAGCAGCCTTGAGAAGAAGAATTGTGCAAAGAGTCACATTATTCACTATCACACAACACTTCTGTGTTGCCCCAGAGGCTAAGAAGCAACCATTACTCTGGTACTTGAGGCCATACATTTTTCAAGGCAAGGAAATGCACAATTTTACGTAGAGGAAATGTCACAGTGCCACATATAATATTTATTACCTTTAAAAACAAGACATCTATATTGACACTGAGCAAAGTAGGTGAATGCAAATGGAAGTATCCAAATGAATAGAGCGCTTTTTTTTAAAGCCCAAAATAAAATGTGGCAAAGTACTTCCACATGCTGTGCCCGTGTCCTTAGTGGCTGTCAGCCTGTTCCAACTTTGTATATTTGCAAGATGGAAGCTCTTTTCAAGTGATCTGATGGATGATCTGAAAGCGACACTTGCTGCAGGAAAGTTGGTAGGTGGCCCCAGCGAGTGCAGGGCTGCAAGGCTACAGGGAGATTTGTTTAAGTTACAATACAGGCTTTCACAAGGCCAAACAGTATATAAGCATGGTGGTTTGGATCAAATGGTTGCTTGAGTGGAAGGTGAGAGGTCCATTCATGTGAGATCCCTCTGTTTGATTTCAGGTGATTCCCTGCTCTCTCATGGGGGTAGGGATGGGATTCTGGGGAACTTCAAGTGACCCTATGTGCCTACTTGTCTCCTGTTCAGGCACTGATGATGGGCAACATCAAGGCACTCTCTTCTTATGGTTCTTTATCTTTGAGCAGGACTTGGGCCAGACAGACCTTCAAAGTGAGAACTACTGTAAAGCAGGACTGGTGGCCTCCCTGTTTGTGGAGCTATACTGCTCCTTGGGGTCAGTGGATAGAGTTCTCCCATCAGTCATTGGGATTTGGATGACGCCCTTGAAGAACTTCATTCAGCACTCAAGGTCTGCGGTAGGATCACAACCCTAAGCAGATTTCAGGATACATGCATACACACACATGACTCTCTACAGTTGTTCTGCTATAACAGTGTCAAAGGGTTCCAAACACTGTAGTCTTATCCTTGTTACCTACAGAGGCCAAACAGCACTTAATTTGTGGTAACAAGACCACAGGGGTGGATTTAGGGCTGTGTGGGTGGTGCTGAGTCGAGGAGGCGCCATCTCAAAGCCCAGTAAGTGAGGCTCTTGGGCTTGGGAAGGAGGTGTGTGGCTCTGACAGGATCCTAGAGTTTTCCCTCCACCCTCCCAAAGCACTAGTTAGTGCTCTCCGAGCTGAGAGAGCTCTAGGAACCATTGCGCCTCCTTCCCAAAGCTGGGCGCCTTCTTACCTCCCTTTGGATGACAGCATGAGTCCTGCAGAGGACCCTCCAAATTCTGGCCTCGACAGGGAGCCATGGCACTCAAGTCCACCACTGAAGACCACATTCCATTGGTGCTCAGGTTGCCTGGGAAGCCATTTTGAATCTACAAATAATAAATGATGTTTACTGTGGAGATTCAGAACTGTGAACAAAGACTTTTTTAAAAAGGGGGGGAAGGCACTCTGTGTGTGTGTGTGTGTGTGTGTGTGTACACATACATACATACACATAGACACATACACCTTTCATTTTGGTTCCTTTACACCATAAATAGTTTCCATGGGAACATTATTCTCACTTTCCGTGAGACCTCATTTTCCAATGAAATTATAGAAGGCAGTAAAATCCAGTGATTAATGGTATCATCAAAGTGTGGAGTGTTGCCTGCAATTGGCCCCATATCACTGAGATGAAGCCAAGGTGGTACCAAGCAATCAAGGCAGCAATGGGGGGGGGTCACACGTGGAGGCACAGTCTGTGCAAAATCAATTCCACAGAGATGTTAATCTTTTGCTGAAGAGCCAGGACATCAATCGATCAGGCCTTGGCTTCTATATGGGAGTTACAGCTGCTTGGCAGAATGTCTACAGTTTTTCGGGCGAAGCCTGTCCTGATGGTGGTAAATGGCAGTGTAGAAAGCGGTGGGATTAAGTGTTAGCTGGGCACCGTTTGAAATATCTCTGACCAACCCTTCCAAAATTGTATCAAGGAAGAGCACCTGATGACTAGTTGTTGCAGTAGAGGCAAGGGATGAAATTAATAACTGCTTCTTGAAGTCTTGTGAGAATGACTTAGACATCAAGATGTGAAGATCTAAAAGACATGAATCAGTGGAAGGTTTTCGAAGACTTCATGTTAGAAATGATCTTGAATTTTGTAAACCCATGTGTAATAAGGCTGCAAACCTAACCATGTCTACTCAGAAGTCTCATTTAATTACTCCCAGGTAGGGTGATGCTGATGTCATTAGATTTGGGCACCCATTTTTTTGCCAATCCACCACATTATATCATGTTCTGTTCTGTCCCTAAACATCCAGGAATAACATTTTGGAGGGGAGGAGGAATTTAAGTTGATTGCAGGGAATTAAGGTGAGGAAGGATCAGTGAAAATCAGGAGTTTTGACTTGTGTGAGCGGAAACACATTAAGACAAACCCACCACCCAGTGTCTTAAGATGTGCTTACAGTTGCCTTTTGCTGACACACTATGATGACAAATGCCATCAAAATGTCTTCCTGCTGTAATTCCAGATCATACAGGATGTCACCGCTGTTGTTACAGGGGGGAAATTTTTTCCATGTTCTATGATTGTATCACCAAGGTCAACCAAAAGGGATAGGCATTCCAAAGTGATATCCAGCATCCTTTGATATCTGTGAAATCCAGAGGTAGGCTATTAAGTTTCAAAAACAAGAATGAAATAAAATAAACCTATCTTGACCAGCTCTTGAAAGTTTATTCCTTCAAACTAGACTCTTTGGATAAATGGTTGTGTCTGGAAAATAAGATCCCTCCTCTCTTGAATGATAAGGTAAGGAAATTTTCTCCCCAGATGATGATACTATATATGAGCAAGCATTATCTCTTTTTATTCTAATAAGGTGGCGGTGAAATACAACGTAGTTACATTTAATATCTCAATCTACTTCAAAAGCTGCAGGGATTCATGAGCTGGCATTTCAAAACTGCGTGGGAACTGTTCTAAAGATGAGAGGTTGCCTGGCACAGGATGGCTTAATGTCCTACACAATCTTTGCAGTTTTGCATGTACACAGTTGAAAAGTGCCATTATCATTTTTTATCTGCAGTTGATATTGGATGCCATGCAGCCTGCAGCAGCATTCGAATTCTGAAGTGGAATATTATAGCCTAAATTATGGGGTTAAGAGCCTGGCATCTGCGACATCATTGGCAGGAGATTGACAAAGGCAGAAAACTCCCTGCATTTCCCAAGCCTTCGGGCTTTGGAGAAGCCTGCTTCCAACTGCTGAAGCTTTAAAAGATTGGCTAAAATACCCAGACAAA
Organism: Lacerta viridis; assembly: GCA_900245905.1. Lineage (NCBI taxonomy): Eukaryota > Metazoa > Chordata > Lepidosauria > Squamata > Lacertidae > Lacerta > Lacerta viridis. The sequence goes on along the minus strand of OFHU01003698.1, from coordinate 688,239 downwards.
TGGTGCCTGGGTTTCCCTCCCTCCCCCCCCCCGCCCACTGGCTTTGGGCAGGCTTCTGTGGGCGATCTGGAAGAGGTTTGAAGATCTCTCCTGAGGCCGGTTGTTCCAAGCAGAGAAAATTAGCTAATGGACTAACTAATGAACAGAGGCGTACATAGGGTTCCTTGCACCCTTGGCAAAGAGCTATATCAGGACCCCTGCCATGGAAAAAGAAAATCATTTTACCGAATGCCTTTGGGCTGCAGTGCAAGAAGGACGGGAAGCTTCTTCCACGTTTGATCTCACTGTGACACACACATTTACACCATACATACCATAGTCTAATAAAATCATAGAATTGGAAGGGAACACAAGAGTAATCTATTCCAACTCCCTGCAATGCATGAATCTTTTGCCCAACATGGGGCTCAAACCCACAACCCTGAGATTAAGAGTCTCATGCTCTACCAACCTAGCTTTCCAGGTGATTTTTGTGGCCCTCTGCTAGGACCTGTGCCCCCGATGGGGGCTGGTTTTACCAAGTTCAGGTATACCTCTGTTAATGGATAACCAAACAGAGAAGTACTAATCCCCCCTCCAATTTAATAACTTTCTGTTTCCATCAAGTATGATCACTTTGCTTATATTCCTAGAGGGAGAACCAAAGCTAATTATTTGACAACATCAAAGAGTCCCCCATTTGTATCTGCAGTCTGGCAGCCATTTCCAACCCATTTCAGTGAAGAAGAGATTAAAACTCCCATATGCCTTTCGACATATCTCCTGCTGCAGCGAAATGAACCTGATCCTTTTGATAGCAAGCTTTGTTGTAAAGGGAGACATCAAGGATGCCCTTCTTTTTAGTCTCCCATCAACTTTCTCTGCTGTGTTTCAGCATTTCTTTAATAAAACATGGCAGGGGGGCACTCATTTGACTAGGTCACGTTGAAGGAGCGCATCCAAGTTCCATTAAAAAAATTAAAGCCACTAACTAAGGTGTTGAAAAGATCTATCCTTTATATGAGAGAAAGGAAAGCTTGTATCCAATCCAGAGTCATAATCAGAGTAGACTCATTGAAGTTAATGGACCGCACTCTGGGAAAGTGCAGGAACCTTGCAGTCTCTTGCCACTCAGAAATTAGGGATTTGCACACATAGGAGCCAGCTCCTAGGGGCCAACAGGTCTTCACTCCCCCCAATTAAATATTTGAGGGGGCTGCCAAGTTGATGGGCTTATTCAAATGGAGCAAAAAATACGGTATGTAGGGCAGGTTGTACTTGCCCTTTCCCCCAATATTTTATTCAAGATGGCACCCCTGTTTGCACAGCACATGTTTAGGAGACTGGAAGAAACCTGTGAGCTCACAAACCCGCCCTTCATCTCTCCTCTCCTCCTTCCTCTGTTTGCCCAGCCATGACTGTCCCAAATCAACAACACATGGTGCCTGTGTCCAAAAGTCAAAATGCACAATTTGCTTTATTGCTTCCATCTCTGGGCTGAAAACCCCTGGCGCAACTGCCAGAAACCCACCCAGTGTATATAACTTCCGTGCCCTGCAGAACCCTAAAAATTCAACACGCACAATGAGATCACTGCTTCATATTCACGTTGAAGGGATGAGTGGGTGGATGACTGCGCAATGTTACAACCCAGACTTGAGTGCCAAGGACAAAAAGAAAAAGGAGCAAGGGGAAGAACGAGGTAATCTTGAAAGCATCGTCTAGGCAATACCTTATTATGTTTAAAGATTAGGAGCAATTGGGAGCAAAGGGGATGGGGAGAGGCTTATATGCCAAGATGAATAGGCAGCTGTGTGAAAAAATATTATGGGGATGCATTGAAGACTATCAGGCATAGACATGTGCATGAAATGTGCCAGGTGTACCCAAGCACATCCTAATATTAGGTTTGTGAATAGGAGGAGATAGTATGGAACACCAACCTGGCTCCCTCAGCTGCTGTGGGGAAGCAGCGATGGGGTGAAGCAGACAGAGAGAGATGCAGGCAGAATAAAAAGGCTGGAATGGACCCGTAGCTTCTGGTCGCATCTGTCTCTGAATGTGGAAGTGGGGTGTTTGGCTCCAGAAATGACAGTAAAGGAAGAGCAGAGTATTACCCACTCTCCAATTATAGTCATTATATGTGCTTTATGACTGAGCATTCAATAAATATTTGCCTTAAAAATAATAATAATCCTGGGTGCGCACCCTACATTTCCGAGCACAATTCAAAGTGTTGTTGCTGACCTTTAAAGCCCTAAATGGCCTCAGTCCTATATACCTGAAGGAGCGTCTTCACCCGCATCGTCCTGCCCAGACACTGAGGTCCAGCGCAGAGGGCCTTCTGGCGGTTCCCTCATTGCGAGAAGTGAGGTTACAGGGAACCAGGCAGAGGGCCTTCTTGGTGGAAGGGCATCTGCCCTGTGGTGGAAGGGCATCTGCCACAGGGCATCTGCCCTGTGGAACGCCCTTCCCAGCAGATTTCAAGGCAATAAGCAACTATTTTACTTTTAAAAGACAACTGAAGGTGGCCCTGCTTAGGGCAGTTTTTAATGTTTGATGTTTTATTGTGTTTTTAATATTCGGTTGGAAGCCGCCCAGAGTGGCTGGGGAAACCCAGCCAGATGGGCGGGGTATAAATAATAAATTATTATTATTACTAATGAATGTGCTGAGCACACTTATGCCATCAGGGACTGCCATTAGGACATGAGTCCTAACTCATATACTACTGAGGTGACATAGGAGTCACTTCCCTGTGAGTTGGCAGAATCAGCTGGATATCTTTATCCTGGGGAAGAGAAGATAAATGGGAGGAGGCAAGATCTTGGGCTGTCATGCAGAAGGTGGAACAGATACAGGCTGCATTCACACCATACAGTCAAAGCACATTTAAAGCACATTATTTCCACCCCCAAAAAATCCTGGGAACTGATGTTTCTTAAGGGTGCTGGGAATTGTAGCTCTGGGGTGGTAAACTACACTTCTCAAGATTCTTTGGAGAAGCCAGGTGCTTTAAATGTGCTTTGAATGCATGGTGTTTATGCAGAGGACAGAAATGAGAAGCCATGGGTTGAATTTGCAGGGAAGCAGAATTTAGCTACCTGTTAGGAGAGCCTTCCTAATGGCAGGAAATGTTCCATATTGGCATATACCACCTTAAGAGCTGCTGGGCTTTCCTTCACTGGGGACAGACTAGACGTTCTCCTGCCAAGGATGCTGTAGGGTTGCATCCTGCATTGTAGATCATACACTGAGCTGGTGGTTGGACTGGATGACTTCTAAGATCCCTCTTAATTCTATGGTCAAAACATCTGTAGAGAAAAAACATGTGCATTGCATAAAGGATGTGATTTATTCCCTTGCCAACGCTGATGTCCTTCAGGAGAGCAGGAAGCAATTATCAATTTGAAGCATGCAAACAGGAACAATCCACCCAGTTCAAATACAGACAGATTCTCATGAAGCCGTCGAATGGGAAGCCATTCCAAAACACCTGCTTCTGATTAAAATCTTAACTAGTATGCTGTTGTGTACGCACACCCCACTTCCCTGAGTGTCGGCAAGGTCCAAGGGTAGAGCTAGATAGGTTTTGTTTTGGAAGAGGACGAGAGCAATTCCAACAGGACTTTGCTTCAATGTTTGAGCAGCCTTTCAAACACCGATGTTGAGAAATGGTTGACTAATAGCAGAAGCCCTTCTTGGAGACCATGCCAAAGTAGACACAACTGCTTTGGCCTTGTGTGGAAATTTCAAAACAATAAATAGATAGCCCAAGTGAGACAAGCCAGATCGGGAATGTGGCGTGGGCTCCTGACTGGAATCGGTGCTTCCTGTTGGCACCAATAGCAGGACCAGACTAGTGACCATTAGAATCACAGGAAGGGGACATGACTAGCACACACTCCTGTCCCCATTCTGCAGCTCTGATTCAACCCAGACCCCCTACTGAAGCTGCTTATTAGAGGGGGGGGCAAAACATGCACATAAGGCCAAACCACATGACAAACATATTGTGTCTAGAACTGTGCTGTTCCATAAATTAAAACCCTTGCAGACATGGATCTCCTCCTTTTAAAGACTGCCTCACATGCACAGAAAAGCTCCAACTTATTTCGCCCTTCCGCACACCTTGCTTAGCTCAGAGGATCCTTGGAGCTCAAAGATCATCGGGCATTAACTTATGGGTAGCTTATCTCTGAACTATGAAGTTCAGGACTCCTCTCATCACACGGTTTGATTGCATGCTTATACAGTGCAGCTCAAATCTCTCCTTCATAATTCTGCACTCTCTGCAAACCTCGTCCCCCAGTCTAGGGAATTGGCTCCATTTCTGGTATCAAGTGAATGGAGGCCCAGGTTTTCACATCCCTGTTTTTAATATCTGACCATCCATCTCTGAATTCAAATTGGTCTTTGAAAGAACATTTTGCTGTACTGATAAGTATGTAACTTGTGCCCCCTCTAAGCTTAGCTTGCTCTCACCCATGTGTTGCCCTTCTTTGCGTGCTACCAAAGGATACCAGATTGTGGCCAATGTCCAGTGTCAACCCAGAGCAGTCTGCATTTATTTCTGGTTGGTTCAAGGGTGGTGCATCATGAATGGTTGCCTAAGGCTCCATCTCTAATATACATTTAAAGCAGTATCAAACCACTTTGAATAGTCATAGCTTCCCCCAAAGAATTCTGGGGACAGAAGTTTGTTAAGGGTTTGTTAAGACTCCTGTTCTCCTTACGGGGCTACAATTCCCAGAGTGATTTAAGCCAATCTTTCTTTCCCTAGAATTTTGGGAATTGACTCTGTGAGGGAGAATAGGGTGGGGTGTCCCCTAAAAATTATCTGCACCCTTGGAAATTACAGTTCCCAGGATTTTTGGGAGAGCATGGCTGTTAAAACAATATACGCTTTTTTAAGTGGACTGCAAATCCCATGATACTTGGTCGTTGGCTATGTTGGCTGCAGTTGTTGGGTGTTGTAGTCAGACAACACCTGGAGGGCACAACGTTGCCTATCTCTGTCTTAGTATAAAGTAAGGTAGGAAGTAGAATAGGAGATCTATTTCAACCCTCTTATGCTTTGGGGAATGCTTTAAATGTATAGTGCAGATGGAACTTAACATGCAGAAAGGGATATGGAGGCAAATAGCCTATATATCATAAAACCTACCTGAAGCAGGCCTGTTTAATGTAGTGTTCCAGTCTCCAGTCTTCCAAAATTCTGTTCCAATAGTCACACTTTTACTTCCTTTTTTCTTTTCTTTCTTTTTTTGAAATACCCTGCCATTTTAACACAGGGAAGCAAAACTAATAAGAAGCGGTAAGATCTAAAAGGTTGAGACAATTGCCTTACATGCAGTGGAGAAATTCAGTGGGGAAATGAGTCTGCTATGAATGATAGGGAAAGAGATAATTTTTATATATCTTGGAAATTATAGGGTATTACACACTGGTACAAATCTTATATAGATTGGTTAAAGCTAGCTGCAGCTGCTTCCTTTGGCTAGCAAGGGGAGATATATATATATTTATTGCCAGGCAAGCACTATTTTAATAAAGTGCTTATAATCTTCTCCGCACTTCAACTTAATGACATTTTGCCTTGCTTAAGCTCAGGGTTAAGAGCCATCTTGCAGCATAATTGGCCATAAAAGAGGCATTGTCAGATGCTCTCATCTTCCTTTCTGCTTGAAGGCTGGACATTTTATGCTGTGCTCTACTTTACTGGAGCCCTGACACAGTGAAATTGCAATCCTCTTATCAAAGTGAGCGTACAACCTTTGTGTATGGGCAGGGGCACAGTTGTATTTCTTGTATCGATTGGCTTCCTCTTTTATTTGTATGCTTGTTAGCTGCTTTGAACACATCCCTTTGTTTGTTTGTTTGTTTGTTTGTCCAGCCTTCTGAGGTGTGGCAGGTTGGGATACGAAAGAGAGCCTTTCCAGTTATGAATCCTGACTTTTAGAAGTTAGAATTTTAAGAGGCAGAAGGTCCATTGGAGGTGATTTGGGTCACATTCACACCCTACATTTAAAGCCCTGTGATACCACTTTAAACCTTTGTGGATTCCCACCCCCAAAAAAAGAATTCTGAGAGCTGTAGCTTCTTAAGGGTGCTGAGAGTTGTTGGTAGACGCCTATTCCCTTTACAGAGCTTCAATTCTCCAAGTTCCCTGTAAAGAGGGATTGATCGCTAAACCATTCTTGTTAAACCAGGCATCAAGGGAGCAAGGGGCATTGCGATCCTATGGGTTCACAGTCTCTCCTACCATCCTGTCTCTAAGACAGGCATAGGCAAACTCAGCCATCCAGATGTTTTGGTACTGCAACTCCCATCATCCCTAGCAAACAGGACCAATGGGCAGGGATGATGGGAGTTGTAGTCCCAAAACATCTGGAGGGCTGAGTTTGCCTATGCCTGCCTTATTTGGCCCCCTGCCTCCTGCCGCACACTGACAGCAGCTTAGCCATTGTGGTGGAGCTGACTCTCTTCTCTGCCCACATCATTCTACAAAACATGGAATTACTTCCTATGAGAACCAGTTATTTAATTAAGAATTTCTGGCTTTTTGTACCAGCAGAGTATTATTGTATAACCGTTCTCGCTAGCTTTTTAAACATCTGGAAAAAGTAGTACCACATGCTTAAATGTATCCCCATATATCAAAAGCAACCACATTGACGGTAGCCTTTTCCTACTCTTAGCATCCAACCCCTTTTGTGGACTCGATTGTGCTCTGATTTTGTAATTTTAACAAGCTGATTTATATTCTCATAGTAAATTTAGCATCTCAGAAATTAACTATTCATAAGTGATACGCTCTGTAATGCATGGAAATTAATAAAACAGAAACCCGTCCAGAATTGCAGATAACAATCTGTGATTTTTCCACAAGGCTGTGGGATTTAAACTATTTTTTTATGGAACCTTGACAGGTATTCACAAGAGAAGGCTTTGCGTTTGGATCTGCTGAGATTGAAAAACACCTTTTGGATAGGGTTCCTCCCCTTCCCCTACTTCGGATGAATTCTTTCTAGCCTCATCTCAACTTTTTGATGGGGGGGGGGAAATCCCTCCTTTAAAAAAGAAAATAAACCTGCATTAGAAGCCACTTCACTGCTTCCAGAACAGCACTTAAAAACTTAATAATCCCTCTGATACTGGATGTAGGATGGCTTCTTGGGTGTTGGAGGGTATTAGTGCAAGTATGAGTCTCAGGCTTTTATGGAACCTTTTGGATAGGGTTCCTCCCCTTCCCCTACTTCGGATGAATTCTTTCTAGCCTCATCTCAACTTTTTGATGGGGGGGGGGAAATCCCTCCTTTAAAAAAGAAAATAAACCTGCATTAGAAGCCACTTCACTGCTTCCAGAACAGCACTTAAAAACTTAATAATCCCTCTGATACTGGATGTAGGATGGCTTCTTGGGTGTTGGAGGGTATTAGTGCAAGTATGAGTCTCAGGCTTTTATGGAACTCGTGAGTTAGCTGCTGAATTGGACAAGGCCAGCAGCGAGAGCCAGAGGCATTTGGTTTTGTAAAGCTTTTTTTGGGGGGGGGAGTCTTTTCGAAACTATCTTACCTTCAGGGAACAGGTGTCTCCAATGGTGCTTCCGGCAGTAAGAGTGGGTGGGTGGTGCATTTCAGTTTGGCTTGCAGTGAGCCCCAATCTGCATTGTAGGCCTGACTAGAAGTGATGCCTAGCCTATCACATCACTGGGAATCATGCCTTTTTCTCTTTTCAAAGGGAAGCAGGGATTTTTCACTAGAAGCTGTTCAAAATGTGGAACAGCACATTTTGGCACACACTCCCACTTTTCCAAAGTCCTGAGAAGCTCTTGTAACTTAGATCTTGTAATGGGAGTGTGCTTATTTCCTTCTGTCTCTTGGCCTTTTGTGTCATGTCTTTAAGATTGTAAGCCTGAGAGTAGAAATTGACTTATTCTTTTGCTTTCTTTTTTTTTAATCTGTAGGCTGTTCTGGGAGCTTTCCTTGTTTGAAGAGCAGCATAAAATTTCTTTGGATAGACAGATTACAAGGGAAGCTCCCATTCGCACTAATGGGAAATTTCCCTGCAGGTAGGGGTGGCTTAAGACATTTTGGCTCCTGAGGCGAACAACAAAATGGCACCCGCTTCCCTGCCTGGGAAGAAAGGCTAAGGGAAGCTCTCTATCAGGAACTAGTGGGGAGGAATGATAATCTATATTGGGATTGGCTGCCCCTGTGGATCCTGCCGCCTGAGGCAGTCACCTCACCTTGCCTCATGAGTGGGCCAACCCGGCTTCTAGGGTTAATAACAGGCAATGGGGTGGTGGATTTTTGTTGGGGCCACTGCAGGGAGGGAGGAAGAATTAAACCTCTACTTCCATGTGCCATGCTCCTTGTTCTTATGCAATAATAAATTTCTAGAGAAAGATAATGGGGACCAATCATGCATGCACTGTGTCCCATGACTTTTCTTGTGCAAAGCTCAAACCTAGCATTCCTTTTTGTGAAAAAGGAATGACTGCTAATTGCAAACATTCTGTGTTGCGAGGACTAGATATGGAAAGCCATGTTTCTGTGGCTGAATGCTATATGTGGTGGCCCATCAGGCCTGCAGTAAACTGGGTTCCCCGGTACTACAGTGACTCTGGCCACCCAACCCGGCCCTCAGCATCTGATTCAGCCTGAGATTTTGCCTTTGATACAGATTCCTTCATGGCTGCTTTTGTGACTTCCACAGTGAGCCACAGATGCAGAACTTGGAAGTCAGTGAAATTCAACATTCATAGCAAGTTCTTTGCGACCAGCTTCAAAGTCTGTGGGGTATATAATGGACAGGTTCTCCCAGGATATTTATGCCAGAACTCATAGGATGAATTCAGAATTAAATAATTGTAGGTTTTCACGAATGATTTGTTAGAGATAGCCCAGGTAAAGGGACCCATGACTTTCTAGTTTTTAGATTAGAGGTAACATTTAGAAGAAGAAAATAGAAGCAATTACCGGTACAACTTGTAGAATGATTGTTTTTTTAGTATTATTATTATTATTTATTTCGACAATTTATACAGTATACACAAGCAGAGTAGGCCTTCAACTTGGTGTTGGTTATTAGCATCACATTAATCATATGACAAACTCTAAAATTCAAACTATAAATCTGTTTTAGAATTCTTTTTTCCCCCAGAGGGGCTTTCTTTTGCATGTGTGTTTATTTTAATCTCAGTATTTAATCTTCTGTCAAGGAACATTATTTCATAGTACACTTTTTAAAACATGCACAGGCTGTGGAAATCAATATATTCAAGAGATATCAAATATATAAATCAACCAGTCCTTCGTATCAGAAGTCTCTGTTATCAGGACGAGACTGCCTGACAGGAAGCAATTTATTACCTAATCTAGCTTTGAAATTAATCCCATTCCTAGTTATTTTGTCACTGTGTCTTCACTTCAGTGCCCTTATTCCTTGGCAGCAATGTGGCACAGAGGATAAAGTCCATCAATTTTTCAATTTCACGAAAGGTAGGCTCTGTTCTCTGGATTGTATTTATTCAGACATTATATTTTGTAATAGGTTGACAAACCAATTAGTTATAAGAGCAACACTAGCAGCTTTTGTTACCTGAAAACTTGTCCAGTATAGGTAGGTAGCCATGTTGGTCTGCCATCTGAAGACCAACACGGCTGTATCTGAAGAAGTGTGCATGCACACGAAAGCTCATACCAAGAACAAACTCAGTTGGTCTCTAAGGTGCTACTGGAAAGAATTTTTTTTATTTTGTTTCTTGTCCAGTATGTTAGAACATGATGGTCACATTCACATCATACATTTTAAACACTATGATAGCACTTTAAACAGCTATGGCTTCTCCCATAGAATTCTGGGAGCTGTAATTTGTTAAGGGTGCTGAAAGTTCTTGGGAGACCCCCTAGTCCCCTCAGAGAGCTACAGTTCTCAGAGTGGTCTAACAGTCAATCCCTCTTCACAGGGAACTCTGGGAATTGTAGTTGTGTTAGGGGAATAGAGGTCTCCTAACAACTCTTGCACCGTCACAAGTGGAGAAAGTGCTCAGATCCTGCTATGGGCTTCACATGGCCACTGGCTGGCCACTGTGAGAACACGACACTGGACTAGGTTGGCCTTGGGCATGATCCAGCAGCGCTGTTAGGTTCTTCCATTATAGAATCATAGAGTTGGGCAGGATCCCCAAGGGTCATCTATCCCAATCCCCTGCAATGCAGGAAACTCAACTAAAGCATCCATGACAGACAGCATGGATTATAAAGTTTCACGCTTACCCTTTTCATAATAGAATTCAAGATGGTGTACATAGAATTCCTAAGCAGTATTCCATCCTGACACTGCTCAGAGCTAGACATGTTTCCCTTTATCAAGGCTGTTGTGTCATGTGCCTTAAGATACTGTTCAGGGAATACTTCTTTTCTTCCTCTATCCTATTTACTTATTTTTACTTGCAAAATATTAGATTCCAATCAGGAAAAGATAAGGAGCAATGCCATTGTTTGCTTCTGCCATGCATCCTAATCTTTTGGGCACTTCCAAAACTCATGGATTGTGTGGCACAATTCAAATCCACCATGTTTTCTGGCTGGGGAATATAAGCACTCATTCTAAAGGTTACTTCGTTTTCTGCTCCAGTGATTCAAATTGTGGCATATTTTTCAACAGAAAAACAAATAAAGCTTTTTCATGGGAGAAAAGAAATCTGTTAGGGATCAGTTGCATACCCTATTTCATTTTTTTAAAATATGATATGGGAGAAGTATAAATATATACATGACCAGCTTGGAATTGTTTTTAGTACAGGATCACACAATTACGCATCCTCTATATTAGTCTAATGCAGCTTTGCCTCCTCCTAGAAAACCTCAGATGGGTACAGCTTCCTCTTCAAGCAACAATTTGCCATTGCTTGGCAAGCAGGGCCCACTGGGAGCTGTCCGGGGTCCTGATTTCTGTTGCAAGAGACCTTACCTTGACTTCACTTGACTTAACTTCACTTTGACTAGACTTGACCTGCCTACAAGGGACTTGGTCTGACTTTGCTTACTTCCCATGCAAGACTCAAGTCCCAACAGAACAGGGTACTGCCTCCACTCCTCTGCACTACCTATGCTGCATGTGGAAAGATACAATACCTGTGTTCCATCAATCTGTATTGTCTTGTGAAAGGTTCTTAATAAAACCAAGTAATAATTATTAAATAATAATGCATTGAGAAAGGAATCTTGTTGCATCCGTCAAGCCTGATGGAGCAGCCAAGAGCCAGTACTAGTTTGTGGGTCCCATATTAAAAGCACTCAAGCCATTAGTTTAGCTGTCCTTCGTCAAAATCTGTGTGACAAAGATGTCAGCAAATGTGACATGAAGGTTGGCAGCATCAACTCCACCGTGTGGAGACACAGTGCGTGGAGACAGACAGTCAGATTGTGCATTCATAGCAGTGACCAGAGAAGGAATGACCACTGGAAGGAGCATAGAGAGAAGAAACCCATGGTGCATCTGCGGCAGCACAACCAGACGCCTTCATCTGCTCCAGGTCCTCCCGATAGCCACATCTCACTTTGGAGGAGCTACACTGATGCATAAAAATCACACAAAACTGGTACTGACTCTTTTAAGATAATTTGATCATCTCTTGTGATCTAATCTGGCTCAGTATTAGTTATTCTATTTTTTTAATAATAAAAAATATTGGTTTTCTCACGATATAGAAATAACAAACAAATAACAAACACTACAAAACATACAAATATAAACAAAAAAAGAACAACATTTAAAACTTATTAGATCTATTTTTCTTCCTTCTCATTGTAGGTTGACTTCCTCATGTCCTCTCCTCCTGCGTTCCTTGGATATCATCTTTAGTAATTTCTTTACATCATTAAAATCATTTTTATTAACTAACCTTAACATCTCTCCTTATCTATTATCCTTATCATTTATTCAAACAGTATATACCTTAAATCTATCTTCTAAATCTACAGCCTATCTTATCTTTCAGCTTACTTCTAATCTTTAATCTTACAATAATTTTTTAAATACAATTTAAATTTCTTCCAATCTTCTTCCACCGTGTCGTCCCTCTGGTCACGAAGTTTCCCGGTCAGCTCAGTGAGTTCCATATAGTCCATCATTTTCATCTGCCATTCTTCTATTGTTGGTAATTCCTCTGTTTTCCAGTTTTTAGCTATCAAAATTCTAGCTGCTGTCGTGGCATACATAAATAAAGTCCTATCACACTTTGAAATTTCCTGGTTAACAATTACAAGTAAAAAGGTCTCTGGTTTTTTACTAAACGTGTTTTTCAACACCTTCAGTATTAGTTATTCTATCATTGTGCCTGAAATTGGAATATGTTGTATTTGTCTACTAGGAGTTGTTTACTGACTGACAGTGGGTCTCCAGGGTTTCAGGCAGCAGTGTCTCCCTGGAGATGCCAGGGATTGAATTTGAGACCTTTTAAGAACATAGAAAGCTGCCTTACACTGAATTGAGCCATTGCTCACTATAGCTCAGAATTGTCAACATTGACTTCCGGCTCTCCACAGTTTCTGGCAGGGGTATCTCTCTCTTTCTCAACCCTACCGGAAGATGCCAGGGTTTGAACCTGGGATGTTCTGCACAGAAAGCACATGATGATCAGTAGATCATCTCAGCTATGTACTTTAAGGAAAGCTAAGGCCATTTTTTCAATCTGATCATTCAAGGACACACTTGCAAGATTGTTAACTAGGCAGCCAGTCAAATTCTTACTTCCCAATTGAGCCAGAAATACCACATGATTGGGGCAATGTGTCCTTTGGTTTGTTTATCTCAGGTTTTATGGTAACATAGCCCAAAGCACTGCATCTATCCCCCCCCCCAGAATTGTTTACAGAGTTCTTAGAGCAGGCAATGAGGAGGCCACTGTCATGTGAACAGCATTGTGCTGGGCTTGGCACTGAAACTGACTAGCAGATTTTGTTGGTTAGAACTTGGCAAATCTGTGGTGTTTGCATGTTTTCCTTCCTCTGGATGATGCTTCTGGCTGCCTTTGTGCCTGATGAAGCGACTGATAAAACGTGACATTGGAGCAGGGACGCTTCAGAAGTTTGCATAATTCATGTTCCCCCTGCTGAGAACTTTCCCATGAAGCCAGGCCAGGGATAGAGATGAGAGACAAAATGAGGAGCTTGGTTGAAAGCCTGGAGGAAAAACAAATGACACTGCAGAAGATTGGAAAAGCTCACCGATGACAATCTGGACAAAATGGCAGGATTAGCTGCACACTACAGAGGAGACTGCAGGCAGACAAATAAATGTGATCTCTTTGACAAAATCAGTCTCAGCTTTCTAGAACCATTTGCTTGAGAAAGTACTGATGGGTCTGTAACATATTTATGATGGGTTGGATCCAGACTTTGCCATCCATGAGCAGAAGGGCTGTTTCTGTGAAAAGAAGGCTTTTGATCCAACAGAAAGGTTCCACTGGTGGATTGGGGAAGGTGGCTTTTGCTATTTCCTTTTGCCCTTGTGGCCCCCACTGCCACCTCCTGTAATGTTCCACAGGGTTCCCCAACCCTCTGGAGTAAAAGAGGATACAAGAGCCTATAGGGGATGGGAGAACCACCTCTGCTGGTTGGACCAATAACTAGATCTAACCTTCTAATAATTCATTCCTTATTGTTATCATTAGTATTGTTTTTATTAAATTGCATTTATATCCTACATTTCTTCTATCATGAAAAGCAAGGCAATGTCCCTTCGGATTTCCAGACAGTCTCTCCTCAAGGCATCATCAACCCGATCCAAATCTGCTTAGTTTCACCCAAGTTTGATGTATCCCATGGAGGCCAACATGCTGTCCTCCAAATGTTGTTTAGACTACAATTCCCATCAACATTGGCCATGTTAATACTGTTATGATCTGCTGTGAACAGCAATAAGGGCAAATGGAACCTATTCCTGAGGCAGGGTGGTCTAGAATAGAGATAGAGGAACTCTTTGTTATCAGTATACAATGTAATGGGCAAAATTGTCTATTGGATCATAATGCTGGTACGTGCGTGCTGCCATGTGCATGCCACTTATTGAATTGCCCTCTTAGCACTGCAGTTCCCAACACCAGCCATAGCAGGGAGCTCTTTAGACATTCAACATTAGACATTCAACATTTAGACATTCAATATTAGAGCCAGTGTGGTGTAGTGGTTAAGAGCGGTAGACTCGTAATCTGGGGAACCGGGTTCACGTCTCCACTCCTCCACATGCAGCTGCTGGGTGACCTTGGGCTAGTCACACTTCTCTGAAGTCTCTCAGCCCCACTCACCTCACAGAGTGTTTGTTGTGGGGGAGGAAGGGAAAGGAGAATGTTAGCCGCTTTGAGACTCCTTCGGGTAGTGAAAAGCGGGATATCAAATCCAAACTCTTCTTCTTCTTCTTCTTCAACCACCTGCCCACTGCCAATGGAAACAGACAGAAACAAAAGAGGTCTGAAGCTGTGGACAGGGGACAACAACCACATGCTACTTTTGCAAGAAGTAATGGAGGGAATTGATCCAAAAAGGGGGACAAAATTAAGTACCCAATTAAAGCCTTTCTTGGGCAGCCTGGTCACACCATCAGCGGTCAACAAGAGTTTCAGGGGGAGAAAGTGGGTAACATTAAATATACTCTGTGCATGCTCCCACTAAGCAGCTAACTTAGTAGTTGAAGTAGCTTAACGGTGATCAATGAGAGTGATTGAGAGCAATGGGTTAACATGGAAGAATTTTTTATACATGCATCTGAAAGAGCAGCTTGATCAGCTGTTTTGGTTTCTGAAGCTCTAAAAGCAATCTGGAGATGGGGAATGTTTCCAGTAGCTGAGATCTATTAATTATACTGCTCACACACATAGATGGTCATTAGTCAGGAGAAAATGTTTCCGTCCCTGTAATTTACAGAGAATGGCTATCAAACAATGTGTCATCTGATCATTCAAGGCCATGCTGGCAAGCAGGCATAATACAGAGCTGAGCTCGTGTTTGTTTATTTACCGTATTTGTTGATTTGAAAGCATTTTTATAATGCTTAATATTTCAAAGATATCTAAGTGTGAAGTGGTGTAAAGTCTAAATAAAAACACTCCATTAAGCATTAAAACGAAAATGCAGTATAAAACCAATAAAACAGCAAAATAAAAGTGAATAAAACAGACATCAGAGAATTAAAACTTTTTTAAATTATTTATTTGCTTTTTCAGGTGGAAATTTTACAATCCTATATCAAACATAAATAATAAAAACAAGATTCCACTTCCAGAAAGCCTGGAGACCCTACAGCTAGTCAGTGTTGACAACACTGAGCCAGTTGGATCAATGGTCTGTTGTTGTTGTTGTTACCAAGCCTTATGAGGAAAGGAAACCAAGCCTTATGGGGAACAGTTGAAGGAGCTGGGTATGTTTAGCCTGGAAAAAAGGAGACTGAAAGTAGATATGATAACCATCTTCAAATATCTAAGCAACTGTCGCATGTCAGATGGAGCAAGCTTGTTTTATCCTGCTCTGAAAGGTAGGTCCTAAACCAATGACTTCAACTTACAAGAAAGGAGATTCCAACTAAACATCAGGAAGAACTTTCTGACAGTAAGAGCTGTCCGACAGTGGAATGGTCTCCCTCGGGAGGTTGTACACTCTTCTTTCTTGGAGGTTTTTAAGCAGAGGTTGGATGGCCGTCTGTCATGGATGCTTTAGCTGAGATTCTTGCATTGCAGGGGGTTGGACTAGATGGTCCTTGGGGTTCCTTTCGACTCTACAATTCTGGGATTCTATGATGGTGGTAGCGGTGGTGGTGGTGATGATTAGATATGTGGTAATAAGAAAATTTAAAAAAGAGAAACCCAATAATGGCCATTTCTGGATGAAAGTAAGAAATGAGAGATGCTGTGAAGAGGCAACAAAAGGTCTGCAGCTCTTGTCTCCCACAGATCTGCCTACATCAGCTGCTATTTACTGTTCCGTCATTATCTTCTGTAATGGTTATGATGAAGCCATAGCAGCATATTCATCACTCTTTGAAATAATCACCGGGTTCTTCGTCTTATGCAGCATGTGAGAAACATCAAGGTGAAACCCTGCAGAGTGACTGCAGGAAGGAACATTACAGCAGGGATAAGAGAGAGCAAATCAGCTCAGCTTGCTTCAGGCTCAATGCATCCGAGGACAGGCTGGCATTGTTATGGGATTAAGTAAAATAGCACATCAGTTAGGGAATCTGATGGTTGCCAGGAATTGAGAAGCAGAAAGGCAATGCCAGATATCCCTTGTTCACAGGGGATTGGGCACTGGACCACATTTAGAGAAGGCTGCTCTGAAATTTCATGAAATTCAATTACATGTACAATTATAGTACATAAGAGCATAAGACGTGCCCTGCTGGATCTGGCCAATGGCCCATGTAGTCCAGCATCTTTTCTCTCAAAGTGGCCAGCCTGATGCCCACTGGAAGTCCAAAAGCAGGACCTGAGTGAAACAGCAAACTCCCCACTTGTCATTCCAAGGAAATTATATTCACAGGCATGTTGCCTCCAAGGGTGGAGGCAGATGATGACTAGTGGTCAGGAATAGTGCAAAAGAAAAAAACCCAACCCCAGTTACATTGACTATTGTGGTAGTAAATTTGAATGTCCATTTCCCCCTTTCAAAATGAAGAAGAAGAAGAAGAAGAAGAAGAAGAAGAAGAAGAAGAAGAAGAAGAAGAAGAAGAAGAATATGGAGCAGATGATTCAGCAGGGGAAACACAGCCCAGAATAAGTAAGGAGGTAGTACAGGAATACTTGGCTAATTTAGATGTATTCAAGTCTCCAGGGCCAGATGAACTACATCCAAGAGTATTAAAAGAACTGGCAGAGGTGATTTCAGAACCACTGGCAGTAATCTTTGAGAATTCCTGGAGAACAGGCGAAGTGCCAGCAGACTGGAGGAGGGCAAATGTTGTCCCTATTTTCAAAAAGGGGAAAAGAGAGGACCCAAACAATTACCGCCCAGTCAGCCTGACATCAATACCAGGAAAGATTCTAGAGCAGATCATTAAGCAAACGGTCTGTGAGCACCTAGAAAGGAACGCTGTGATAACTAAAAGTCAGCATGGGTTTCTGAAAAATAAGTCATGTCAGACTAACCTGATCTCATTTTTTGACAGAATTACAAGCCTGGTAGATGAAGGGAATGCTGTGGATATAGCCTATCTTGATTTCAGCAAGGCCTTTGACAAGGTGCCCCATGATATTCTTGTAAAGAAGCTGGTAAAATGTGGGCTAGACAATGCTACCATTCAGTGGATTTGTAACTGGCTGACTGACCGAACCCAAAGGGTGCTCATCAATGGCTCCTCTTCATCCTGGAGAGAAGTGACTAGTGGGGTGCCACAGGGTTCTGTCTTGGGCCCAGTCTTATTCAACATCTTCATCAATGACTTGGATGATGGGCTTGAGGGCATCCTGATCAAGTTTGCAGATGACACCAAATTGGGAGGGGTGGCTAATACCCCAGAGGACAGGATCACACTTCAAAATGACCTTAACAGATTAGAGAACTGGGCCAAAGCAAACAAGATGAATTTTAACAAGGAGAAATGTAAAGTACTACACTTGGGCAAAAAAAATGAAAGGCACAAATACAGGATGGGTGACACCTGGCTTGAGAGCAGTACATGTGAAAAGGATCTAGGAGTCTTGGTAGACCACAAACTTGACATGAGTCAACAGTGTGATGCAGCAGCTAAAAAAGCCAATGCAATTCTGGGCTGCATCAATAGGAGTATAGCGTCTAGATCAAGGGAAGTAATAGTACCACTATATTCTGCTCTGGTCAGACCTCACCTGGAATACTGTGTCCAGTTCTGGGCACCACAGTTCAAGAAGGATACTGACAAGCTGGAACGTGTCCAGAAGAGGGCAACCAAAATGGTCAAAGGCCTGGAAACAATGCCTTATGAGGAACGGCTTAGGGAGCTGGGTATGTTTAGCCTGGAGAAGAGAAGGTTAAGGGGTGATATGATAGCCATGTTCAAATATATCAAAGGATGTCATATAGAGGAGGGTGAAAGGTTGTTTTCTGCTGCTCCAGAGAAGCGGACACGGGGCAATGGATTCAAACTACAAGAAAGAAGATTCCACCTAAACATTAGGAAGAACTTCCTGACAGTAAGAGCTGTTCGACAGTGGAATTTGCTGCCAAGGAGTGTGGTGGAGTCTCCTTCTTTGGAGGTCTTTAAGCAGAGGCTTGACAGCCATCTGTCAGGAATGCTTTGATGGTGTTTCCTGCTTGGCAGGGGGTTGGACTGGATGGCCCTTGTGGTCTCTTCCAACTCTATGATTCGAAAGAAGAAGAAGAAGAAGAAGAAGAAGAAGAAGAAGAAGAAGAAGAAGAAGAAATTTGATTTGGTAGATTCTCCCTCCTTCCCTCTTTTTGCATCTCTGATGCTCCAGGTTCTTCCATCAGTGACCTAGTACCACTGACATGTGATATTATGTAGCCAATAAGGTTTCACCCTAGAAATATTGTGACATTGCATGATAATGTAGAGCACCACTGATTTTCCTTCTGGATCTCATGCACATAATTTCAAATGAATGGAGACCTACGGAACAATTCTAAATATAGGAAGCTAGTGGAATTTATTAAATTAAATCAGCATAGATTACCCCTACTTCAAATGCCATTCAGGAATGGGGCTACTGTAGACTGAGCTGGCCTAAGCCAGGCAGGCGGAAAACATGACTTACCCCACCCTTTTTTGCTGGTGTATATTCTGTTGCATGATGTGGTTGAGCTGAATGGAACTAAGATTCAATATAAGGATCCTGCCTGATCCTATTCCTGTCAACCCCCTGGAATGCCTATTTTTCAGGGCTTAGAGCAATATAAGATCTGCTGGTCTCAGCTCAGCCAGCTGAGTTCAGATGAGGAAATGATGCTGCCATATCACCAGCTTGAGCCAGGATGTGGGGCTCACACCTGTGTAGCCTGGCTGCCCTGGAAATTAGCTGACTGAGCCAGAGATCTGCTGGATCCTAGGACACTTGACTAGGTGGGTCTTGTGTTTGGATGACTTCCTAAGGCCAGAGGAGTATAAGAAGAGCTACCTAACGCAGCATTCTGTGTGGTGTAGTGGTTAAGAGCGGTAGACTCGTAATCTGGGGAACCGGGTTCACGTCTCACCCTCCACATGCAGCTGCTGGGTGACCTTGGGCTAGTCACACTTCTCTGAAGTCTCTCAGCCCCACTCACCTCACAGAGTGTTTGTTGTGGGGGAGGAAGGGAAAGGAGAATGTTAGCTTTTCAGGTAGTGAAAAGCGGGATATCAAATCCAAACTCTTCTTCTTCTTCTCTTCTTCTCACAGTGGCCAACCAGATGCCTGTGGAAAGCCCACAAGCAGGGCATGAGCACTAGAGCACTACCTCTGATACTGGAGGTAATATATCACCATCATTACTTGTAGCCAGCTTTATGAATTGAAAGCTTTATGAGTTTGTCTAATCTCCTTTTAAAGTTGCTGGCTGTCAGCCCATCAATGCACCTTGTAGGAGTCAATTCTGTTGTTTAACCATATGCTGTGTAAAAAGTCCTTTTTACCTGTCCTGAGAACCTTCAGGTTCACTGGAAAGTCCTTGCATCAACAGGAGTTTCATGCACACATGGAGCTCTGGTAGCTTCAAAGAGCCTCTGCACTAGGCTGAATCCAAGTAAGCAAATTCAATTGGGAGGGAATTTTTATTTGGGAATACATTTTTATATGCATGCAAATCTTTTTGCATAGCTCAGAATCCAATTAGTGTAATAGGATTAATAATAATATATTGAATTTTAGGTTGGGGGAGTGAAATAAACATAAGATAAATGATAAAACTTCTTGCATGAAAGGCAGTGAGCATGTGTGTGGATGAGAGAGGTGGGGAGAAGGAAATTAATTTTCCATTGGCAAGCTGTTTTAGGAATCAAATCACACATTCCCATCATTTCCTAAGAAGAGTTGAATGAACACCAGAATTGAAAAACAATACTTGAATGAGATGAGATGGGGAAACCCTTCTTACAATTCCAAGCTCTTAATTACTGCAGTTTGACAATAATAGAGTTACAGTCCTGTAATCAATCACAGCCTGCAGCAGGAGATAAGAACTCTTCACTTAGTGTGATTGGAAAAGGGCACTATTAATTGGTGGAGCTTTCATTAGGAAAATGAACAGCCAGGCAGGGGGAGAGGAGCACAAAGGATGCCAGGACCAATTTCTTTGATAACCAGAAATTGCATTAAATGTTCCCTCCTCTGAATGGCGTCAAGACCAAGTGGACTGCCTGGTGTGTGGACACTGAACAAAAGAACCTCATAATTCCTGGCTTTAGTAAGTGTTAGAATTTAATCAACGCTTGGAGAGTTAAACTGGAAGTCAGACTCTAAATAGCTGACCTCAGCTCCCTGTGCTCAAAGATTGCCTGAAAGATGAGCCATTAAGAGAGAACAGAGACAAGGAGATGAGCCATCAACAAAGAAAAGAAACTGCCTGGGGCCCCTAGGATCTCACACCACTTGGAGATTGGGGTGGCATGTAACACTGGTGTCAGAAGCCCCATCATCCCTTTGGGCTTGCTATCCGGTATGTGTGTGCTTAAAACTACAGTTCCAACAGTTCTGGGACAACAAATCTATGGTGTGACCACAGTTGGTCACCTCAACTCAAAAAGGACTTGGCAAAGATTCAGCAAAGGACAACCAAGATAATCAAGGGGGTGAAGTGACTCCATTATGAGGAAAGGTTGCGAGGTTTGGGACTCTTTAGTTTAGAGAAAAGGTAAAGTAAGAGGTGCCATAAGGGAAAATTATGCATGGCATAGAGAAAGTAGATAGAGAAAAGTTTAGTCCCTCCCTCATAACACTAGAACTTGTGGACATCCAATGAAACTGAAACTGAATCCTGGAAGATTCAGGGCAGATAAAGGAAAGTACTTATTCATGTACCACATAGTTAAACTATGGAGCTCAGGAGGCAGTGATGACCACCAACTTGGATGGTTTTAAAAGAGGAGAAGACAAATTCATGGATGGTAAGGCTATTGGTGGCTACTGGTCATGATGGCTATGCTCTGTCTCCACGGTTGGAGGCAGTAATGCTTCTGATTCCCACTTACATATAAAAATAAATATAAAAATATGTCTTTAAAGAGAACCCCACTAAAATGTTCCTGAATGTTGTGAACTGCCCTGAGATCTACAGGTATAAAGCGGTATCCAAATTTAATAATAAATAAATAAACATGCTGTGGGTTTTCATGATGCCTTCTTTAAAAAAAAAGTTGCAAACTGATGTGGAAATGTGGAGATTTTAAGATCAGAAAAATGGGAAACAGAGAGAATCCATCCATAGCCTTTCTGATATGATTGTTGAAAAGATTCTTGAAAAATACCGGTATCTTTGGAGCATTTTTAGCACCTAGAAACTGCTTGAGATAATTGCTAAGTATCTATGATTTGTAGGCAGACACATCATCAGCTTTGGATATCTTAAATTTATGCTGTTCTTCTTTGGTAAACCAATGTAGAGTTCCTGTCTGGAATGAAGAATATGTTTAATTACAGGAGTGCCTGGAAACATCAACACAACTGGAACTGCCCTGAAATAACCACTATAATCTCCATTTTTAAAGAAGTTTATAGCTAATTTCTCTGCATGAAATACTCTAGAGTCTCCACTAAGAAAAAATGTTTGGAGTCTTAACATCTCTTCTCCCTCCCACCCCCATGCTAATCAAATATACCCCAGATATTACAGCTTTGGTGAGTCTAATTAAAATTAGTGTCTGAAAAGATATGGAGAAATTGAGAAGGCTCTTAGGTAAAGATAGCAGCCAGGGATAAAGCAAGAAAGTATTGGTAATTCTGTTTTGTCATGCTAAGCCAGAGGTGGGAAACCTATGGCCACCCACCTAAATTTATGTGGTCCCCATTACCCCTGAATCAGCCTCAATCTCATCAGCTCCATCACTTCCTGTCTTTTAAAAGTACATAGGAAGCTGCCTTATACTGAGTCAGATCATTGGTCCATCTTGCTCAGTATTATCTGCTACACTGACTGGCAGTGACTTCCCAGTGTTTCAGACAGGAGTCTCTTCCAGCCCTATCTGGAGTTGGCAGGGATTGAACTTGGGACCTTCTGCATGCAAGGCATATGATTTAACCACTAAGCTACAACCCTAACACCAAGACCTAGTGTAGAAACCTGGGGCTTCCCAAGCCAGAGTCTTCCAAACCACAGCTAGAACTAACTTCAGTGGGTTTTATGAGTAAAATTGCTTCTACACTTTAGCTGCTTATGCTTTGTGATCGCAGCAGCAGGTGGCCCCTCAGAGGCAGTTACCATTTTCTTTTCCCAGAATTCCCTTTTGGGACAATATATTTGAGGAATGGGGAAGAAAACAGTGACAGACTAAAGAAGGACCTCTCACCAAGAGGCAAGCCCCCCTTGGAGAATCACTAAATCGCACCCCGATTTCACCACCCATCCATGAGAAAGCAAAAATTGTGTATTTCAGCTAAGCATCCCGAGAGATGCCAAAGCCAGAACTCTCAGACACAGCAGTTCCCAAGGGCAGTGTCCTCAGGCCTAAGCTTCATGCTTGGAAAGGGATAGCAAAGAGGCAACAGAGTTCCAGGCTCCCAATTCCTCAGCAAGAGGGTGCTGCAAGAGGGAGACAGTAAAGACAAAGAAAGTTAACAATAAGCAGCTATATGAGCAACTCCTCTGTTTCCTGGGATCTGTCCAGGGTCCTGAAGGGCATGTCTCTGAGCAGCCTTGTTTCTCAGTTCAGAATGAATCTTCTTCTTTGGCGATCAATCACTCGTAGCCAAGTAAGATTGTCTTCCATGAACACTTAACAGTGAGTCTGCAAGTGACTGTGGAGGCCAATTCTGGATCCACACATCCTTCCACAGTGGGGACATAGTTTTCAGGGTGGGAGTTTATCATGGGTGAGGGTTTGCCAAACGTGCCTTCCTCTTAGCATGTTTCTCCCTTTCGTCCTGAGTTCTTCAAAGTCTTCAAAGTCCATGATACTTTTGGTAAAGGAATGAATACTTGATCACAGCAATCTAATGCAGAACATTATTCAGCACTGCTTCCTCCTCCCTACTCCCCATAGGATAAGCCTCGCCAGTTCTAGGCAGCTTAGTCTTTACTACTAGGAACCGAATATGGTGTGAGTGATCTGTCCTCATGCACTGAGTACATGGAAACTTGTTAGCCCACCCTTTGAAGACCTTGTACTTTACACACTGTTTGCCATTTCCAGAAATTTCTATAGTAAACAACAACTTGCCATAATGGCCAATGCAGTCTGCATGTCAGGATTCATGATTCCAATGCATAGAGAATATTTATCCCTTCAGATGCAGACTGCAGCTGTAGTTTCTTGAATAGATTTCCACAAGGGATTTGGGAGTGGTGCGGAGGGCAGAAGTCACAGGTTTATAGCAACTAACTAGTCTTAGACATCTGGAAAATCTAGTTGTGTGCAGGAGTGGTTTAACAATCAATCCCTCTTCCCTAGGAACTCTGGGAACTGTAGTGCTGTGAAATGGAATAGGGGGTCTCCTAACAACTTTCAGCACTACAGGTCCCAGGATCCTTTGGTGAAATGCATGCCTATTTAAAGTGGTATGATTATGCTTTAAATGTATGGCGTGAATGGGGCTTTTAGGCATGTTTTTACAGGACTGTAGCAGGAGGAAGAGAATGCAGGGATGGCCCTGAATGGCTTTTAAAAGGGTTAGACAAATCCATGGAGGACAGGGCTATTGATAACTACCAGGTAGTAGCCATGATGGACTATGTTGCTGGAAAGTCCAGGAGGGAAGGGTATTCTTATGGTTGGGTCCTGCTTGCGGGCTTACCATGGGCATCTGGTTGGCCACTGTGATGCTGGACCAAATGGGCCATTGACCTGATCCAACAAGCTCTTCTTATAGATTCTTAGCACACAGTTGCTTTCCCCCTTTTTACACACATGCCTTTTTATGCTCCTATAATTGACCATTAGTTTCAATTACATCTCAGGCCTTTCAAATTAAGAATATCAGGCCACGGCCACAGAACGCTTCCTTTTGCAGAGAACAGAGCTGCCCTGGTCTGTTTGACTTGAAGCTCTGTTTAAAGACCTCTTCGATACAAACCTTTTCAGCACTAGCTTTGAACCTCCCATGAAGAAATCTGCCATTTGATGTAAATGACCTTTCTGTTCTTTAAAAAGAAAAAAGAAAAAAAGGGGGGGGAGAGAGATAGAAAAGGCAACTGCACCCACCTAATCCCTTAGCTGACTGGCTACAACCTGCTGTTATACAGTGACATGTTTGTGGTTTCATTATGCTTTCAATGAAATGATAGGCGACACAGGGAGTCCATTAGCCTGTTACATTCCAGTTGAAGTTAATTACGCTTTCTCAGCTTCAGAGGAAGATACACCAGGTCGGAGCCTTCTAATCTACCCCTCACATCTCTGGCATAAAATACCCATTAGCTGTACTACATTTTTTTTCCTCGTCTTCTGTTCCTTCCTGTACTCAATCACTGGCATCTCTGCAACCAAAATCCCTATCGGGCTTCATTCTGCTCTCTAGTTGGTGCCTAAGCTGGCACTTAAAAGTGAATAGAAATTGTTCAGTGACACGTGCTTAACACCTTTATGCAAGAGGAAATGGAGGCACGAAAAGGCATTAAGATTTTACAGTTGCTTGTGGGTACTGAGAGGCAGAAAGAATTTGAGTTTAGAGCAGGGGTCAGCAAACTTTTTCAGCAGAGGGCCAGTCCACTGTCCCTCAGACCTTGTGGGGGGGCCAGACTATATTTTTTTTGGGGGGGGGGAAATGAACGAATTCCTATGCCCCACAAATAACCCAGAGATGCATTTTAAATAAAAGGACACATTCTACTCATGTAAAAACAAGCTGATTCCCGGACCATCCGTGGGCTGGATTTAGAAGGCGATTGGGCCAGATCCAGCCTCTGGGCCTTAGTTTGCCTACCCATGGTTTAGCAGGGGTGCTCAAACTTTTTTCAAAGAGGGCCAGATTTGATGAAGTGAACATACGTGAGGGCCAACCAAAGTTGCCTAGCTTTTTTAAGCATTGAAGTTGCTGAGCTTTTTATAGGATTTTACCCCAGGACATATACTGCCACGGGGCCCGGGTTATATTGACTGGTGGCCTGGATTAGGCCCCCAAAATGGACTTTGGACATGCCTGGTTTAGAGGATCTCAGGAGCTCCTGAGTAGGGATTTGAACCCTGGTCTCCCAGGTCCTAGTCCAACACTCTAACCACTACTCCAAAATGTCTCTCTATGAAGTTATCTGGGCACATGCATAATCTACCCAGCACAAAATGAAAAGGGAGTGGGTAGGTGGGTGCAGACTGCAGGGGCAGGACACAGCTGGATGTATAGCCTCAACTGTTGTAAGTATTCTGCTGGATGGATGTCTTGAGAACCTACTAAGCCAGTGAAATTACATTCTAATTAAAAACTATGGTCTCTGCGGGAACGCAGAGAACTTTACAATTGGTCGCAGCCTGTGAACTTTCCATACAAAATGAAATGCTGAGTGAGTGCTGATTTCAAAAGCTACTTTATATTGGAAAAGGTTATTTAGCCATTTGTTAGTTTTCTGCAACGAGTCGGGCTTTTTTTCTTTTTCTTTTTACTTCTCCTTTATCCCAATACAGAAGAACCGCCCTCTAGTGGAGAAGAAGACATTTGCATGGCTGGGTTGGCACAATTTCGTTCCGAAGTCATGTGCATAATATTCTGTATTGATTTTATTTTAGAGTATTCCTGCTCTGCTTCCCCCCTCCAAATTTACAGCATTATGTATGCAAAGGTCCTATTGAATGTGCAGCTCCAAGCAGTCACCCTATCAAAGGGTTTCACCCTATTTTAGCTGCCCCTTTGCAAATGCCTTTTGTTTTGTCACCTACAGAGCATTTATTATTGCCCCTAAATGCCTCTTTGAAATAAAAAATGCCCACACCTTATAGGAGGCCGAACCCTGTAGCTACTCCAAGCAAATCTAGAGGAGGAATGAAAACATTATCTTGTCAACTATCTCTTTGTTATGGTATTTTTGTGGCTCTTAGATTGAAGCCTGATATGTTAGCCTCCGTCTTAGTGAAGGCTGCATGCACGCTGAAGATTTGATGGCAAATCTGTACTTGATGACTTTGCCAGACATGTAGAAGTCACTCTTTCAGCCCTCCCCTTTGTCTTTCTAAAAGTATATTATATATTTTCCATAACTTTAAGTGAAATGAACCCATCTGTGCGACTCGGCTATACCTCCCCCTGTCTGCTGTGCAAATTGCATTATTCCCTCCACCTCAGAGCTACTTTTCAATCTTTAAATGGTTCTGATCATTGCATATTTATACACTGATGCTTCAGGGCATATTAAACCAGTGTAGCTCAAGGAATTTACATTTGACATCTGCTAACTATGTGGTAAATAGCAGATGAGTCAACAACACATTTAAGCTTGAGAAGACTCTTGTTCATACATTATTAGCAGCGTCGTACACATTGCTGCTCAGGAATTCTAAGAAACCATCAAAATCAGTAGAGTTTGAAATTAGTGCTTAAAAATCAGTGGTTTTCCAAGGCACGGTCTGCCATCTTGATTCAAAATGGCATCCAATTGTATCCAAAGATAGACAAAAACCTGCTCCTTGGTCTTAGGAACTGCCATATCAAATTTGCTTACAATATCTTACAAAGGTGCACAGAGAACAGACAAAGGGACAAAGACAAACAACTTTTCAAAACATTTAGTAGGCTCTGAGCATCTACTCCCCCCTGCCCCCCCAAAATGGCAAATGTCCATAATCTAGAATTTCACAAGATCCAGGAGTCCTTAATATTGCAGTGTGCAATATTAAGTGCAAAAGGGAAGAACTGGGTGGGCCTGGACCAATTTTCCATCCCATCAGTAGTCCAGAGATGGGCAACCTGTGGCCCTCAAAGATGCTGTTGGGCTCCAACTTCCATCAGTCTCAGTCAGGATGGCCGGTAGTCTAACAACGTCTGGGGACCACAGTTTCCCCATCTCTGGGTGCTTCCACACTGTCACTATTTGGAAAGAAGAAGAAGAAGAAGAAGAAGAAGAAGAAGAAGAAGAAGAAGAAGAAGAAGAAGAAGAAGAGGAGTTTGGATTTGATATCCCGCTTTATCACTACCCGAAGGAGTCTCAAAGCGGCTAACATTCTCCTTTCCCTTCCTCCCCCACAACAAACACTCTGTGAGGTGAGTGGGGCTGAGAGACTTCAAAGAAGTGTGACTAGCCCAAGGTCACCCAGCAGCTGCATGTGGAGGAGCGGAGACGTGAACCCAGTTCACCAGATTATGAGTCTACCGCTTTTAACCAGTACACCACACTGGCTCTCTGTAGGATTCAATCCCCTACAGACAAACACATCAATTATAATATAGCTGATTGGAAGGACTTGCTCAACCTTTTTGCATTAAGGAAATTGATGGCAAAATGCACTGATATGAAGATGAAGTGTCTTTCTGAAAGCAACTAGTGACATAGCGAGGCTATAGATGTGCTCTGCCTTTCTTGCACCCAAACCTACACAGAAGGGAGGGGTGGCATCAATGCTTCTTCTGCTTCAGTTGGACTATA
Source organism: Lacerta viridis (assembly GCA_900245905.1). Taxonomy (NCBI): domain Eukaryota; kingdom Metazoa; phylum Chordata; class Lepidosauria; order Squamata; family Lacertidae; genus Lacerta; species Lacerta viridis. The sequence continues at coordinate 660,568 of OFHU01003698.1, read as the reverse complement.
TGAGTTCATTTGGGGACTGAACCTGCAAGCCAATTGTTCTGTTTCCCTCAAGACCCCACTAATTCTGGCGGCAGAAGCAAAAAAGGGGGGGGGAGGTTATGTATACCCAGAGCGCTGCAGCCTGAAGGGATGCAAATTGCCCCCTCCTTCATCCTCAGATCAGTCATTTGATGACCAGAGAGGTGGCAATCCTCAGCTCCTCACCTGATCTGCAAGGATCGCTCGTTTGTTTTACCTGTGTGCATGTGTGTGCTCACATGCAACAGTGCATGAGAGTGTTGGGGCGGCCACACTCACTGTTGGCACATGGTCCCTGGAAGATTAGCCAAAGGCAAATGTGGCCCTCAGGATGCAAAGGTTTAAAGTTTCATGCAATTGATGGATCTACCACATTTTACAACTATTGGGAGCTGCTTTGAGAGGGTGCCATTGAAAGCCAAATGCAAAATTTCCCAAGCAACTAAAAAGTCCTACTAATTTCAGTGGGACATAAATGCAAGTCTGTTTAGAGCTGCAGCCACCATGCCTAGCTGCAAAAACATTTCTGAGCATAAGAATATTTTGCTTTAACCAGATCTACGGGCTTATATTTTTGAACAAACTCTTTTTTTAAAAAAAAAATCTCCATGGATATATTACATAGAACATCAGAAAGAAAGGTTTAATATAGTGCTCTGCCTATGTGATTGTTCACTACATGAAAAGCGTATTTTGAATGTTTGCTGCCATTTTGCTAATGTTTACTATAGGACTTTTTTAAAAAAATGTAGGGCTCATTCAAAAATATTTACCTGTTGCCTGATGTCATACAATTTATGTTTCTGCCACTTCAGCCATATTTTCCTATTTTGTTTACAGGATGGAACAGCTGAAATCTACCTTATTTTCAAAATCATGACTGGTGCAAAAGCAGTTAGTAACAGGGAAATGGGAGCTTTGTGCACCTGGCAGATATGAGAGGCTGAGCATCTTTCGTTCAGCGCATACTGGGTCCCTAACCGATAGCTTTAAATGGATTCCAAAACAGGAGTGTCTGCAAGTCACCTGTAGGGACAGAAAGCAAATTTGCCTTGATTGACAGAACCCCTGGAATGTGGCTTCTAAAATTAACCTTGAGCTGCTCCCTGTGCTGCACTTCACCCGAAATCAGATTTTCCAAGGGCTGTTATCTTATCTGTGACTTAGGAAAAAAGCCACATCTGTTGTGCCTGGAAGCAGAACACTGATGGTACTTCAAAATCTGAAATTGCCTGTGCATTTCTATGGATAAAAGGCTCTTGCTTAGAGTGCGAGGAAAACATCTGGTCAGTTTATTTTTAGCTCTGAGTCTCAAATCTTTGGGCGAAGCCAGCCAGAGAGCTGCCTACCTGGAGAACCATTTAATTATTTTGTTTCCAGGGGCATGTTGGACCTTTTTAGCACATTAGCGTGGTGCCCCTGGAGGTGGACTCGAGAATAACTAAGAATTTGGCACACATGTTGGTTTCTTTTCATAATAATCTGACCATTGCAGACAGTGTTCACATGCTCCTATCTTCATTATCCATGAAGGTGGGAGCTGCAGGGGGCAATTCATTGTAACCCCAAATGCCAGTGGGGAAATGCATACTACTTCTAATGGCCTGACTTGCATTTTCCCCTCTCTTCCAAGACTTTACTGTAATTGCAAACCTTTCTTCCAAAACTCTGGCTTTAGGAAACTTCTGGAATGCTGGCTCTTACCCATGAAGTATAAGGATTTGGAATCTTTCCCCTCTGCAAGTGCTTCAAGAATCAAATAACTCATTTGGTGGAAGGGTTATAGCAAGGACGCTCTCTTGAATATTCACGCAGTGAATATTACTGGTGGTGGCTGTTGCCCATGGGAACTGGTAGGGTGAAAAGCAGGGAGCCAACAGCAGGGGGAGCTAGAGCCAATGATGGGCAGAGCCAATTAATTCCGGTTTTGTTTCCATCTTCCCACCTGACGGATTCTATAAGAGCAACACTGAGACTACAGGTGAAACTCGAAAAATTAGAATATCGTGGAAAAGTCCATTTATGTAAGCAACTGTTTTCATTAGCTACTGGAGTTTTATATATGAGATAGACTCATGACATGCAAAGCGAGATACGTCAAGCCTTTGTTTGTTATAATTGTGATGATTATGGCGTACAGCTGATGAAAACCCCAAAGTTGAAATTGTTAATTTGGGGTTCTCATCAGCTGTACGCCATAATCATCACAATTATAACAAATAAAGGCTTGACATATCTCGCTTTGCATGTCATGAGTCTATCTCATATATTAGTTTCACCTTTTAAGTTGAATTACTGAAAGAAATGAACCTTTCCATGATATTCTAATTTTTCGAGTTTCACCTGTACGTGCACATTGAAAGCACATTTCTCCTCTCCATGAATTTGGGGCACTGTAGTTTGTGACGCGTTGCTTGGAATTATAACCCTGTGATGAGTGAACTACAGTGCCTAGAATTAATTGAGGGGGGAAATGTGATTCCAGTGTGTTTTATACTATGCACACAGACTAAATAGGAAGAAGCTCAGAGGCAGTGACACCACCAGGGCTGGTTGTAAAGGAAGGAAGGAAGGTGGAGCTGGCTGAAGGCAGACTGAGGTAGGCAGAGCAATGCCCCGCTTGCCTTAATGGATTGGCCTCCACTGAACATAACACAGTGTGAAACTGGAGAGAAGTATGGTTTTGTCTCCGTGGTTTTTCTGAGAGAAATCTCAGAAGTTACGTTTCTTGAGTGTGGAAGATCAGGAAAAGGTGAACCATGGATATTAATCCAGAGCCGACCCTAGCATTAGGCAGAATGAAACAGCTGCTTCAGGGTAGCATATAATAGGGGTGGGAGAAGCCACTTCTCTATTCCCAGTGTTGAGATTCAAGTGCCCGTCACGTTGGCTTCTGTACATGGAATTACAGGGAGGTCACAATCTTGTTTGCCTCAGGCAGCAAAAAGTCTTGAGCTGGCCCTGATTAAACCAGGATACACTTCTAAGGTAGAGAGCTCCGAAAGAGGCACTCACATGACAATCACCACCCCATTTGTAATGTTAGTGGATCAAAGGTTTTTTGGAAGCCTTGCCCACAATGAGCAGCCACCTGTTATAGAGAAAGTCTGTCCATATTTTTTTTTACCTCTTGATGTATTTCAGACAGTCCTGTTGCGATATGTGCTTGAGGCTTCTGCAGGCAGCGAAGATGAGCAGCAAGTATGTTTGTAAAAATGAGTAAGGGTGCATTGCTACACAGTGCAAACCTATGCAATGATTACATCAAGAGTACCCACTGGAGTTAAGACTGTCTCAAAATAACTGGGTAGCATGGGATTGCAGCTGGCTGTTAATTTACTTGTCATAGCCATTCTGACAACTGAAATTGCTGTGTTGGGATAAAGGGACTGTGGGCATTAATGGAATGTTTTTGAAATGCTGTATTCGATAAAGCAATAAGGGCCTTCTCAGTGGTGGTCACCCATTTGTGAAATGCCCTTCCTGGGGAGGGGCATCTGTCTCCCTTATGATTGATTTTTAAAGGAAAAGGACCAGTCCAGTCAAGTCCAGTCGCGAACGACTCTGGGGTTGCGGCACTCATCTCGCTTTACTGGCCAAGGGAGCCGACGTTTGTCCGCAGACAGTTTTCCCGGGTCATGTGGCCAGCATGACTAAGCCGCTTCTGGCGAAACCAGTGTGGGAAAGACTCTGGTCTGAAAAACCGGCAAGCTGCTGGCAGCCAATGTAGAAAACATTGAGCGAAATGGTTTGATCCCAATGGCTACTCATTTTGTTTCTGAGTACTTTTTGCACTCATCCCTATGGTGCCAGCTAAATAATGCCTTTTTTTTAAACCATAACATCAACACTAGATATCACTAAGTACCACAGTACTTATAGTAAGCTCTTTCTGTTACTTTTCAATCCTCTTATTAGGTGATGACCCTCAATATTTTTGATCTGACATGGAGAAAAGTAATCCTCCAATCTGTCCTGTATTTAAAATTAAACTGAGTCGCAAATGTTCAAAATGAATTCATGTAAATCTTGGGAGATAAAACTCCTTTCGCGGAGCTTTACACAAGAAGATGGCTTTTGTTGGCTCCGGGGCTTCTTCTTTTTTTTAATAAAAAAAACCTTTTCCTGCCTTGACTGGAGGGATCTTGTGCATCTTCAATAATACTATAATCTACTTGAATATCATAAGACTGAAAACAGTTCAGAGAAAGTACAAAGAGAGGGGTGTTTGCGTGCTGCTTGACTTCCCCACTGCATCAGAAGTGACAGGTGTCTCTCAAGCACAACCGATGAGGTTTGAAGCCAGCAGCCTCTGTACAGGCATGAATATTTATAGTGGTGCCAGAAACATATAGCAATTCAACGCTCGGCATGGAATGAGGTGGTAGACTGTGTTGATAGAATTCTGGTGTGGTGGGCATTATATTTTCTCTGTGGGGTGGGGTGGGAAAACTCCTGAATGTAATAAACAAGCATATCAGGAAGAAAGGTTCATTCTTCTTCCACTTGCATCCTGTCCATCATTAACCATAGGCGTTTCTCTGCTATTAAGAACGCAAGAGCTCTGCTGGATCAGACCAAAGACCTCTCTAGTTCAGCAATTTCTCTCACGGTGGGCAACCAGATGGTCACAGAAAACCCTCCAACAGTAGAGGTGGTCAACTCATTCTCAGAGTCAACTCAGATTCTCAGATAGGAAACTCGTTCTCAAGAGATTGGATATTCATATAACCAATGAACAAGAGGAGAGTGTCAGCAGGCTTTGCGAAACTCCAAGGTTTCAAAAACTACAAAAAAAAAAACCACCGTTTAGGAAAAACATTAAATGGTGGATGTAGGGCTCAAACTGCCCACAGAGGACTGAGTATGCACAGTGGGTCCAGGAAGCTGGCTGACTGGCAGGGAGGAGGAATGGAATGGAATGTTTAGAAAGAAGGCATGGCTGGCTGGCTGGCTGGTTGAAATACTGAACAGGAAGAATCCACACTGCAACATTTTGTCACACACACACACCCTTTTACTAGCATAGCCAGCAAACAGAGAATAGGTTGGCAAAGTGGTCAGGCATCCCAATTTTCCTTCTCCCTGTAAATGACCCACTTTGCAGGACAGATTCCACTGCGGGGTTTTTTTGGGGGGTGGGGGGGTGGGGTGGGGGGTGGGAGAGACTTTAAGATTTTAATGAGCAAACCAGGATATTGAACAGCTCACAACACTGACTTGCAAGGGGAAGAATCTTTAAAGGAAAATTCCCTTTGGATTTCTTTTTTAATTAACCAAGTACTTCTAATGATAATGAATTTGTTTTCCGAAAACACAACAAAAACAAACCCTAACGCCTCAACCAACAAATGTTTGCCGTCTCCAAACTGTGCAACGAAGTCCCCAGAGTTTCACAAATCAATGAGCATTAATGTTACATAACCCCAAGAGAAGGCACCTCTCATCTGAGACAGCACACAGCTGCTTCTGTTTAATTAAAACATATAGGTCTGGGATGAGTTGCTTTGATTTTCTACTTCAGCATTTTTTTCCTCCAGCTTTAAAACCATGTATCTATCAAAGTGTGAGAAAGAATGGAATGTTTGTCTTAATAAAAGGCATTTACCGGAGATGTTTCCGCAGCTTGTGGAAAAGACAAATTGGGAACAGACTGTTGGTGATAGGTTTCCATCTTAGCTTTAGAAAACATTTGTAGAGGCTGCCAGTTATTTGCTTCCACACTGAGCCCTGTAGCTTAAGTGACATAAATGTCACGCCATGCCATGTATTTTCAATGTTACACACCTCCCAATTTATTGAGGCCACATTATACTCCCAAGGAAGTAAGGAAGGGCAAATGTGTCAATTTTGATTCCTCTCCATTTTTCATGTGTCCGATCTTCTCTTCCATTCTCCACATTTCCACACCAGTTTGCAATTTTTGTTAAAGGCCTTGTGAAAATTCATCAGCATTATAGGTAGGTAGCCATGTTGGTCTGCCGTAGTCAAAACAAAATAAAAAAATAAAAACATTCCTTCCAGTAGCACCTTAGAGACCAACTAAGTTTGTTCTTGGTATGAGCTTTCTTGTGCATGCACACTTCTTCACATATACCCATTCCCACCACCCTTCTGAGTCAATACCCCTCCCCACTCCCTCACTATATTTAAGGATCTGGTGACTTCTGTTTCAGTGTATCTGAAGAAGTGTGCATGCACACGAAAGCTCATACCAAGAACAAACTTAGTTGGTCTCTAAGGTGCTACTGGAAGGATTTTTATTTTTATTTTTTTATCAGCATTATAGTATGAATTTATCCTAAAAGACACATTTAATATGCATTTCCCCCAACATGCATGTCTTTGCAAAGCAATTTCCCCTAATAAAATGCATGTTGAATGTCATTTTCACCAATATATGCATTTATAGGCACACTTTACCCTAGTATGTATATTTTTGTACGCATTACACGGCTGGAGAATTGTCCTGCAAAATTCGGAGAAATGCACATTTCAAAGGACTGCTGTATTTCAGATTAAGTTCAGATTAAGTAAATGTGCCTCTAAATGCAAACTGACTTGAATTTATGCTCCATCCCTACATGCAGCTGCTTTTCAATGTAACCACGTGTGAGCTGCCATGATGCAGTTCCATCTAGCTGTGGCTCTGTATCATGTGAATGATAAGACCATGTTGCATGTCACACTGTGGAGGCCTTTTGGACACAGAACTCTCTCTCTCTCCTGAAAGGGAGCCAATCTCATGGAGCAGACCCATGTAATTTATTTACTAGCACATACACAAAACCAAAAGTATATACTGTACCAGCAATATTAAGGGTAAAAAAAATACCATGGCGGTCATCACTAAAATTAATTTTGGGGGGTGGGTGGAATACAAAGCACATCACAAATGTGTGGATCAGCTCAATATATCCGCTTAATATATCTCACATCAGGGAAAGTTTGGGAGAGCAGGTGGGTTTTAAGCAGGTGCCTAAATGCCAATATTGTTGATGCCTGCCTGATGTTTGTTGGGAGGGCATTCCAAAAGGCTGGTGCCACCACACTAAATGTCCTGATTTTAGTGGTGGTTATCTTCAGGAGAAAGGATTGAAATGACCAGACAGGGATATGCAAGGTAAGGTGTTAGTGGAAATAACCTGGTTCAGGGCTTTTTATGCCCTAGAGGACACAATGATTGTGTTATTCACCCGCAGAACCCAGGTTATTATTATTATTATTATTATTATTATTATTATTATTATTATTATTATTTATACCCTGCCCATCTGGCTGGGTTTCCCCAGCCACTCTGGGCGGCTTCCAACAAAATATTAAAATACAATAGTCCATCAAACATTAAAAGCTTCCCTAAACAGGGCTGCCTTCAGATGTCTTCTAAAAGTCTGGTAGTTTTTCTCTTTGACATCTGGTGGGAGGGCGTTCCACAGGGCGGGTGCCACTACCGAGAAGGCCCTCTGCCTGGTTCCCTGTAACTTGGCTTCTCGTAGTGAGGGAACCGCCAGAAGGCCCTCGGCACTGGACCTCAGTGTCCGGGCAGAACGATGGGGGTGGAGACGCTCCTTCAGGTATACTGGACCGAGGCCGTTTATGATATCATGTGCCCATATGTACCCCACATGGCTTCACCTGAATTGCAAAGGGCATTTCAAATAGATTGGCATAATCTTTCACAAACACAAAACTGCCTGCTTCACACTAAATGAAGTCTATGTGTTTCAGGAGATATAGGTGTGGTGTCCCTCCAGTTCGCAAACAGCATGGGATCTAACCTGGTTATCTGCAGTTTCTACAATGTTAGACTCATGTTAGAGGGTAACTGTGCCTCAGTAATAAATCAACCCTTTCTCCATCCCCTCTCCCCTCTCTGCTTATTAGTGTGCAGTTGACAATTATCCTTCAAGGTTATTTTAACATTCTGCGCAATAAAACAAAATAAAATGGGGAAAATGCTCATTAGCGCCCCAGTGCTTATTGCTGCCTTTGTTCTGTGATGTCTTCAGCAGAGTGAAGAGCAGGTCATGCTGGTTTTGCCTCTGAAGTAACTGCATGTAAAAGCCAAAAAAACAAAACAAAACAAAAACAGCACGAAGAAATACGTCTCTCGCAATGGCACTTTGCAGTCTGAGCGTTAAAGTAGTGTGCGGCTTGGGAGTGTAATTTTGCTAGCTTGAATCCCTCCGGCCCATAGGGTTTCTAACCAGTAGAGACATAGGGGTCTGGCTGTTGGTTGCATGATCTGAACAACTGCTGGAAAAGAAAGTGAAAGTCAATGCCCCTGTTCCCTATCCAGATTCTACCCCTGCATCATCATTTGCTTACTTCTTTATTTAAATATTTTAATTGTGTTTGTTTTGAGCGTGTGCGTGCAAGACCATGTTTCTGTGCACGGCGCCCAACACATGCAAAATTTGAACTCTAGAATATAGGAAAGCCCAGATTGCTCTCACACAGAGCTGAGTCTTTAGCACTCCACTGACCAATCACAGGTCGTTGCTAAGGGTCTGAGAGAGAGCAATCTGGGCTTTCTGCCAACTGTTAATTGCTTGAAGATAAGACAGCTGCATTTCTGCACGTAGGCAACTCTGAAATCTCTAACAGTTATCTCATACATGGTGAGACTGTTAGACTCTCTACCCCAATGTTGTCTACTGTGATGCTTAGGAGTTGTGGTGGTCGAGTGGCTGACTTTACAGAGCCCAGTTCTCCATTTGGAGGACCAACTGCTCCAAGTCTAGTGCTTGGACCATGCCATTTAGCCATACCATTAAAGCATAGTACGTCCCCCTAAGACCTGAGAACTGACGTTTACCATCACAGAGCTATAATTCCCAGCACCCTTAACAAACTATAGTTCCCAGCTTTTTGGAGGGGAAGTCATGTGTGTTAAATGCATGTACATTCAGGCTCCCGGTCTTTGCGCCTACATGGCCTTTTTAATTCTCGTGCCTTATTCAAACTTGGGCACATAGCTAACCCAGGGACGTCTTAGCCATTGAGGCTACTGGTGCCACGGTGCCACAGCGCCACAGCCTGAGGAGGGCGCTGGTGCCCTCCAGCCCCACCGGCAGCGCCGCTCTCACCCACCTCTTCTCGGGCTGTGGACACAGAAAGGCCGTCGGCAAGCCTCCTGTCGGCGCTGCAGCCAAGGCTCCCTAGACGGCAGCCCTGCGCCACCGCTTCAGCATAGCAGGCAGAGGCAGAGGTGGAGGTGGAGCACAGCTGGCAGCGTCCCCACCTGCCCCTCCACGCCCTCCGGCTGCCCGTCACACCTGGCCCTGCCTGGTGGAGCGCGAGTTCGGCGTCCCTGCCCGCCGCACCGTGCCCTCCAGCTGCCGCTGCGCCTGGCCCTGCCCGGTAGAGCACGAGGGACGCTGGAGGGATCTTCGCGCCAGGGTGCCGGATTTACTTAAGACAGCCCTGAGCTAACCTGACTCCTCACTAACCATGAGCTGCTGCCATCACTTTCCCTTCACTTTTTTTGTTTTTAAAGTAAAGCAATGAGACATCTATAAATGAAGTTAGAAAGCAAAACATGGAGACAAGATACAGTAATGTTGCTGTTGCTAAGGATGCTTAGTCTCTTATTCAGGGTTGCTAAGCAATCAAAAGGAAGGAATGTGAGGGGTTTCCTGTGTCTCCCCTCCTGAACAGATTCACTCTCCTTTAACAAGAGCAAGAAGCACCGGTACAGTAACAAAGCAGAAGTTGCCATGTGTCTTTAGCTGCTGTGTGGCTGGCGGAAATTTAAAAAGCGTACACCTTTTCTTGTAGGGAAATGCAATTGTGAGGAAAGTTTCACCTGTTGCCATTCTGTGTCTGTCAGGCAATTTATTACTCATGTGTAGCCCCTGAATTACTTTTGGACCCAGCACAGCAGCTGAATGCTGGAGGAAATCGCCGAAGATGAACTAAAAAGCTCCTTTAGATGAATGGAACTAGTTTGTTTTGTAAAAAGACAAACTAGAACTAGAACTAGTTCCTTTATAAAATGAACCTTCCAAGCACTGGTTGAGGCTAAAAGGAGCCCAACTCCATCTAGAGGGGCCATGTTCTTCACTCCTGGCATAAATAGAGTTTCAGCATTCAATTAACAACAACAACAACAACAACAACAACAACAACAACAACAACAACAACAACAACATACCCGCAGTATTGTTGCATCATTTAAAATGAGGCTGAGGCAGTTCTGAATAAGGGCATCAAGAAATAATTTACAGCAATAAAACCAATCTGGGTATTTCAGGGACAAGAAGGAGCTGTACAGTACTTGCCTCATCCCTAAAGGCTAAATGGAGGCGCATCATTAAAAATAAACATTAAGTGAATAGCTCCACAGTTGAACCATTTCCCAGTTAACACAGCAAGAGAATAATCACAGCACATATAATCACGCACAGCCAGACAAGAGTGGTTGGGGGAAATCCAACATCATAAGCGAAGGAGGCCAGGAGGCCTTGCATAGGACAGGATCTCCCCCCATTTAATATTCTTGCTTCATGAGCAGAGACGATATTTACTTGATTGACGATCCTAAGATTATACAGTTCAAAAAAGGAACAGATATTTGACATTTTGCAGAACGCTTTTGCAAGGGGTGAGCCTGCAGCTCAAAGCAATTAATTCTGACAAGGATCAAGGAGCGAGAGAGCTGGAAAATGTTCGTGTGGAAATTGGCTGTGTCACCGCAGAGTTTCCCCCCACATCTAAAAGCAGTTTAGATCATTTTATAACTGTTCTGCATATGGAAGCCAAAGAGCATGTTAGAAGATGGTGGGTGGGAGGGAGCAGAACAATTTTACAGCTGCAAAAAGCAATGGGGAATGTGAGTAACTGAAGTCACACCTGTACGATACATTTAAAGCAGTCCCCTCCATCCCAAAACATGGGAACTATAGTTTACCTCTCATGGAGCTACAAGTCCCAGCACCCGCAGTTCCCAGGATTATTTTGGGGAAAACCATGTGCTTCAAATGTATGGTGTGAGTGTTACCTCCCTCAGCATGCCTTTATGACAGGGGTGGGAGATCTGTGGCCCTCGAGACATCAGTCCCAACAAGCATGACCATGAATGATGACCAGTGTTAGACTAGGACCTCGGAGATCAGATCGCAGCCATGATTCTCCCTGATGGCCAGTCACAATCTCTCCACCTAACCTCCCCCGCAGGGTTGTTGTGAGGATGATATAATTCATAAATAAATTATGGGAACTGCAGTCCAACAACACCCAGGTGGACAGAGCTTCCCCGGGTCCAACATGGGATATCTGTAGTTACTACAACAACAACAACAACAACAACAACAATAATAATAATTTATTTATACCCCGCCCATCTGGCCGGGTCTCCCCAGCCACTCTGGGCGGCCTCCAACAAATACCAAAATACAATACAAAGTCACAGTTTAAAAACTTCCCTAAACAGGGCTGCCTTTAGGTATTTTCTGAATGTCAGGTAGTTGTTTATTCCCTTGACTTCTGATGGGAGGGCGTTCCACAGGGCGGGCGCCACTACCGAGAAGGCCCTCTGCCTGGTTCCCTGTAGTTTTGCTTCTCGCAGTGAGGGAACCGACAGAAGGCCCTCGGCGCTGGATCTCAGTGTCCGGGCTGAATGATGGGGGTGGAGACGCTCCTTCAGGTATACAGGACCGAGGCCGTTTAGGGCTTTAAAGGTCAACACCAACACTTTGAATTGTGCTCGGAAACGTACTGGGAGCCAATGCAATACAAAACTAAAAAGACAACCATGCTCTCCCCAGTCCAACAAGAGAGGTGTTTGAATATCGATGCAGATTTCCCCACACATCACAGATGTGGGCACATGTACATTTCCATCCCGAGGTTCTGTGAGCTGGTTAGCCGGACGCACCTTTGAATACCCATGTACTTACTTTGCACATCACTTTTAATTATTTTGTTTTTCGCATATTGCTTTGTGCATTATGGATACTTTCCCGTTCCGTTTGGAACGGTTTTATACACTGTGTAATTGCGATGGATTCATTTGCTTTTATAATTGTAGGTTCAGTTGCTGCAACTCCCTCTGGAACCTTAAGATGAAGGGTGGGAATAAAACAAATTCATTTTATCTCTATTCTTCTCTAGTTGCTTTGAGGTGCTTTTTCACGTGTTTGGGGAGGCAGTCGCAGTGATACCTCTGAACAGGTGGGGAAGGACTGTCACTCAGTGGTAGAGAGCATCTGCTTTCAATGAACAAGGTCCCAGGTACAACCCCCCCCCCATCACCTCCAGGTAGGGTTGGGAACAAATGCTGCTCAAAACTATGCCAGTCAGTCTAGGGAATACTGCAGTAGATGGACCAATGATTTGACTCTGCGTAAGACAGCTTTCTATGTTCTCACTTCCTGTTTCATAGGTCAGTCTCCAAGCCAGTCTGATATCTTTTTCACAGAGCGATTACAGCATCAAGGGAATCTCTGTCGCTTCTGTTAGTCCCCAACCTCCCTTTTCAAGCAGATCTTTTTAGATACAACCCCCACCCCACCCCACCCCACCCCAAAAAACCTCTCAGAACATTAATTTTCTGTGGCCAAGACAGGAAATTATGTTACAGGTAGGTAGCTGTGTTGGTCTGCCACAGTCAAAAAATAATAATAATAAAAAAAATCCTTCCAGTAGCACCTTAGAGACCAACTAAGTTTGTTCTTGGTATGAGCTTTCATGTGTGCCCTCTGAAGAAGTGGGCATGCACACGAAAGCTCATACCAAGAACAAACTTAGTTGGTCTCTAAGGTGCTACTGGAAGGATTTTTTTTTTAAAGGAAATTATGTATTTGATTGAAAGTGGGCGTCCCTTTTGTTGCTGCCAGTCAGTTGATGGAATTTGATAGGAAAGATGCAGATTCCCTCACTAGACATTACGTCCACCTGGGAGTATTCAGCTTAATTACACAGAACATTTAAATGTTCCTACTTCCCTCATTTTCTCAGAGACAGTTGATATAAGGTTGACACAAAGTTTTAAAATAGACAATGGCTCATTTTTTAAAGATGAGCTGAAGGGCTTGTCTTCTCTGCAGCAAACCTCTTCTCTTCCCCCCTCCTGCTTGTATCTCCCCCTCCTCTATTTTTAGATTGCAAACTCCATGGAACAGAGACCCGTCTTTTCAATTATGTAAACCACAATGCATACTAATGGGCCTGGATAAATAAGTAAGAATAAAACTCTAATTCACATAGCAGGGAAGACAACAATTGCTCTTGCAAACATTTCTCAGAACAGGTTGATAATTTGGAGACCAGAATATTTTTGAAGTGGGCACTTTCCCTTATTTTGTGATGCAGCACTCCAGCTACCGGTAAATAATCTGTATAAAATTGTACCTGTTAGAAGGAAGTGTACTTAAAGATGCATGCGTCAGTGAAAAAAGCATACAGAGATGCATGATATTGCTTGCAAAAAAATATTAGATAGTATTAGACAAATTGTATAAAAGTTCCCATTAGGGAATGCTGACAAAATTTTGTTTGCAAGGAAACTGTAAACTGATACAGAAATATGGTGAACGGAACGTAAGATTGGACAAATGCTTGTTTCATTTGCTCTGCCTTAAGGAGAAACTGTCTGGGATTCTCTGAACTTAACTCGCAAATCTATTTCCTAGTCAGCATGTAGCAGTTTCTTTCCACTTAGCAGGTATTCCTTTTGGGTGGGGGGCATAAATCACTGGATTTTCTACGCCTCACTATTCTAAATTTATCTCCAATTTGAACAACCATTACCCCATCTATAATTAGGCAAAGTACAGGAAAGACTTAAATACTTCCCCCTTTAGCCACATTATTTTTCATTAATTGGCTCCCTTCATGCCAGCACCATTATTGATTTCATGGGTTTTGCCACCAAGCTCTCTGACCTCTCTGAGCAAACCACTAAACCTAGCTGTGCCTCCAGTTCCCTCCTGTTAACATGCTGCGAATGGTGTTCTGTTAAAAGCAAGTAACTGCATGAAATGGAAACTATAACAACACAACCAAAGTAGCTGCAGAAATCTGGACTTGGACGGTTGTAACTGTTCGTGAACAAAGGTGAGCAGTTCTTCATGAATATGCCCGAATTGGCTGAGACCTCAGCCAAATGTGCATGAATCCAGCAAGAGCAGTCGGTGGTTCTTAAGCCCAGAGAGTCATTCATTCTACTGGCTGGATAAGAAACCTAGAATAAACCATCAAGGACTGGAATTGGCTGAAATGGAAGAATAGATCTATTGCAATTATGAAGGGTGCCTTGCAAGGGTGTGTGTGAATATTGCAAATAGGTTATTGAGTTATTGAAAATAGGCTTTTGGCAACAGGTTTTGGTTCAGTTTATAATTACTGGATTCTGCCCTTGGAAAGGAAAAATCCAGATTAAGCAGAGAGAAAATACAGGTTGGCATTTTGAGCCTACATCATCTGAGAGTACATTAAAGCAGTGGCGGAGGAACCACAGATTGCACCCGGTGCAGAATTTTTTTGGGCACCCCGTACGGACTGCGCATGTGTGGCTTCTGCGCAATCCGCAGGGAATGCCGCACATGCGCACTCCATACATGCTGCTGCTGCAGCGCATGAGCAGCAGCACAGACAGGGTGCCGCTCATGACTGGCAGCTCGTAAGAGTCGTGGGGGGGGGGGTGCCGAGTGTCACCCGCTCCAGGGTGGCACCCGGGGCGGCCAGCCCCCAACACACAGCCCTTGCTCCGCCCCTGCATTAAAGCAGATGCTGAGGAAGCATTGTTCAACTATGGGAATACACTCACCATTAACACATATAGCACTTAGAGTGCATTCAGATGGGGGGGACGGGACGTTTTGTTGGTTTTCATGATTATAGTGCTAGTGCTTCTGTCCCTCTGCCTAATGTTCTTTCCACACTGCAGTACCTGTTCGGTTATGGAACTGTGGCTTTCTGACATATATACCAGCATGCCACACTAAATTTCATTCACACCAATGGAGGTAGTTCCAGTTACAGGTGGGTAGCCGTGTTGGTCTGCCATAGTCAAAACAAAATCAAAAATTCTTTCCAGTAGCACCTTAGAGACCAACTGAGTTTGTTCTTGGTATGAGCTTTCGTGTGCATGCACACTTCTTCAGATACACTGAAACAGAAGTCACCAGATCCTTAAATATAGTGAGGGAGTGGGGAGGGGTATTGCTCAGAAGGGTGGTGGGAATGGGTGATCAGCTGATAGGTGTAGAAAACCTGTTGACGACTCTTAATGGCTGTAATTAGTCTTGCAGGGAAAGGCAAGTGGTGAGATGGCTAAAGATAGCTTTGTTATGTATAATGAGATAAGAATCCAATGTCTTTGTTCAGACCAGGTTTCTCCGTGGTTTTAAGTTTGGTGATTAGTTGCAATTCAGCCACTTCTCTTTCCAGTCTATTTCTGAAATTCCTTTGTATTAAGACAGCTACTTTGAGATCTTTTATAGAATGTCCTGGGAGATTGAAGTGTTCTCCTACTGGTTTCTCTGTCTTGTGATTCCTGATATCAGATTTATGTCCATTTATCCTTTGGCGTAGGGTTTGGCCTGTTTGTCCAATATAGAGAGCTGAAGGGCACTGTTGGCATTTGATTGCATACACAATGTTGGAAGATGAGCAATTAAATAGTCCTGAGATGGTATGTTTGATGTTGTTGGGACCAGTAATGGTGTTGTCCGGGTTTATGTGGCAGCAAAGTTGGCATCTGGGTTTATTGCAGGCTCTGGTACCAGTGTCCATGTTGAGTCCTGTTGTAGTATTATTGTGGGTGAGGAGCTGTTTGAGATTGGGTGGCTGTCTGTAGGCGATGAAGGGTCTTCCTCCCAGAGCTTGAGAAAGAGAACTGTCATTGTCTAGGAGAGGTTGTAGATCTCTGATGATGTGTTGTACTGTTTTAATTTGGGAGTTGTATGTGATTACTAGTGGTGTTCTGTTATTTTCTTTTTTGGGTCTGTCTTGCAGCAAGTTCTCTCTGGGTATCAGTCTGGCTCTGTTGATCTGTTGTTTAACTTCATCAGGTGGATATTTTAGTTCTAAAAAGGTTTGCTGTAGATCTCTTAGGTGAGAGTCTCTGTCTGTAGAGTTGGAACAGATGCGGCTGTAACGTAGGGCCTGGCTATATACTATGGATTGTTTGGTGTGTTTGGGATGGTAGCTAGAAGCATGTAGATATGTTTGTCGGTCAGTTGGTTTACGGTATAAGGTGGTGTCTATGTGTCCATCCTGTATTTTTATAGTAGTGTCCAAAAATGTATTTCTTGCATAGATTGGTTCATTGTTAGGTTGATGGTGGGGTGAAAGTCATTGAATGTCTGGTGGAAGGTGTCCAGGGTCTGTTGACCATGTGTCCAGATAATAAAAATATCGTCAATGTAACGCAGGTACAAGAGAGGTTTGAGTGGGTAGGAGTTTAGGAAACGTTGTTCTAAATCTGCCATGAAGATGTTGGCATACTGTGGGGCCATGCGGGTGCCCATTGCTGTGCCGCTGATCTGAAGGAACAGATCCTCACCAAATTTGAAGTTGTTGTGGGTAAGGACAAAATGACAGAGTTTGGTAGCAAAGTCCGCTGTGGTTTTATCTGAAATGGTGTTCCTTATAGCTTGTAAACCATCGTTGTGTGGGATGTTGGTATACAGAGATTCCACATCCATAGTGACTAGAATAGTATTGTTAGGAAGGTTATTCAAAGATTGTATTTTTCTCAGAAAATCTGTGGTGTCACGTACGTAGCTGGGAGCACTGATGGCATATGGTTTCAGAACAGAGTCCATATAACCGGAAACCCCCACTGTAATGGTGCCAATACCTGAGATGATGGGGCGTCCTGGATTTCCTGGTTTGTGTATTTTGGGTAGAAGATAGAAAGTTCCTGGTCGAGGTTCTGCTGGTGTGTTCCTGAGGATCTGTTCTTGGATGTGTGGGGGTAGCTCCTTAACAATCTTGTTCAGTTCTTTTTTGTATTCTTCTGTGGGGTCTGAGTCCAATTTTATGTAAAAGGTGGTATTGGAAAGTTGTCTGTGAGCCTCCTGGATGTAATCAGTTTTGTTCATGATGACGACAGCTCCACCCTTGTCCGCCTCTTTAATTATAATGTCTGGGTTGTTCCTGAGATTATCTATGGCTCTCCTTTCAGCATGGTTTAGATTTTGTTGTAAGCGATGGTGTTTTCTGGTCACATCCGTTTGGATTCTGCGGCGGAAGCAATCAATGTACAGATCTAGTGTGGTATTGCGTCCATCAGGAGGGGTCCATGTGGAGTCCCTTTTAGTGTAACATTTTTTCGGTGGTGGTTGGTGGTCAATGTTCTGTTCATTAATGTGTTTGGAGGGTGGTGGATGTTCCCCAGTAGGTTGAGAGATGTTGTGTTGTGAAGATGTTGTTTGTTCTTTGTCTTGTTCTTGTGTGTGTTGGAAGTACTCCTTCAGGCGTAAACGGCGGAAAAATGCTTCCAAGTCCCCATAGAACTGAATCATCTGTGGGGATTTGGCAGGGCAGAATGATAGTCCACGTGAAAGGATAGATTCCTCAGCTGGGCTGAGAGTTTGCTGTGAGAGATTGACGATATTGTTGATCTTGTTGTTTTGATTGGTAGCCTGTAGGTTGGAAAGGTTAGAAAGTTTTTTGTTTTTCTGTTTTTTCAGTAACTCCAGTTGAGAGTGATAAATGGTTTGCTTTTCCTTGTGGAACTCCTGCCAAGCTGGGTGGATCCTAATAGAGTTGTCCAGTACAGAGAGTTCCTCCTTTATTATCTTCTGTTTGGAGTACAGAACGCTGATCAGATGTTTGAGCAGCTTCTTGGAGAGAGTGTGGCACAGTTTCTTGGAATATTCAGTAGGATAAGTTGATTGTAGAGGGTTCTTAATTCTAAGACCCTTGGGTATGATGTCCAGGTTTTTGCATTTGGTTAGAAAGGAGATGTCTGTCTG
The DNA here is from genome assembly GCA_900245905.1 of Lacerta viridis. NCBI lineage: Eukaryota > Metazoa > Chordata > Lepidosauria > Squamata > Lacertidae > Lacerta > Lacerta viridis. The sequence goes on along the minus strand of OFHU01003698.1, from coordinate 642,623 downwards.
TACCTGTGCCAGTTTCTTTGTGAGATTTATGGACTTCCATTTCATGCGGCTCAATGTGGTGCCTTCCATAGTTCCAGTTACAGGTGGGTAGCCGTGTTGGTCTGCCATAGTCAAAACAAAATCAAAAATTCTTTCCAGTAGCACCTTAGAGACCAACTGAGTTTGTTCTTGGTATGAGCTTTCGTGTGCATGCACACTTCTTCAGATACACTGAAACAGAAGTCACCAGATCCTTAAATATAGTGAGGGAGTGGGGAGGGGTATTGCTCAGAAGGGTGGTGGGAATGGGTGATCAGCTGATAGGTGTAGAAAACCTGTTGACGACTCTTAATGGCTGTAATTAGTCTTGCAGGGAAAGGCAAGTGGTGAGATGGCTAAAGATAGCTTTGTTATGTATAATGAGATAAGAATCCAATGTCTTTGTTCAGACCAGGTTTCTCCGTGGTTTTAAGTTTGGTGATTAGTTGCAATTCAGCCACTTCTCTTTCCAGTCTATTTCTGAAATTCCTTTGTATTAAGACAGCTACTTTGAGATCTTTTATAGAATGTCCTGGGAGATTGAAGTGTTCTCCTACTGGTTTCTCTGTCTTGTGATTCCTGATATCAGATTTATGTCCATTTATCCTTTGGCGTAGGGTTTGGCCTGTTTGTCCAATATAGAGAGCTGAAGGGCACTGTTGGCATTTGATTGCATACACAATGTTGGAAGATGAGCAATTAAATAGTCCTGAGATGGTATGTTTGATGTTGTTGGGACCAGTAATGGTGTTGTCCGGGTTTATGTGGCAGCAAAGTTGGCATCTGGGTTTATTGCAGGCTCTGGTACCAGTGTCCATGTTGAGTCCTGTTGTAGTATTATTGTGGGTGAGGAGCTGTTTGAGATTGGGTGGCTGTCTGTAGGCGATGAAGGGTCTTCCTCCCAGAGCTTGAGAAAGAGAACTGTCATTGTCTAGGAGAGGTTGTAGATCTCTGATGATGTGTTGTACTGTTTTAATTTGGGAGTTGTATGTGATTACTAGTGGTGTTCTGTTATTTTCTTTTTTGGGTCTGTCTTGCAGCAAGTTCTCTCTGGGTATCAGTCTGGCTCTGTTGATCTGTTGTTTAACTTCATCAGGTGGATATTTTAGTTCTAAAAAGGTTTGCTGTAGATCTCTTAGGTGAGAGTCTCTGTCTGTAGAGTTGGAACAGATGCGGCTGTAACGTAGGGCCTGGCTATATACTATGGATTGTTTGGTGTGTTTGGGATGGTAGCTAGAAGCATGTAGATATGTTTGTCGGTCAGTTGGTTTACGGTATAAGGTGGTGTCTATGTGTCCATCCTGTATTTTTATAGTAGTGTCCAAAAAGTGTATTTCTTGCATAGATTGGTTCATTGTTAGGTTGATGGTGGGGTGAAAGTCATTGAATGTCTGGTGGAAGGTGTCCAGGGTCTGTTGGCCATGTGTCCAGATAATAAAAATATCGTCAATGTAACGCAGGTACAAGAGAGGTTTGAGTGGGTAGGAGTTTAGGAAACGTTGTTCTAAATCTGCCATGAAGATGTTGGCATACTGTGGGGCCATGCGGGTGCCCATTGCTGTGCCGCTGATCTGAAGGAACAGATCCTCACCAAATTTGAAGTTGTTGTGGGTAAGGACAAAATGACAGAGTTTGGTAGCAAAGTCCGCTGTGGTTTTATCTGAAATGGTGTTCCTTATAGCTTGTAAACCATCGTTGTGTGGGATGTTGGTATACAGAGATTCCACATCCATAGTGACTAGAATAGTATTGTTAGGAAGGTTATTCAAAGATTGTATTTTTCTCAGAAAATCTGTGGTGTCACGTACGTAGCTGGGAGCACTGATGGCATATGGTTTCAGAACAGAGTCCATATAACCGGAAACCCCCACTGTAATGGTGCCAATACCTGAGATGATGGGGCGTCCTGGATTTCCTGGTTTGTGTATTTTGGGTAGAAGATAGAAAGTTCCTGGTCGAGGTTCTGCTGGTGTGTTCCTGAGGATCTGTTCTTGGATGTGTGGGGGTAGCTCCTTAACAATCTTGTTCAGTTCTTTTTTGTATTCTTCTGTGGGGTCTGAGTCCAATTTTATGTAAAAGGTGGTATTGGAAAGTTGTCTGTGAGCCTCCTGGATGTAATCAGTTTTGTTCATGATGACGACAGCTCCACCCTTGTCCGCCTCTTTAATTATAATGTCTGGGTTGTTCCTGAGATTATCTATGGCTCTCCTTTCAGCATGGTTAAGATTTTGTTGTAAGCGATGGTGTTTTCAACATCAAACATACCATCTCAGGACTATTTAATTGCTCATCTTCCAACATTGTGTATGCCATCAAATGCCAACAGTGCCCTTCAGCTCTCTATATTGGACAAACAGGCCAAACCCTACGCCAAAGGATAAATGGACATAAATCTGATATCAGGAATCACAAGACAGAGAAACCAGTAGGAGAACACTTCAATCTCCCAGGACATTCTATAAAAGATCTCAAAGTAGCTGTCTTAATACAAAGGAATTTCAGAAATAGACTGGAAAGAGAAGTGGCTGAATTGCAACTAATCACCAAACTTAAAACCATGGAGAAACCTGGTCTGAACAAAGACATTGGATTCTTATCTCATTATACATAACAAAGCTATCTTTAGCCATCTCACCACTTGCCTTTCCCTGCAAGACTAATTACAGCCATTAAGAGTCGTCAACAGGTTTTCTACACCTATCAGCTGATCACCCATTCCCACCACCCTTCTGAGCAATACCCCTCCCCACTCCCTCACTATATTTAAGGATCTGGTGACTTCTGTTTCAGTGTATCTGAAGAAGTGTGCATGCACACGAAAGCTCATACCAAGAACAAACTCAGTTGGTCTCTAAGGTGCTACTGGAAAGAATTTTTGATTTTGTTTTGACTATGGCAGACCAACACGGCTACCCACCTGTAACTGGAACTATGGAAGGCACCACATTGAGCCGCATGAAATGGAAGTCCATAAATCTCACAAAGAAACTGGCACAGGTACAGACAGACATCTCCTTTCTAACCAAATGCAAAAACCTGGACATCATACCCAAGGGTCTTAGAATTAAGAACCCTCTACAATCAACTTATCCTACTGAATATTCCAAGAAACTGTGCCACACTCTCTCCAAGAAGCTGCTCAAACATCTGATCAGCGTTCTGTACTCCAAACAGAAGATAATAAAGGAGGAACTCTCTGTACTGGACAACTCTATTAGGATCCACCCAGCTTGGCAGGAGTTCCACAAGGAAAAGCAAACCATTTATCACTCTCAACTGGAGTTACTGAAAAAACAGAAAAACAAAAAACTTTCTAACCTTTCCAACCTACAGGCTACCAATCAAAACAACAAGATCAACAATATCGTCAATCTCTCACAGCAAACTCTCAGCCCAGCTGAGGAATCTATCCTTTCACGTGGACTATCATTCTGCCCTGCCAAATCCCCACAGATGATTCAGTTCTATGGGGACTTGGAAGCATTTTTCCGCCGTTTACGCCTGAAGGAGTACTTCCAACACACACAAGAACAAGACAAAGAACAAACAACATCTTCACAACACAACATCTCTCAACCTACTGGGGAACATCCACCACCCTCCAAACACATTAATGAACAGAACATTGACCACCAACCACCACCGAAAAAATGTTACACTAAAAGGGACTCCACATGGACCCCTCCTGATGGACGCAATACCACACTAGATCTGTACATTGATTGCTTCCGCCGCAGAATCCAAACGGATGTGACCAGAAAACACCATCGCTTACAACAAAATCTAAACCATGCTGAAAGGAGAGCCATAGATAATCTCAGGAACAACCCAGACATTATAATTAAAGAGGCGGACAAGGGTGGAGCTGTCGTCATCATGAACAAAACTGATTACATCCAGGAGGCTCACAGACAACTTTCCAATACCACCTTTTACATAAAATTGGACTCAGACCCCACAGAAGAATACAAAAAAGAACTGAACAAGATTGTTAAGGAGCTACCCCCACACATCCAAGAACAGATCCTCAGGAACACACCAGCAGAACCTCGACCAGGAACTTTCTATCTTCTACCCAAAATACACAAACCAGGAAATCCAGGACGCCCCATCATCTCAGGTATTGGCACCATTACAGTGGGGGTTTCCGGTTATATGGACTCTGTTCTGAAACCATATGCCATCAGTGCTCCCAGCTACGTACGTGACACCACAGATTTTCTGAGAAAAATACAATCTTTGAATAACCTTCCTAACAATACTATTCTAGTCACTATGGATGTGGAATCTCTGTATACCAACATCCCACACAACGATGGTTTACAAGCTATAAGGAACACCATTTCAGATAAAACCACAGCGGACTTTGCTACCAAACTCTGTCATTTTGTCCTTACCCACAACAACTTCAAATTTGGTGAGGATCTGTTCCTTCAGATCAGCGGCACAGCAATGGGCACCCGCATGGCCCCACAGTATGCCAACATCTTCATGGCAGATTTAGAACAACGTTTCCTAAACTCCTACCCACTCAAACCTCTCTTGTACCTGCGTTACATTGACGATATTTTTATTATCTGGACACATGGCCAACAGACCCTGGACACCTTCCACCAGACATTCAATGACTTTCACCCCACCATCAACCTAACAATGAACCAATCTATGCAAGAAATACACTTTTTGGACACTACTATAAAAATACAGGATGGACACATAGACACCACCTTATACCGTAAACCAACTGACCGACAAACATATCTACATGCTTCTAGCTACCATCCCAAACACACCAAACAATCCATAGTATATAGCCAGGCCCTACGTTACAGCCGCATCTGTTCCAACTCTACAGACAGAGACTCTCACCTAAGAGATCTACAGCAAACCTTTTTAGAACTAAAATATCCACCTGATGAAGTTAAACAACAGATCAACAGAGCCAGACTGATACCCAGAGAGAACTTGCTGCAAGACAGACCCAAAAAAGAAAATAACAGAACACCACTAGTAATCACATACAACTCCCAAATTAAAACAGTACAACGCATCATCAGAGATCTACAACCTCTCCTAGACAATGACAGTTCTCTTTCTCAAGCTCTGGGAGGAAGACCCTTCATCGCCTACAGACAGCCACCCAATCTCAAACAGCTCCTCACCCACAATAATACTACAACAGGACTCAACATGGACACTGGTACCAGAGCCTGCAATAAACCCAGATGCCAACTTTGCTGCCACATAAACCCGGACAACACCATTACTGGTCCCAACAACATCAAACATACCATCTCAGGACTATTTAATTGCTCATCTTCCAACATTGTGTATGCAATCAAATGCCAACAGTGCCCTTCAGCTCTCTATATTGGACAAACAGGCCAAACCCTACGCCAAAGGATAAATGGACATAAATCTGATATCAGGAATCACAAGACAGAGAAACCAGTAGGAGAACACTTCAATCTCCCAGGACATTCTATAAAAGATCTCAAAGTAGCTGTCTTAATACAAAGGAATTTCAGAAATAGACTGGAAAGAGAAGTGGCTGAATTGCAACTAATCACCAAACTTAAAACCACGGAGAAACCTGGTCTGAACAAAGACATTGGATTCTTATCTCATTATACATAACAAAGCTATCTTTAGCCATCTCACCACCTTGCCTTTCCCTGCAAGACTAATTACAGCCATTAAGAGTCGTCAACAGGTTTTCTACACCTATCAGCTGATCACCCATTCCCACCACCCTTCTGAGCAATACCCCTCCCCACTCCCTCACTATATTTAAGGATCTGGTGACTTCTGTTTCAGTGTATCTGAAGAAGTGTGCATGCACACGAAAGCTCATACCAAGAACAAACTCAGTTGGTCTCTAAGGTGCTACTGGAAAGAATTTTCGATTTTGTTTTGACAATGGAGGTAGTGTAACAGAACAACAAATGTCATTGAAAAATGCCACTACTCCCCCACCCTTTCCACACGGGCATGTTTCTGCTCCCCCATGAAAACAGCAGGATAGAACTGTCCCCAAATTTCATCACATCACTCCCACAATTTTCCATGTAAAGGGGCTGCAAAGAGATTTTTTTCTGGAATCAAACAACACAGAAATGAGTGGTAAACATGCCCTGTATTCCATTAGTGGCTTTTACAATGCGTGAATGCTGAACTATAATGTGGAAACTAACAATTAGAGAAATGTTGGGGAAATGGAATAAACTGCTGTGTGGATGCAGCCATGCTGTTCCAACTGTTTCACATAGTAATATATAATTCTGCCTACAAGTAAAGTGGACAGACTGGAGGAACAAATGGATCAAGAGAGAAGGCCGAAACGTGTCCTGAAGCCTGAGAGGAACTCAAGACTCAACTCTGCGAGGTAGTTTGGGCTGAAAGACAGTGACTGGCCCAAGGTCACACAGTGAGTTTCACAGCTAGTCTCCGAAGTCCTAATCCACTTAATATCCCTCCACCTTATTCCACATTCTGGAAAAAAGATGTAGAAGTGATTAAGCTGGGGGAGGGGAAATAATCTTTTCCCATAGGTGTAGAACTTTGTGTAGGTCCCTTGTTAACCGTCCTGGGTGACACCTTTAACCAATTTAGGCTGCAGTCCTGTACATACTTAGGGAGCAATCCCCATGGAATTCAGTGGGGCTTACTTCTGAGTAACGTACAGCTTCTTGGGCATTAACGCACACAAACAATTGTGACAAGAGGTACCCCTTCTGAACCAAAGCAGGACACTTTTCAGTTTAGTTGGTGCTATTTCTATAACAGCAACACTTAAATGCCCACCATAGCTTTGCAAGGGAGAAGGATGGAGAGAAAACCAAAACAACTTGGCCACGCCCCTTTCACCTTTCATTTGCCACGCCTTCATTGGAGCTGTCCAACCAGGTCTAGTGGACACGAGTCACCACTGGTGCCATCATCTTTTTCAATTGCATTTTTTCCCTTATGTGCTACTTGTCCATTCCAGGCACAGTTTGCGTTTCACATATCCTTCGGGTATTCATCCAACTTGTTTCTCTCTCTCCCTGTCTTTTGAACTACAAACTGTTCCCATCAACGTATCTGCTGGTGTCAATGTAATTTGTATTAAATTAACACCAGGTATTTCTGAAATTCAAATGAAGCTCTTTCAGCCAGGCTTAAAAATTCAATAAGAAATGCATCACGTGCTGACTGAAGCAGAAAGCACGGGTCACCAACAAGGGAAAGCAAGATCCGTCTCCCTTGCATCTGAAAATTCATTACACATGCTAGAACAGGAAGAGGTCAAGGAATTAAAACTTTCTAATTTGCTTTAATAGTTAGAAGTGGCAAAATGCTTTTTTTATATATGGGAGGGGGGGAGTTTCTCCTGTAGCAATTTAATAATCGTAGCTCTGAAAACCTGAGAGGTTTAATAACACATCAGGCAGCTTCTCATGTTCTAGTGCTTTATAGGTACAAATCAAATGGGAACTGCGATCAATTCAAAAGTTTGGTGTCGTATGATTTGAAAATGGGCCTCTGTATCTTAGACACGCTGCCCTTTCGGGCAGCTGCCACCAATTCAAAATTACCTTTATTTCTTGCCACAGGAGGCCTTATGCAGTAGGCTGACTCCTAAAGGAGGGCTAACAGTTGTGGTACGAAGACGGATGCTTGTGCAGTCAAGCGTTTGAGGGAACTCTTCCTTCTCCTTCAACCCACTGACTGAGACTTGTGAACCAGAAAGCCCTTGACTCAGTTCCTGGTCTCTCAGGCTTGGCCACCCCATCTGGAGAAATAAGCATGAGTCCTGGGGAGGCCTGCTGAGATAATGTGGGCAGACTATGAGCACTCCAAAACAGAGACTTGGGCCCAGGCTACCTAAAGGACCATTGCCTCCTATGTCACCATGTCCACTCCCTAAGATCTGTGTGTTTTGACTATGGCGGAAGCCCAATTGGTTGGGACGCATGAGATAAGCTTTGTGGTAGCATGACCCATACTGGAGAACTTCTTTCCAGAGGAGGCCCATTTAACTCCCTCATTACTTATCCTTCACTGCTAAATTTATTATTAGTTTCTTCTTCTTCTTCTTCTTCTTCTTCTTCATCATCATCATCATCTAATTAAGTTTCAGATTGCATAGTTTTGTTTTAATGATAGACCCTGATACTTTAGTTCAGGGGTAGCCATTGTGGTGCCTTCCAGGTGTTTTTGGGCTCCCATCATCCCTGACCAAGGGCCATCCTGGCTGAGGCTGATTAGAGTTGTCATCCAGCATCTGAAAACATTGTCCACATTGACTAGCCGTGATTTAGCTGGCTTTAATCTTCTATTGTTTATTACTTGGGTGTGTGTGTGTCCGTGCGTGCATGTGATGTTTTTAAATAATGCAAGCTGCTCTGAGCACCATCATTAGAAAATTCCAGGGTAGCAGGGTTTTATTTTTACATACTACTTTGAACTAATCTTTGACTACATATTCTTACTAAATATTTATGGTACAGCAGTAAAGAATTAGCACCTGGGTCACTCTGCTTCAACTTTCTTTGCAGGAAAGAAAAAAGTAGCATCAATACATTTCTAACTGCTGCAATAAGCAGGTATGAGTCAAAGAAAACACAGAGCAACAGATCTCATGAATACTTAACAACATTTTACTATCATGACATTGTGGAGCCGTAATTTCCTTTAAGGAAGTACCATCTCCCTGTTAAACTTAATGTTCAGCTTCCCAACAGAGCACACAACTGGGGCATTGGCACTGAATTTGGAAATTAATTGACACCAGAGAGCGCTTTAAAATATTTAAAATCAGCATGCAACTGTAGGACAAAATAGAATTCGGGAGTTCAAATGTGGAGGGTTGCTGTTAAGGTTTTTTTTTTTTTTAGCCTTTCAGATTATATAGTCTACTTACTGCACTGGTGAGGGGCACAGCAAATACTATATCAAGGCACTAGACATGAGCAAGTGTAGTCTTTTGACAGTTGTCTCTCCATCCCTTGCCATCTCCAAAATGCTCCTTGCCTTACACAGCTACGTTATGTAGACGAGGTGGGAAAATCCTCGGAGAGCATTGCCAATAGCTGCTATTACAAAAATAGTTGGGGCTTGCTTGGGTTGCATCTATGCACTGGAGTGGGAGGGGGGGTGCCCTCCCCCTTTCTGCCAGTGTTATGGCTTCTTGTGCACCTGAACATTTGCAGAGCTCTGTGTATTTTGCAAGTTGATCCTATGCAGCCAGGGAATTCAATAGACCTTCCTGCTAGGAAACTACTACGCATAGGATAATAAGTCATGCTGATCTTAATAAACTGGATATTACAATTATATAGAGTAAGTGCTGGGCTTTGGGAAGAAGGCAGAAGGGTTCTGACAGGATCCTAGAGTCCTCCTCCTCCTTCCCAAAGCCTAGTTAGCACTTGCCCAACTTTGGGAAGGAGACGGGAGGAGCCTGGGACCCTGCCAGAGTCTTGTGCCTTCTTCCCAAAACCCAGTATCTCCTTTACCCAGCTTTTGGGAAGGTGTTGTTGTCCTGGGGGAGGGGAGGGACATCAACTTTTGGCCTTGCACAAGGTGCCATATCACCAAGATCTGCCCCTACACAGCCTTCCACATTTTTGGACACTTGGGGGACTTGTCCCTTGGGGCTGTCATGACGAGCTCGTAAACTTCAAAATACCACTGATTTGGTCACCTTATTACTGAGCCTTCAAAATATTTCCAGCTCCTGGACCACCTTTGAAAAGATTTTGTACTATCTTTTAATTACAACCTAGAGCAGTAAATTTATGCTGAAGGTGCCAGATTATGTTATAGAAGGCCCTTGAGAAATCATACTTCTCTGAACTAGATACTTGGTTTGACAGGTGCCTGATTTAAGCCCATTGGATTTGTTAAATTATCTTCAGGTGATGATCTGCATGCATGCATCTAAATTACACCTGGCACAATGGAGTACTATGAGATGGTCACTCTTAAGTGTCTTATCAGATGACATATTTGTTTTTAAAAATTAAGACCACTGATGCAGTGCTGTAAACAATATTACTTAGGTAGCATGGGTGGGATAATTCTGTAAGTCAGGGGTGGGGAACTGGCAGTGCTTCAGATGTTGCAGCTCTTAGCATGCTACAGAAATAACTTTCAAAGCTAACTAAAGAGTTCCTGTGAGCACAAAGTGGAAGGTGGGTCTGAGACTTTTGTACATTAGATGGGGTACCAGATTAAAACCTCATTCTCTCATAACTAGGTAACAGGAACAGGAATGACCATGGATATCTGCAACCAATCAAAGCAGGCAGTACTGGACTGGAAGGATCAGTGATCTGAGTCCATATAAGGCAGATTCATTTGCACATCTCCCACTTCATTTTGTATGATCATACTACTGTTGAGGCAGTGTTCACAGAACTACTCAGTGCTAAATAATTACCCAGCATTATGCTGTACAATTAATCTCTCCTGTTACTTTCCAGAGAGTTAACCTTGCCTCCTTCCAATAAGGGAACACGCAGCAATCAGTGCCATTTGCAGAAACCCAAGTAGCAGTGGACCCTGAGAAGCTAGTTCTAAAAACAAAGCTCTTGGGGGTATAAGAGAGTGGAGTGTGTCCAATTTTAATCCAGAAGATAGGTGCACTTCGCTCAGTCATAAATTTGTGTTTGTTATGTTCAAAGTAGTTCACTGGTTTTGTACCACTGCTGAAACAAATAACAACAGTAAATCTTATTCCATATTACCCATAAAAGAGACACATCAGATAGAAGTGCAGCATTTGTACTGCTGTATTTATTCCAAGGTTAAAACAAATAGAATTTTATTTTAGAGAGATGGGGGAGCGGGAGGGAGGAACCATGGTGGGGTCAAGTGTTTCTACACAGAATCTGTCTTTGATCACAATGCTCCGCTTCCAAGAGATGGCTCACAGAAATGGAATGAAGTGTACAGATCATCAGAAGAAAATGTCAGGAGCTAGTCAAAACAACATAGCCATGCTGAAACAACTCCACAAAAATCACAGTCAGGCTCGTAACATAATTTGAGAAGGGGCCTAAATGGTAGATTCCAGTGAGAATTATTAAGCTAAATTATTTCAGGTTGCCATTTTGAATCAGCTGAGTAGTTCAGTCCATAATCTTTTCTTCTGCAAGTCAAATGCACTTTCAGCAAGATTTTCAAATGTCCTTGTCCCTAAAAGGTAATCAATCAACATAACAACTTCATTTCTAGTTTGCACTGTCAACCTAGCCTCCCCTACTGTCAGGAATGCCTGCTGCATGACCCCTCTTATTTTCAAGTCAAGGGAGTGAAGACTAAACTGCAAAACTACACAGGAGATAATGGCTTTCTTCTCAACTTCTGGTATTAATTTTGCTCTTCTTCCCCTAAGTGTTAGAAGGTCACCATTTCCTGAACTTTTCTTAAATCCCAAATCAAATCTCTAGAATTTGCAACATACAGTCACATGATTGAAGTGTAATGGCAGAAGGTTAAGTGCAAGTCTTCCTTCCAGTGGATAGTCATTAGTCTCTATTAATCAGGGATCATTCATTTCATCTTTTTTGGGTTGGCCGCCATGTAGAGCGCTATCAGACAGTAGATGGTCCCTCCTATCGTTAGTGCCATCGTGGTCCGGTAAAGTAGCTGATCAGGAAGGCCCCGTTTCAGGTGCACTGGCAAACCATCGGGCTTCTGTTATTAATAAAATATATACATAAGAATTAATAAAGGCATGCACATTACCATCCCCCAAGCTAAAGTCTATTTGTACAAAATGTGAATGAAAGCTGCTGAACCAAGATAGGAGCAAGCTTTTCTTCAAAGTAAGGGATTTTTCTTGCTTGACTTTTTTGGACGGAGCCTTGGACCTGGTCATATCAGAGCCAAATATAACACTTAGAATAGAATTCACCACTTGGCAGTAGGAGGTAGGGGTGTGTGTGGGGGGGGGAGGTAATCTCAATAATCCCCCACTCCTCCAAAGTAAGTAGGCTTCTACTTATGGCTTCAAAGATGATCCTGGAAACTTGGTGCTTGCTGGTGAAATCAACCAGAGAAGCTGCCAAGAAAAGGAGTCTGAGAGCAGAGACTATGGCTTCGGTGACCTGCCTAAGTTCCTTACCTTTCTCATGACAGCACTGAGAGATTACTCAAAGCAAAAATGCACATTTGTATTATTTATACAGGTTCTCAATAATTAAGTGTAGCCCACCCAACTCCATCCAGTTTAAGGGCAAAATACACCCACACACAGCCCAGCAAATGTGTTCCACGATAACTTCCAAAGCCCTGGGAACCTTTAGCAGAGGTCCATACATGTTAACCACGTAGCCTATATTAGCCTGTGTCACAGGCCAGGTGCATGCAGCTCAGTAGTGGCATGAATGGCAAGTGGAGGGAAACAGATCTGACTTCTATGGGCTGTGCTCAATATTTAAGCAGCTGCACATGTAGGTCCTCCCTCTCCTTTCCTAACACTTGGCCCTCCTGTCTTGACATCAGCTCAGCTGCAGAGCAAACAGCTGCAGGCAGGAAACTCCGGGTTCAGTAACTGGCATCTCTAGCCAAAAGGATCAAGTAATGGATGAGGGGAAAGACCTCTGCCTGAATCCCTGGAAAGCCTCTACCCACTGCAGAAGGTGGTGCTAGAACAGATGGATGCAGAGTCTGAGCTGTTAAATGGCAACTTCTTAGGTTTCTGACACTGTGACATTTCATGTTTCCTGTCATTGGTAGCCTAACAGGGAGCACAGTGTTGTGAAATCACAAGGAAGTTCACCACATCCAGACTTTATGGGAGGGGAAAGGGAAACTAAGGAAGGAACTCAATGTCACGCTACTACAAACATTCCATCTGAGCAGGGATATCAGATTGCCAAATGGAACAATGCCCCTCTCCCCAAGGATTGTTCTAGGGATTCTCCCAACCTCCACCTAGAGCCAATTTTGGGGGCGCACAGAGGGAAGAGATGGGGAATAGAAAAGCCACATGGCACAAGCAGAAGACCGCACATAGGGCTTGCACTGATGAGGATCGTTACATGACTCCCACATCACATCTGCACTATTCACTTACACACAGTATAAAAGAATATGACAGAATATTCCTTTAAGTGGCTAATCACACAAGATGCTTCCTGGCAAAGCATCGCTAACTTGTGAGTCGTGAGGTTTCAAGGGAAAAGGAAATAACACCAATTAAAAGCAGGAGTGTTTTCCAAATAAAAACAGAATGCGAGGAAAAAGTGAGCTTCTTAAAGATCTCTTATTCCATTGGAACAAAGGAGTTTTGCATATTCCATGCAAGGTGCTCTAGTGGTTTACTCTGATCTCAACTGCTAAGCCCACTGCATTTATTAGTAGCTGCATAACGTTAATAGCAATGTTTAACTGTTGGATTTTAACCTGACTATGCAACTGCCCATAGGCAAGAATGGCCTGAATATGGCAAGCATCTGCAACAGACTGGAGAAACAAAAAAAGATTAGTGCTGAGTTTATTCGTATCAGCAGATGCTGTCCAAAATGCTGCTGTTATAGAAGTGGAACACGTAACTTGCAAGCAGAACTCTGCATGTACAGTGCCCTTTATTAAAAACAGAAACTGAAATCTGGTCCAGAATTTTGAGAACTGCTACCATATAGGCATGAGTAGTGCAGAGAGACGTATATTGTGCAACAACATACTGACATTGCCAAGAGAGGACTCAAAAGCAAAAAAAAATGGGCTGCCAAGTTTTGGGGAATGATTCTTAAACAACAGCTCATTTTCTCCATAATCTCCAGTTATCACTACTTGTGTACAAGCCTGTGTGCCCCCTTCAGATCTTCATGTCTTTTCCCAGGTTCCAGTCTTCGCCCTCTTAGGGAGGAATTCAACATTGCACCGAGGTGGCTGTTCTGTCGCAGCAAGCATTTTGGCCTGCCAGACAGAACAATCCCCACTCTCCCCCTCCCATATGCTGTTCTGGGGTCTCTCCCAAGCCAGTTTGGGGGGAGGCATGCAAAGGAGAAGAGAAGGAACCAAAACCCCAATACACAAGCGGAAGCCCTCGCCCAGGGCTTCTGCAGACAGAAATCATTAGTTGAATCCCACACTTGGTCCTTGTCCCTGCCAAAGACCTTCCATTTCATTGAAAGCTTCAACCTGGTAAGAATAATCAAGCAAAGGACAAACAGGATAATTTTCAGATAAGGCATAGTTGAAGATTGGGCAGGGGGAAAGAGAACAGGAGAGGGAGAGAAAGAGGTGAGGAGGAGGCAAAAATAATGCAGAGTGCACCTAGTGCTGAACTTACATTTAGCCTGCTGTAAAATTTGTTTCAAGTTCTTTTTAAAATACTGTTGACCTCTAACGTAAACATAGAAACATAGATATTAGTAGCATTTTATCTACACTTCTGCAAGCCTCAAGCATTCAGCATCTCTAGCGATCAGACATAAATTCAATTAAGATTATTAACTGAATATTGTTTCTCCCCACCTGAAAAAACTTCTGCAGCTCCGGTACCCGGTTTTTAGCAAGATACTCGACGGTGGACGGTGCTTCTGAGGCAATTTTAGTTGGCGTTGCAAATATTAGAGTTGGCGACTCTGTGGATACAACTGGCTTGAGTCCCTGCATAAAATGAGACGATTAAAACTTTGTTTGCGGTGAGCACAGTTACCAGATACATTATCAGCTATATAAACAAGTAACCAGACTGTAAGAAACTACAAAGCAAGAGCGTCTCTGGATTAACCTTGAACACTGTACTCTGCAGGACCATCCATGTTAAATGCAAGAAGAGACATTTAGAGAATTACAGTCAAATGCATATCTACAGTCTGGAAGTTTGCCTGCAAATGGCAAATCATGAGCCTGTTATATGTAAAGGGAAAAGGGAGAAAACAAAATCTCCTCCATCAGCTCAGTTGGGTTCAAGTACCACTGACTTCTCCACCCTCAGAATTAAATGGTGAGAACCTGAATTTGCTTGTTCCCTCCCTCCCTCCCTCCCTCCCTTGATACTTCTTTTGAATTGCATTAACTATAGGCTGTTGCAGCATGGACCTGTGTATTTCAGAAGTATATTCTGTTTTGCAACCATTACAATGGTGGCCAATTCATTTCTGGGACCAAGTACTAGATTTTACCTTTAAGCATTTCTTCCAAGGTCTGGTAGGAACCCATATAGCTCAGAGACAGCCATTCCCACACCAAGCTCCCCTGTTTATATTCTGCAGAGAGGGGGTAGTCCACTGTGTGCCCCATATCACACAAGGGGAGGACACGTGGGATAGGAGACTGCCCCACAGTTGTGGAAGAACTGTCACAAAATGGTCTGCAGCTCTAATGTTTTGCAGCAATCCAGGGAGGAGGCAAAACCTTCCTCTGCTGCAAGGCCTATGACGTTTACGTGGAAATTTCCGCTTGTAAAATACTACCGCCGTAGGATGCACAGTTTAGTGACTTTATGGGACTTTGGTTTTATTGTTATTACATTAGTGGACACTTTGTTAGAAGCATCTTCACGTATTGAAAAGGCAAGTTATAAATGTTTTAAATCAATAAATTGCCCTTTCTGCTTCACAATACAAGCTGAATCAAGTCTTTTTTCTTAAAATTTTCCAAATGAAGTCACCAGCACATATTGAAAAGAATCTGTCAAGAAGCCAACCCAAAGCAGTGAGAAAACAAAATTAGACTGGCAAAGTCTGCCTCTTCCAGATGCAGAAGCAAATGTTTCTTGACCAAGGGTAGCCAATGAGGTGCTCTCCATATGTTGCTACTAGCCCTGGGGGCTATGTTCTCCCTCCACTTTCAGGAGGCAATGCGCCTCTGAATATTAGTTACTGGAATCACAAGTAAGGACAGTGCTATTGCTCTCAGGTCCTGCTTGCAGGCTTCCCCTGGGCATCTGGCAGGCCGCTGCAAGAACAGCATGCTGGAGTAGATGGGCCTCCAGCAGGGCTCTTGCATTCCAACTCTCATCAGCCCCAGACAGCATGTGGAGAGATCACAGCTCAAATCTCCAGCAAACCATGAAGCTCAGACTTTGGGACAGCCACACTCTCTCCTGCCATAACCTAGCTCAGAGGTAATCCCTACCAAAGAGAAATGACAAATCAAGCTGTTAGACTATGCTGAAATGGCAAAACTCAGAGACCAAGAAGAAAAGAAATTCAAAAAAGAATGGGAAAAGTTTATAGTTTATTTAGGAGACCACTGTAAGCAGATGAAAACATTAGCAGGATTTTAACCTCACTAGTAACATAACAAATACTATGGAGATTATGGATACAAAACGTAATTATGAAATGACATGCAGTCGGAAATGTTGACAACAGGACCCATGGAGGGGATGGGGGAAGTCTCGAGATTCAGAGTTATCTCACTCTATGGATATGTATTTGGTATTGTAACTAATTTACATTTGTAAAATCAAATAAAAATGATTAAAAATAAATAAATAAATAACCTAGCTCAGTGGGCTGTTGTGAGATGGAGTTGGGTGGAGCAATGCATGCTGCCCTGAGCTTCTTCCAGAAAGAGTAGTGTATAAATGAAATATAAATTGGTAAACGACCCAAATCACCTTCTTTGGGAAGCAGGCCTCTCTCTGGCTAGGAATGGGCTCCGGAAATTCATAACTATTTTAACTGCTTCTGTACACATTTTCTGGGTTCTTACAACAAGAAGAAATGAGGCAGCAACAAGTGAGGAAGAGCAAAAGTTGGGTAACTTCACAGCAGGGCACACTGCAAAGCTGGAGGGTGGCTGAATGCTACACTTGTCCCGATGTCCTTCTCTGGTCTTTTCAGTATAACCCCCTGCAAGTCAGTCCCACTATGTTAGAACATAAGGAATAACAAAAGATGAGCCCTGCTGGATCAGGCAAGTGGCTCACCTAGTCTAGCATCCTGTTCCCATGGGGAGCCAACTAGATACCTACCGGGAAGCCCACAAACAAGACCTGAGTGCAGCAGTATTGTCCCCTCTTGCGATTCCTTGCAACTGGTATTTAGAGGCATACTGCCTCTTAACAATGGAGCCATCATGGATAAGAGCCATTGTTCAATCAGGCTTAGTTTCAGGACGCGAGTGTATAGGATTGCAGCCTCAGTCTAGTCAGCTGAACAGATGTGGGAGCTGACCCCTCAATACCAACAGGAATAGGAGTTCCATTCATAACAATCATTCATTTAGTCTTTCTTCCCCTTGAGTTTTGAATGCATTCATGAACATCCATTTAAAAAGAATGTCAATTAAGAGATGAGCGTGCCACCTTCACAAAGCAGTGTGTGTTCATTTAGGCATTTAGGCATTCAAGCATTGCTGATGAAGAACCAAAACACAGCTAATTCTGGAATGCTTTACTTCTTACGTGCAGGCATTTAACAGAGCTACACTCAAGTAAAAAAGGCTGTGCAGCACAGCCAACAATTACCTACATATAGATTCCCTACTTTTTAATTCCAGACAGTGAGTGTGAACACAATATGCTTGGCATTAAATTTGCATTTTAACAAGGCTAATAAGTGCATGATTGAAATGAGTGAGTGTCTCCTAATTAGTTTTTGTTTGTTCATCTATCAAGCTGTCTGCCAATCACATACGTATTCTGAAAATAATGTTCACTCGTCAGGTTAACTTTATGTAAAACTATTTATATTTGCTTTTAAAAAAACATGCAGTAAGGAACTCACTCAGCTCTATGGAATGCATCAGAAATCTATCCAAAGACAGACCCCACTGCTATTCTGCAACCCCACTGCTGTTCTGCATATCTGTGAATGTAGTAATAAAATACAAAAAATCTGTATTCAGAAATACAGCCTATGCTAAGCTACAGTTGAGAGGTATCTTTCCGATATGCACACTATGTGATCCCCATCTGGCCATTTTGAAATATGCTATGGTATCAAGGAATAACCATAAATATTCTGTCTTAATACAAAGAAAGCTGTCTTAATACAAAGAAATTTCAGAAATAGACTGGAAAGAGAAGTGGCTGAATTACAACTAATCACCAAACTTAAAACCATGGAGAAACCTGGTCTGAACAAAGACATTGGATTCTTATCTCATTATACATAACAAAGCTATCTTTAGCCATCTCACCCCTTGCCTTTCCCTGCAAGACTAATTACAGCCGTTAAGAGTCGTCAACAGGTTTTCCATACCTATCAGCTGATCACCCATTCCCACCACCCTTCTGAGCAATACCCCTCCCCACTCCCTCACTATATTTAAGGATCTGGTGACTTCTGTTTCAGTGTATCTGAAGAAGTGTGCATGCACACGAAAGCTCATACCAAGAACAAACTCAGTTGGTCTCTAAGGTGCTACTGGAAAGAATTTTTGATTTTGTCATAAATATTCTGTTTGGTGAGGAGGAACAAAACATTGATGAACAATGGTTTTTCTACAAGGGAAGTTAGCAGCCATTCTGGATGGGAGAAAACCCATGGCTTAGCAAAAGGGATGTGCTGTGTTGGCAGCAATAGGTAGGGAGAGTGCAGAGGATATAGGGCAAGAAAGTGGAAAGAGGCCAAGTAGGAAGAGAGTCCATGAGATAAGAGTAACTAGAAGGCTGGGATACCCGAGAAACAAGATATTTAAAATAAGAGGAGCACAATCGCTGTCAGTGGAAAGGAAAGAATGGAGAAAGGGTAACAGAGGCATGCGGACTGCTAGCAAGGAGAAGAGAGAAAGGGAGCTGTATAGAGGTTAGTGTACTGTAGTCTAGGCAGTCAAGGGGGCTGAATGTCACTTTGTGATATTAACTATTCGTATAAAATATTTCAGGCTGCATTAATTAATTGATTGGTTAAAGTATTTACAGGCCACCCCCATACAAAAGAATGAATAAATAAACAAACCATGCTGCTGTACAACAAAATCAGCCAACACATAAAACGTCATAAAAGGAACACCAAAAAAATCATGAAAACAACTGGCTCATCTAATAAGTTTGAACAGTGGAACATGCCTGTCAGCATAAAAAAGACCCAGAAGATGCCCGAAACGCCGTCACTAAATGCCATACTTCTACTTGAAGCTACTCAGGCTTCCGAGATGCAGGCGTCAACTAAAAGCGCTCCACAACATGTTTTCTAAATGTATGAAGTAGTGCACCCCATTATATTTTAAAAGATGAAGTCATAAAACAAAAAGCAAGTTAAACAATTATTACAAAAAGTGGACAAAAGACAAATAAAAATGCTGCTGAATCGACTAGTGCAGCAGCTTTAGGAGGAAACAGGAGGTAAGTGGCTTCTCACATCTAAAGACAGGTTGTTCCAAAGTGGAGGAACCACGCAAGAAAGAGCCACGTGCCCCCCTGTCTTTCTTCTAGCCTAGCCTCTCCCTGTGAGGGTAGGCAGAGAAGAGCATTATCGTGTGACAGCAGCAAGTTCACTGTCTGATTTCTGGTAGAGCAGGTTCCTTAGGAATCCAGGTTCCAGGCCATAAAAGGCTGTAGATCAAAAACAGCATCTAAAATTGGGCCCAGACAAACATCAGTGGATACTTCAATTTAAATCCTGGCTATAAATATAAATTGCTTGATGCATTCCCCTACCTCCCCCCCCCCACTTGCATTTAAAGTATTGTACTTGACTTCCTCTCAAAAATCCTGGGAAATACTATAGAATCATAGAACAGTAGAGTTGGAAGAGACCCCAAGGTCATATAATCCAACTTCCTGTAATGCATGAGTCTCAACAACAGCACCCATGACAGCCATTCAACCTCTGCTTAAAAACCTCCCGTAGTTCACTAAAGGGCGCTGGGAGCTGCAGCTCTGTGGAGAGTAAACTACAGTTTCTACAATTCTTCAGAGCTGTCCAGGTGGTGCAAACATGCTTCAAAATGTTGTGCGGATGCGACTCCTGCTTTTGTTGCAATGGGTCATGCTCCCCCCAACTAATTTATCCTGATTTTTATTGCTCACTGTTCGTTTCATTTACCATATACAGTACTGCATTCTCTGTACAGGGAAGCCTTTTAATGTGTAATGCTTTATTAAGAATTTTATGTATCCTGGAAACCACAGAGTGGCTGGGGCAACCCAGTCACATGGGCAGGGTACAAAGAACAACAACAACTATTATATTTTAAATACTCTGCTACAACGCTTATTGACCACAACTACTACTATATTTCAAATACTCTGCTACAACGCAACGCTTGACAACTATTGACAACAGCTATTATATGTATTTCAAATACTCTGCTGCAACGCTTGACAACTACTACTATATTTCAAATACTCTGCTACAACGCTTATTGACAACCACTATTATATGTATTTCAAATACTCTGCTGCAACACTTATTGACAACTATATTTCAAATACTCTCTGCTGCAACGCTTATTGACGACAACTATTATATTTCAAATACTCTGCTACAACACTTGACAACAACTATTATATTTCAAATACTCTGCTGCAACACTTATTGACAACTATTATATTTCAAATACTCTTGGCTGCAATGCTTATTGACAACAACTATTATAAATACTCTGCTATGCTTATTGACGATGACAACTATTATATTTCAAATACTCTGCTACAACGCTTATTGACAACTACTACTATATTTCAAATACAGTACTCTCCCCAGAGAAGTTCGCCTGGCACCTTCATTATGCACCTTTAGGCGCCAGGCAAAAATGTTCCTCTTTAACCAGGCATTTGGTTGATCCGATTTACATCCTATGCCCTTTTAAAATGTGTGGGGGGGGGGGTTACTGGGTTGCTGCTTTTATTTTTATTAGGTATTTTGTGGTTTTATATCTTGATTTTATTCTGTGACCCCCCCAGGTATAGGGCGGTATATAAATTCAATAAATTATTATTGATATTATTATTGACAACAACAACAACATTATATTTCAAATACTCTCCTTGCAAGCCTCCCCAGGGAACACCTGGTGGGCAGCCACAGAAGCGCGTAGAATACATGAAGCCCGCTTCTCCACTCCGCCCCACCCTCCCCAGGGTCCCACAACTGCAACTTTGGAGGCGCCCTGGCCCCGCCCTCCCTGCGAGAACTGGACCTCATGGGGACCCGTAGGGAAGTCTCTCCTCAACGGCCCTCCACGTGAAGCGCAGCTGTGAAGGTGAAGGTCAAGCTCCCGGCGCCCTAAGAGCGTGGCTGCCTCCGTTACCTGCGGGGCGTAGGCGGCGGAAGCGCCGGTCCCCACCAGGCTCTGCGTGAAGCCGCTGAACTTGTAATACATCCCGGCGCCCGGGGACGGCTGCCTCGCTCCGCCACGCGCGCAGCTCCGCTTCCCCAGCCTTACGAGCCGGCAGCTGACCGCCAAGAGAAAGGGGGTGGGTGGGAAAGGACCTCCTGTGCGACTGGCTCGTTCTTGGACCCCTTCCCCGAGAGAGGTGCCCCGCGCGAGTGCCTGAGGAAGTCAGTGCCACGGGGACGACGAAAGCGCGAGCGAAGTTTACGGGGTAGTAAATGAAGACCCTAAGGCGACCCCGCCCTGGAGTAGGTATTTTATTCTTTTCGCGCTGTGGTTTCGTTTGGCCAGCTTCGGAAGGAAGTCGCTTTCTAATCGGGCAGTGAGAACGACAACCTCAAAGGCTGCATGGGTGTACTTCTTGGTCTTCACTGCCAAAGAGATGGGAAAACGTATAGAGCCGCACTGCAAGTACCCGGAGGCGAAACTTCCTGGTTCCTTTTTGTAGTTTCCCCATCCATGTACCCTTTCCTCCCCTGGGACAAGAGTGAGAGAGTGGAAGAAACCCGCCATCTGAGCAGCAGAACTCGAAAGGCAGAGTTTTAAGTATTTCAGGCGGAAATATTCTGCACAATTTCCTGGAAGCGAACCCCATTGAACCTACTGGCAGGCAGTTCTGAGTCAATAAAATAAATCCGTAATATATTAAATAAATTAAGATGTCATATAAAAGAAATCCGTCATAAATTAAGATGTCATCTCAAAGCAGTAAATGCTGGTTGGTGTTTTTCTTTTTAAGTTTTCACCTTAAGCCCTGGCGTAAAAATAGCAAAATTCCTGTATTTACTGGAGTAAAAGGGAACCTGTGGTCTTCCAGATGTTACTGGACTCCAAATCCCATCATCGCAGACCATTGGCCATGCTGACTGCAGCAGATGGGAACTGGAGTCCAATAACACATGGAGGGCAACAGGCTCCCCATTCTTTCTCCGTTTGCTTTAGTGTGGATGTGCTGGTGCCCAATTGTGCATCTATGCTAAAATGCTGGTCTCTTCCATTGCTTCCTAGGAGCATAAGAATATACTTAAGATTCTACCAAAAAATACATAGCAATCATGCAGTCTTCTTCACATTTCTGTATATCATAGTGGGATCCACATCCCTCCTAAGAACATAAAACGAAACTGCAGAATCAATGCAACAGGTTACTGTACACATAACACAAGAGCCCTGCGGGATCAGTCTAGCCCAGCTTCTAGCCGTGCCTGCCTTTTGGAGAGTGTGTTCTGCTTTTTGGAGAGTAGTGTACCAAAAATTGCAGCTAAAATCAACCCGGAAGCTGGAGTCGAAGTGTGAGTCTACGCTTTAAAAAAAAAAAAAGGAACTTTATGTTTATAGGTTGTTGGTGAAAGAAAGAAAGAAAGAAAGAAAGAAAGAAAGAAAGAAAGAAAGAAAGAAAGAAAGTCAAGAGCCCGAAATCGACCAATCCGCGGTACGGAGGAGCGTCACGTGTAGGACAGTCGCCGAGCAACCGTTGTTAGGGAGAGAAGCCTTTGATGCTCCTGCATCAAAGAGAAAGACGGTCAAGGAAGGTGATGGGCGAGAGGATGGCAGGCTGAAGAGGAGAGGGGCGGAGCAGCAACAACAAAAATAGCCAATGCTTGGAAACTTAGCTTTTAAAAAAGGGATTAGTTCCAGTTCATAATTTAAAAACTCACACTTAATAGTTTTGCTTTGTTTAATTTGTTTCATAAAAAAAATATACACCTCTTGATTGTAAGAAAAGAAGAAGCCTCAAAGCAGTTTACAAAAGAAAAAGATAAAACAATAAAAATCCAACAAAATTCACAGCCATTCTTTAAAACATACAAAATATATATCCTCTCCTAGCATCTATACACTGGGCTCCGGGAAAACTCTGAAATGGAGCAATTTGGGTTGGGACACTGGTAGCTTTGGATCTGGAGGTACTGCAGCCAAAAAGGAAAGAAAAAACAACAGCTGCCACATGTACCCTCCACCTTGGATGGCATAAGGAGCAGTGCTTGGAATGTAGTCATTGCTTTGTTCCTCTGGATTATTATGGCTGTTTGTAAAGTGCCAAAAGACTCTCTTGCCTCCCCAAGCATGACATTTTAGGCAACACCTTATGGCATAAGTGTTAAACAGTCACACCACTGTACTTTTAATCAGCCTGCAAAGTTTTAATCAGCCTGCAAAGACAAAAATGTGTGGTAAAGGGCACACTTTGTACTGACAAATTAGATTAGTCCTCAAATGGCCCGAGGAAACAAACACCGCAAACGATGGTGCTATGTCATTAACATAACCGTGGTTTTGAAAACTCTACAAGTTGAAATGAAACCATATGTTTAACACAGCAGTTCATATGGTGGAGAGGAAATTAGCAATAGTTATTTAAAGCAGGAACCGGAAGGACTCTGCTTGCAAAGTGGCATCTTGATAAATCATCAACTCAAGTGGGTGATGACAGAATTAACGCCTCGGTTCCTAAACATTTTGCATTCACCACATCAGTCTGAAGTATTCTCGCCATGTTAAACTACAATATGGCAGACTACCAGAGGTTGTTAACATTGCATTGACACAATTGTATAGGCAGTGAATTCTAACTTTTAATTTGTTGTTCAATGGGCTGTTGGAGATGGGGATAAATGTAAGAATGCTACAGAATCGTATTCAGTCTAGATAATAGAATTCTAGACATAGTTAGCAGCATAGCCCTATGTATAGATACTCCAACTACTTTCAAGGGGCTTTACTCCCTACGAAGTGTCTAGACGGTTCCACTAGTTAGCTATAGCCCATCTTCAGTTCTCCCATGACAGGGTATCTATCCAGGTGTCCTTTTTATTGCACATTCATGATGATTTGTGCTCATGATGCTATTGGGGCAGTCACACACAATCCTGCTATCAAGGCTATTTGTACCTACAAAAGATTTGGAGTGTTCACATTGCCTCATTTCTGATCTGTACATATAGTTGCATGTCATTCCAGTCTCCAAGCAGTGTGAGGTTCTAGGCGCTTACTCAGAGCTCGTGTTTCCTTTCGGAAATGAGGCACAACGGAGACTGTGGTGTCTTTATGATATATGGTTTATTTACATATATATACAAACCAAGCCTACAATGGGGGGGCTTCACGGCATTGAAGAGGGTCTCTTGCTTCTCCCATAGGCACAGCCTTGGATAACAGCAGAAATCGGCCATAACACACACACACACACACACACACAACTTCTAGCTCATATAACTCTCCACTTTCGTTCTTCTCACTATCTGTTAGTTGAGGGAGAGGACTCACCCATTTTTAATCTGGCACAGAGCCCTCTTTCCTTTGTTCTCTTAATTGTCCATCACTCAGGTGATCAACCGAACACAGGAAGCTAGTCTGGCTTGATTTTAAACACTTGCTGGATGCAGGGATTAAAGTGCCTGGCACCCAGTTTTGACTAAATTCAAACCCTTACTGGATCCTGGTGTCTGACACTCCCAAACTCATAACAATATAATGTTGAAATCAAGGGTGAAACAGAATAAACTGCCATGTGAATGCAGCCTTTGTTTATTTTGCGATGCTTCCCCAGTGCCACTACATTATTGCTATAGTGCAACAAAAGCAAAATAAACAAAAAATAAACCAGGTCATCTGTGGTATTAAAAGTTGCAGGATTTCAGCATGAAGAAAGTCGGTCCACATCCCCTTTCCAACCCAGCAATTCCAAAGCCGTCACTCTTGCTAGGTTGGTTAATGTTAAATGCAGGTAAGTCACAAAAAAAACATGCCATTCAACCCTTTGCTCTGGCTTCCTAGGATCTGCAAAGCCTCATTAGAGCCAAGGAAAGTAGCAAATGGGCTTGAGAGAGTGATGAAAAGTTCAAGGAGCAAGCAGCATGATGTGAGGAGCAGACTGATGGTGCTTCCCCCGAGGGTACAGAGAAATGCAAACTGGAGCCCTAGATTTGCATCCACCAATAACCTTGCCTCATAAATATATGAATAAGTAAACACACAAGAGACATTTCCCCGAGGCCGATCTAAATGCAAACTACTCTTTGTTCTTTTGGGTGTACCATTGAGGCATGTTAGGGAGGAATAGGTGAGAGATGGTTCTATGTTTGCTCTCATTAAGCAAAAATGACATTGGAACAGCAGCAGTAGCAGCCTTCCAGGGCTGTGTGGCTTGTTCTTTCAGAAGAGCTTCATGTTCAGATTGTTTTTTAATGAAAGAAAAAGTACAGAATTCCTCTCCTCCCCCCCTCCTCCCCCTGTCTGCACAGCTGACAGCTCAAACGCCTTTGTATTTTCTTGTGGGGAATAATTTCTCAGTGCACCAAAACTTGCCTCGCAGGATATTTTGTGCAGGACAGATGTCTGCTCCTCGAGCCCTGTGAATGTACCCAAGATGCAGTTCCATTCCCTCAGTCACAGAGAACAACTGAGTGGGTGGATTTTGAATATGAAAATTGCTGTGTGTGTTTGTGGCTTGTTTATGCAGCAATCATTGGTAAAGAGCTTGAAATTGAAAGATGGAGTAGGAGGGCGGGAAGGAACCCACATACCTGTGTTTGCTATTAATATGCGCAGCAAACCAATGGGGAGACACTGCTAACCTCGCTTCTGAAGTCCAAAGGAAGATTTTAGCACCGCAGCAAAGTGACACAATAAGTAGTTTGAAACCTTGAGGAAATTCCTTAAAAAGTGAGTTTTGTTGCTGGCATCCATCTGTCTCAAGTGACAATGGAGTGCGCCTCCAGGAGTGTAGTCAAACGGCCGCATTAGCACTGAAATGATCTCCCCAGGGCACAAGCCTGGGCAGTGTGTATGGAGGTCCCAAGCTACTCAGACAGCAACACACACACACACACACACACACACACACACACACTGCCTCACTGATGTGGCCCAAAAGAAAGCAGAGCAATGTGTTTGGCACCAGCTTGGCTGCAGGAGTTGCCAGAAGGAAGCGTACTACTGTCTTAGGGACTCCAGTCTGTATTTGTGTAGGGTTTACTCCTTAGCCTTTTCTTCCCCTGAAGATATCCTGCAAGGTTTAGTACCAGAGTTTTCCTTCTCCTAGATCAGGCATCCCCATACTTGGCCCTCCAGATGTTTTGGGACTACAATCCCCATCATCCCTGACCACTGGTCCTGTTAGCTAGGGATGATGGGAGTTGTAGTCCCAAAACAGCTGGAGGGCTGAGTTTGGGGATGCCTGTCCTAGATGGACTACCTTCTCAGGTTGATAAGCCCCATCTGCCCCTCGCTTCCCTCTACAGCTACAGCACGTGCAGAAACCACCTCCTTGACTCTTGGACCCACTAATGGTCTTGCCCAGAACCTGTCTTCACATGCAGGGGAAGTCCCTAACTCACCAAAGGTTTGAGACCCATCAGCTATCCTCACCTGGTTTAGCCGGCCAATCTAAGCCGTTTCCTGGTGTGTGGCCGTTGTCGCATGCTGACAGCTTCTAGGAGCCACAGGTGAGAGCTGAGTGCAGGACGGGGACCAAACATGGACAAACTAGCCCAGAAGGAGCATGACATGTCTCCCACCAGAGGTATTGCTCCACCCTTAACACCCCATACCTCCTCCTTCCAAATGAGTGTTTTTCTGGCATTTTAGGGCAAATTTGGTTTGTAGGTTGCTTGGCAGCTGTTGTAATGGAAAAGCAAACCAAGCAGAGATGATCTTCCTCAGGGTTGTGGGTTTGAGTCCCACGTTGGGCAAAAGATTCCTGCACTGCAGGAGGTGGAAAAGATGGCCCTTGTAGTTCCTTCCAACTATATAATTTATGATTCTACGATTCACCGTCTTACATACTCCATTTTCCAATAATCAGTTCTTTCCATCTCAGGCTTCACCAATAGGATTTTGTGTAGGAATCACCTTAACTGACTGGCAGAAGCATGTTCAGTGTTCCATTGTTATTCTTCACAAGTAACCACATGCTTAGTTTTTCTGTTAATTGTTTTTCGACAGGCTTGAGCCCATCACCTCTCATTTTCAAATAAATCACTGATTGAAATAAATCCATTTGTGTTTATTTTTAATCAGATTTGCGCTGCTCTAAGCAGTGCAAACCAGCATACAGACAGCCCTCTCACTTTTATCATCATAACAACCCCAAGACGTAGTTTAAGCTGGGAATTAGTGACTAGCTCAAGGCCACCCTGGGAAATTCATCCTCAACCGAGGAAATGAAATGCACACATTCAGAGGAAATAACACACTATGCTCCCACAAATATTTTCTTACCCAGGGATTGTTGTTAATCATTTCCTTCTCGATTCATATTTCGATAGTAAAGAATTATGCAAAGAGGAAATACAAATATATATTCACAATAAAGTTACACAAGATTAAATGCACGCATCTCTGTAATCAATTGCCCACCTGAAGTTTACTTTAGAGAGAAACTAACAGGGAATGTGTTTTGGCAGGCTTTGCACTCCAAAACAGACACATGAAAAGAAACCCTAGATTATGGGTGAGACCCTTTTCGTTGGTTATGGGGATTTAAAAGGGACAGGAGAGCCATAGCTCAGGAGTAGCACACATGCAAAAGACATATTGTTTATTTATTATTTAAATTTGTATGTCACCATCCCATATACAGTAGATGTGCTCAAAGCAGCTCACAACAGCACAACCAAAATGTAAACAGATACATAATTCCAGTAACAATCAGATACTAAATCACTTCAAAATATAACATGACAATCCAGTTTTATTGTATGAACATTGTAACATTTTAAAGTTACAAAAGTTTAAAGTTTAAACTTTTAAAGTTCTGAATAGCTCAGTTGGTTAGAGCGTGGTGCTGATAATGCCGAGGTTGCAGGTTTGATCCTGTATGGTGGCAGCTGCCTATTCCTGCATTGCAGGGGGTTGGACTAGATGATCCTCAGGGTCCCTTCCAACTCTACAATTCAATGATAAAACACACTATCAAACACCTAGGTCATGGGCACAACAAAAGAATCGCTAGGCGTGATTTTTATAACAAGAATACAAAGCTGAAAATGAATGAACTGCAGCTAAAATATTATGTTCATTTTTCACATGGTCTAGTCCTTCCCCTGCCCACCCCCTAATATTCTTAAGAGGGTCTCTTCTCCAGTCTTCAGAGAGTAGCTGGAAGTGGAGAGGCAGAAATATGTCCTCCTTTCCTTCCACTCTGCAGTTGTTGTTGTTGTTGTTTTTTTAAAAAAAATCATCATCATCATCATCATCTATTTATTTATTTATTTATTTATTTACAACATAAATCCACAACAACTCATACAAACAAACAAACAAACAAACAAACAAACCCACCACCATTGACAATTAAAACATATCAAAATTAAACTCCTATCCACTTACACAAATAAAACATAACATAAAAAATAAAAGACTTCCTTTATCCTGTAAATGGCCTCCTTATTTACTTCTTGCACACTGTTTCTTTTATCTGTGATTATTACAATTTTTCCTAATTGTGACTTATAAAACTGCAAAATCTCCTGTAGAAATTAATCAAAACAAGTCCAGGTGTACTATATTTTGGGGCACTGTTTGGTAAAGTATTCTCTGCATTTCCCCCATTCTTTTTGAAATTCTTGTCTAGGTTGTCCCCTAATTGTCTCTGGCCAATTCAGTATAATCTAATAATTCATCCTGCCATTCCTTTTTTTTTGTTGGAACTAATTCTTTTTCCCAATTTCTGGCAATTAAGGTCCTCGCCGTGCCTGTGGCATGAAGGAATATTTTCCAATCCTCTTTTGCTATACCTGTGTCTGTTATTCCTAATAGTAGAGCTTCTGTTTTCCACTCTGAAGTTTTAATCAGAAATCTTAGGTGCAGAAGTGCGCCCAGAGCTCAGAAACTGCTCGCGCTAATCAAATTCCCTGTAGCAAAATGCGCCTAGAACAATGGGACTTTCGAAAACTGGCATGTGCTCCATGCTGCTGAATGCTGCTATCTCGCCTGGCCACCTGTGAGGGAGCTAGATCATACTAGCTCTCAGGCAAGTTCGGGAGAGCAGAGTGGCCCTGAGTGTATGGTGGTGGCCTATTCTTGTTGTAGATTGTCTTGTCACAACCCAATCAAGTTAGTCATCACCTGCGAGACGTCCACCTATCTAGTGCTTGCCTATGAAATTAGTCTCCAAGGAAGCATGACTGTGACTGCCTCCTGAATATACTAACAATATTTGCTTATCTACTTGCGGGTGGCGCTGTGGGTTAAACCACAGAGCCTAGGGCTTGCTGATCAGAAGGTTGGCGGTTCGAATCCCTGCGACGGGGTGAGCTCCCGTTGCTCGGTCCCAGCTCCTGCCCACCTAGCAGTTCGAAAGCACGTCAAAGTGCAAGTAGATAAATAGGTACCGCTCTGGCGGGAAGGTAAACGGCGTTTCTGTGCGCTGCTCTGGTTCGCCAGAAGCGGCTTAGTCATGCTGGCCACATGACCCGGAAGCTGTATGCCGGCTCCCTCAGCCAGTAACGTGAGATGAGCACCGCAACCCCAGAGTCGTCCGCAACTGGACCTAATGGTCAGGGGTCCCTTTACCTTTACCTTTACTTAAAGCATTTTTTACCCTGCTCTATACCTGAAATAGCTGCTTTTAAAAGTCTGTGGCCTGACAATCCCTACCCTTGGGCTTTACAATTCACAAGGTAGGATACACAAGGAAATGGGGCTAGGGAGGGAGGAGGAAAAGGAAAGCTCACTCACCGCCCTTAAAATGGCACTGGGAGGAATTTCTGGCCTGTGGGTCAAGCATTTTTGGGGAAGACATGCCCACCTGTTCTACAACTGGCGTCATACAGGGCATCAGGTGTGGGACAGGGAAGGACTTCAAGCAAGCTCTATATTGTTCCTTCATTGGTGTGAGACCTCCTCCCAACCACCCATCAGCTCAAGGGCCACAGGAGCACACCTTGCTCAAGGTGGGGGAAGAGGTTTTCATTCAATGGAATCCATGCGGCGGCTCCTTCCCACCTCCAACATCATGATGATATTTGGCTGAGACATGGGTAGCCCTGCTCACCTGTCTAAGTGGACCCATGGGGTGGGGCCAGATAAAGCTGGTCACTGAAGCCAGAAAGCTTTGCCCTCCTGTCTTAAAGTAGCAGTTGTCAACTTTGGTGACCAACTGGGATGGAAACGGTCCAGGCAGCTGGTGTCTCAATAGAGCTGATAGAATAAGCCTGCTTTGCTTCCCTGCTCTGCAACCCAAGGATAGGACTGCTGCTAAGTGACAGTTTGGGGGAAAGCCCAAATGTTTTTCTGCTGCAGTCTTGTGAATTTTTTTTCTCTCTCCAAGCTGCCTGAAGAGCCATGATTTCTTTTCTAGGCACTCGCCAAACATTTGTGTCTGGTATGAAAGCCTGAAAAGGGCGGCTGGGGGTGGGTAGGTGGGATGAATGGGAATACAAATCCCCTTCATATCCATTTGTACATTCAGAACCTTTTCTTCTGTTTGTCTTTTAGTCAAGGTACTTTTCCAAATTGTAGGTGCTCATTTCCACCCCCCTGCATTTGCATATGCCCATAGCAACACCCCCGTTAGACATAATGGTGAGGCATTATCATTCTTCTCAAGAACGGCAAAGTGCTGAGAAGCAAGAGAGAGCCAGGGATCCAATATGTTTTAAGGGAGGAAATATTGTGCCAGCGTTTTGCTTTGGGGGAATCCAGAACTTTTTCAAATTAGCTAAGATGAATCTGGGGAGGAAAGTTAATGAAAGAAGGTGATCTTTTCATTTCATTAGTCTGTGTTCTAACAATCCAATAAAAGTCTGTTGAATAATAAAGAATGCGCTTTCAGAAATTTCATTTTTCCATAATTACATTGGCAAGGAATAAATAGTCTGTAATTGCACTGGATGAGTTATAAATTATAGCAAGTTTGCAACAGAAAGTACTTTTGAAGTTCCATTTGTCTTCCTATACAGTGGCGCCCATATGTGTTCAAGGAAGAGCCTACTGGTTCGGTTAAAATTACCTCGTGCAAAAATTAGCATTTCAAGAGAAAACACACCGAAACGCACAAAGTACAAAATGGAAGGGAAAGATAACATGCCCATGAATGCACACACTGACCATCCACCCCAACACCAGAATCTCCTTGAGGAGGGAGACATTGATCCAACAGAAATCTTGGAAAACACAGGCACACAATTAATATATATTTCTTCCTATATACATAAAAATGAAATGTGTCATCATGCTGCAGTTGATATGGCCATCAGTACGTGGCGACAACTCCAGTGTGACTAGAGAATGGCAGGCAGGCAAGCAAGTAGTGTGGGTGGCAGGAGCCCCAGACAAGCTGGTTAACCGAGAGGGGGAGACACTTCAGAGAGCAGTTTGGCAAACAATATAGTAGAAAATTGTTGTACATAATAATATCTACATCATATTGTGATGAAGAGCAAGCTTAAAATGAATAAAATTAAACAGAAATGGCATGGAATGAGACAGGGGCGTACCCAGGATCAAAACTAGGGGGGGCAAGCCATGGTCGTTCAGGTTGTGACATTTCAGCACGGAAAGGCGAATGAAACCAAAATTTTAGGAAAATTATATATAATTATAGCAGTGCTTTATTACGGTAGTTATTATAATTATTTGCTTGATTTTTTTTAAAAAAATTTTTCTAGTTACATGTCTTATACCAGGGGTGGCCAACTCCCAAGAGACTGTGGTCTACTTTCAGAATTAAAATCTGGCAGTGATCTACCCCCATTTTTTGGGGATCAGCTCAAAGTTGTTGACCTTTTTTGGGGATGAGGAATGCCCGTTTTTTAGGGGTTCGGTTCATTTTTAGTTGTTGAGCTTTTTTTAGGGACTAGACCTTCTGAAATAATTGATTTAAAAATATGAAGATTAAGATTACTTCAACTTCCTAAGCATCTAGGTATGCTTGCCTAAGGAAGAATGCTTTTAGCAGGTGCCTGAAAAGAGTCTAGCAAAGGCACGTGCTTTGCTGCAATAGGCAGGGAGTTCCAAATGGAGGGGAGGTTTTATTTATTTATTTATTCAGCTCCACTGAATTGAAATTTCAGCCAGGCATGTCCGAAGTCCATTTCAGGGACCTAATTCGGCCCACCAGTTGGTTTAATCCAGCCCCTGTGGCAGTTTGGGGTAAATTCCTTTAAAAACCTCAACAACTTCAACCCTAGAAAAGGTTAACAACTTTGGTCGGCCCTTTGGTCAGCCCTCACGGCCCTTCACTTCATCAAATCTGGCCCTCTTTGAAAAAAGTTTGGACACCACTGGCTTGCACCATACTAAATTTGTTAGCCTTTTAAGGTAACTCTTATTTAAAGCAGGCCCCTACCCACCCCAAAAAATACTTTTGGTCTCACAAACAGCAGCACATTCCACCTCAAAACAAAATATTAAACAGTAAAAAAATTATAACTCCTGTTAGGATAATTAAGCCAATCTTACACATAGATTTTATGGGCCAATTTATTCACACAGGCTTTTCCTATGAGGTTTTGACAATTTGAGAACTCAACCAGTGAAATTGCTAGGAACCATAATATAAGTTTCACAGGTGCAGTATGCACATATGTTGGTCACATAAGTTGGCATCTCTTCATATATTCCTTTACTTCTCAACTACTTTATAAGAATCTGAAAGCAAGGAGACATAGCAGCTCACACCTCTTCCATGCAGCAGCATATCAGAACACTAACACTTTATGACTAAATAGCTTATAATTTACTTTAATTACTTGCATGCAAGCAAGTGTTAACCATTAAGTGACAAGATGTATTCTGAAATGCAAAGAAGTGAGTTGTTTGAAAAGCACAGGAAAACATCACTGCTTATTTATACTCCAAAACAAAATAAAACAAAAAAATCCTTCCAGTAGCATACTATAAGGGTCTGTTGACTTTTGTTTCAGTGTATCTGAAAAGTGTGCATGCACACAAAAGCTCATACCAAGAACAAACTTAGTTGGTCTCTAAGGTGCTACTGGAAGGAATTTTTATTTTATTTTGTTTTGACTATGGCAGACCAACACGGCTACCTACCTGTATTTATACTCCAGTCATCAATCCAGCAATAGAAAGTACATCAACACACAAGCACACCGAACCATGTGTGTTTGTTTACTACCAGTTAGGTAGACTTTGTTTAGTTTTAATTTAGATTTGAAAAATCATCCAAACACTTTTCTTAGGGGTTAAAAAAAGGCGGTGGGGGGGGGTTAAAGGCAATGGATAAGCGGGTAAAGTCACTCACAAAAAGATTGCTGTGGATCAAAACAGCAGCACAGAGAAAGCTCCGTCTTCCCTTCCAGAGATCATACAACCATGGAGGGTGGGGGCGAGGGGGAGGGGCAGGAGTCAGTTTTAGCGACCAGGGCCATCAACTGGGATTAGGCGTTAATAGGTCACAGAGTAGCCTGCTTCTTATCAAGCAGTCTAAGGTGGGTGAAAACTTCTGGAGACTGATAAGGAAGCTTGGGGGGGGGGAAATCAGGGAGATCTCACACTTCCCTCTTTGCTCAGTCTCAGCGAACAAGCACTCAGCAATGGTAGTAGCGCTGCTTTTTAAGCCAGACCCAGGAGACGACTGATCATTTTTGCTTCTGGGGGGGGAGGGCAGCTTGCTCCTAGGGGGGGGCATCTGCCCCCCCCTGCCCCTGCCTCGGTACGCCCAGAAAGATCCAGTGTGGTGTAGTGGTTAAGAGCGGTGGACTTGTAATCTGGTGAACCGGGTTCGTCTCCGCTCCTCCACATGCAGCTGCTGGGTGACCTTGGGCTAGTCACACTTCTTTGAAGTCTCTCAGCCCCACTCACCTCACAGAGTGTTTGTTGTGGGGGAGGAAGGGAAAGGAGAATGTTAGCCGCTTTGAGACTCCTTCGGTAGTGATAAAGCAGGATATCAAATCCAAACTCTTCTTCTTCTTCTTCTTCTTCTTCTTCTTCTTCTTCTTCTTCTTCTTCTTGGAATCCACATACCCTCAGAAAACTCCTATGCATGATTACAAATTATTTGTGCTCACCAGCAGAACCCCAATGGTTCAATTGAGGGTTCAAAACACTTTTTGGCCACAGCAGGCACATTTGGGATTTTGAGGAAGTATCACAAAACAGCTGCTGTAGAGGGCATTACATTAACATAAAATGGTTGCCACATCTGAAGGAAGAAGAAAAGAGACAGGACCAAAAAACAGTCCAAGCATTCACCCTCAGTCAATGCTGGGAAAGACCCTGCCAGGCTAACTCACAGAGAGATCTTTGCACATTTCCATTTGCGGAAAGGAACTGGGAGTGGATGTGCAGTCCTGGCATGCAATGAAATGTGGTCATGTTGAAGGGGAGACATTCAATGAAGAAGCAGCTGAACCAGTGCAACGAGGAGCAGAGCAGGAAAGCAAACAGTCTCTCTCATGCATTCTGGTTTCTTGAGGGGATTTTGTCGGCATCATAGGAGGGACTGGTGGTCACCATGTTGGTGACCCCTGCTGTAAGGTCCAGAAGTCCACTGTAAGTATCCTCATACCACATAGAATAATACAACTGCGTGAAAAGGAAAGGTTTATATTTTTCAGGAACTAGGAAATGCTTTGCTGGCAAGGGAAGCAAGCCAGAGGAAATTGGCTCCAAGCAAATTAAGGCTCCAAAACATTGCAGGTGACCTTTGTGTTTAGAAGTCATGCACAAGTGTGCTTTCAGTATAACATCCTTTCACAGCCATGTTCAAAGTACCGTGCCTTAGAACAGGATATAGAAATAAAAGAGTGTTTGGAGAAGGCAACACTTAAAACTGCATAAAGAAGATTTGAAAATGCTACCCGTCAGAAAGCTGGATAAATCCAACCTGTTCAAGGAGGGATTGTCAAGTGAGGGAGAAGGAAGCTTCAAATGCTACAGAGATGGAAGCGCTCTGCTTGAGCGCCTCAATAGTTCAGAAAGAAGAACAAAATTAATCCATTGCTGCCACATGCATTTATACCTCAGAACTCATAAATTACCCACAACCTCGAGCTTGTATTTCCTCCTTCTCCAGATGGAAATTACATTTCTTGAATATAGATTTCCACATCAACTCTGGGTACTCATTAGAGCTCAAAGGCTGCAGTGCCCTTCTCGCGTTGATACATGCACACAGTCACACACACTTTCGGCCTGACAATTCCCCGATTCATCTAGGTAAGCCTTTTGAAGCACTGACTGATCGAGTCCATTCGGGTGGATTGAGTGAGCCATTACTTGTGTCAGGGAACTTTTGAGACCTGATTGATTCTGATACCTTGATGGAATGCAGATGATGCAAAAGCAGGAGTTCCTAGGAAAGCCATACCTGCTCAGGCCTGAGACGAGGAAAAATGAGGTTGATTCCAGTTGTGAGAAATTATTGAGATGGATGAAGACCTATGGACATGGCAGGAATGTTCTGAGGATCAGCACTGTGCATTAGGGGGAGGGTTGCAGCTTTGCATGTAGAAATCCCATGCTTGGGTTAGGAAAAGGCATGCCTGTCTGTTGCACAGGAGGAGAGAGGTAAGTTGGCAGGCAGCATGGACCAGGACCCAGGGAGGCAGAAGTAGGATGAGAAAAACCCTTACACAGGACTTAGAGCAGCAATAAAGCTGGCTATATGCTGTTAGTTGGATGGAGTTTACCAAGGAAGGCTGAGTGTGTCATATTGATCCAAAGCAACCAGCCATAATATCATAGCCTGAAGGTCTCTAATTAGAGCAGGACTCAAGAAGTAATAACACCAGAATGTTCTCCATTGTTTATGGGTGATGCAAGACTATTAGGAAACTTG
This sequence comes from Lacerta viridis, assembly GCA_900245905.1. NCBI lineage: Eukaryota > Metazoa > Chordata > Lepidosauria > Squamata > Lacertidae > Lacerta > Lacerta viridis. Next base: position 606,622 of record OFHU01003698.1, on the reverse strand, counting down.
AAAGAATGTCTCGGCTAATGTTAGGAACAGCTCCCCACACATACAGACCCTCCCTGCGAATGAGACCAGGGCTTTCTTGCAAGCGAAGCTTGCTGGCGTTTTTCCTAATTTACTTCTGCCCGAAGCTCTAGCAGCTTTATTCTATAATTTAGCATCTCTCAGAAAGGCACAGAGGAAAGAAATACATTAAAAGACTTGAACTTCCATCGCGTAGTGTAACTTTTGTGCCGCCGGGCAAATGCCACAGTAGGATGTATCGACAGAAGTATTAAGGCGCAAGATAAAATTGTTTCGCTCCGTCCAAGGCTCGGCAAGACTGTTCTGTCCTGTTCTGTAGCTTTCATACGTCCACTAAAGCAGAGATGAACTAGAAAGGATTGAGGGGGCAGGTATAAATATGAGAAAAAAAGCCTCCATCTTGTGAGTCTGTGTTTGTGTGAAAGAGAGAGAGAGAGAGAGAGAGAGAGAGAGAGAGAGAGAGAGAGAGAGAGAGGTACACTCGATTATGTAAAGGCAGCACTAAACTAAGTGTAGCAGGCTCCTCTTATTTTATGAAATGTGGCCATACTTAAAGGAGATTATTCAGTGCAGGGGAGGCCAAGCAGGAACTGAGCAGGAAGAGCAAGTAGTCTCTCACCTATTGTGGATTTTTGAAGGGATAATTTCTGAAGTGTTGCTTAGCATACTGGAACCCATGAGTAATTGTTCATGAGCAGGACTCAACATAGTCTTCAGCAGATCGCGCCCTCTCCTCTCCCATGAGTCCCCTGAATTGGTTACATGGGTTCTGTCAACCCTCAGGAGCAGACTTGGGGATGGTGTGGGGCGCATGCAGGAGCACGGGGTGGGGTGGGGGTGGGGGCACATTGTGCTAGTGCTAATCCTTACTCCACCATAATTATTTGGTTGAACGCTGCCCTTTTTCAACATAAGAACTGCCGCAGGATCAAATCCATGAATGAGTTCAGATGGGATTCAAGTAGATGGCTGGGCACTCTGGGAGTAAACCCAAAGTCCAAGTAATGTCAGTCTTCAGTTATCTGAGGTTTGTCTTGCATTACAATATAATGTCTCTCTGTAGGTTTACTTATAAATGCCATGTGCCATTTCCCTGGTTCAAAGTGATGTGCCGATAACATCCAGATGATCATAGCTATTTATTTTTAAAGAAAAAAATACAGTGGTACCTCTGGTTGTGAATGGGATCCGTTCTGGAGGCTTTGGGAAGCGGGTGGCACTGTGGGTTAAACCACAGAGCCTAGGGCTTGCCAATCAGAAGGTCGGCGGTTCGAATCCCCGCGACAGGGTGAGCTCCCGTTGCTCGGTCCCTGCTCCTGCCAACCTAGCAGTTCAAAAGCACATCAAAGTGCAAGTAGATAAATAGGTACCGCTCCAGCGGGAAGGTAAATGGTGTTTCTGTGCGCTGCTCTGGTTCGCCAGAAGCGGCTTAGTCATGCTGGCCACATGACCCGGAAGCTGTACGCCGGCTCCCTCGGCCAATAAAGCGAGATGAGCGCCACAACCCCAGAGTCGTCTGACTGCAACTTTACCTTTACCTTTAAGGTGCTACTGGACAATTTAAAAATAAATAAATTATATTTTGACTGCGTCAGACCAACACAGCTACCTACCTGTATCTGATGGATGTGAGGGCGATCTGGCTGCGAAATCTGCCACCCCATTGATCCCCAGGGTTGATTCGGCTTCCTCCCTCACTGCTCCATGTGCGTCCCTTCCGAAGCTGAGCACTTGGTGGAAGAGGACAAGCATCCCAGATGGAAGGAGTGCACCATTCTTTAGTCAAGGATAATGGTCAATAATACATCTTATGGTGTCCAAAAATCACATTAAGGAAACATTACACAGAGCTGCAGAAGAAAGAAAGTTAGACTAGAAATCAAAGCTTGGGCAGCAGAAGCAGCAAAAAATTGGGCAGTCCCTACTTGAAGTATTCAATCTGTCCTCTGCTCTGTTTCTTTCACTTAAGCTGCTTTCTTACTGAAGGCAAACATCTAGAGGGGCCATAAATGTAAAGTAGGAGTTACAGGGAGGCTCATAGTGAAGAAATCTTCTGTGATGACTGTGCCCTTAAAATTGAAGGTCCCCTAAAAACTGACATAAGAACTTAAGAAGAACCTGCTGGATCAGGTCAACAGCCCAGCTGGTCCAGCATCTTGTACTCACATTGACCAACCAGATGCCTGTGGAAAACCCGCACACAGGACCCCGAGCACAAGAGCCATCTCCTCTCCTGTGGCTTCCACAAATGGTAGAGTTGCCAGCATTTGGTGGCCCATCGAGCCAAATACAGTCATGCTGGCCCATCAAAGGTTAACAAAATGCACCCAAAAACCTCCAGCTGGTTCTACCTGTCTGGAACGGCAAAACCAGGTGGGTCCTCAAGCACCTGGCAGGCAACAATACATACCTGGTGGGCTGTGAATGGCTGCTTGATTGCTCACAAGCTGTACAAGCCTGATGCAGCCAGATTACACTGTCCTAATCATGTCTCATTTAGTATTTCTAGTTAATCATTCAAAGGATTTTATAATTATTATTTAACTGCTGAATAAAATATTCAGGGGTTTGGGATTTCAACCCACTTCTTTTCTGAGCTCCCGAGTTGGTCTGAGCGCCATTATCCAGCTGACATCATTCACTTGCAATTCTTTCATTATTATTATTTGATAGCCTATCAAACACAGCATGAAAGTTTAAAGAGATAACGTTGCGATGCATCCATTATGCCTGTTTTGGAAATTGTTGCTGATGCGTGATCATAGGGAATGCGAACTCTCCATCGCTAGCAATAATTGGCAGAGTCGAGATGTGTTTCTGTGGTCCAGACCAGCCTTTGTCAACCTGGTACCTTCTGGAGGTTCAGGACTCCAACTCCTTTCAGCCGCAGCCAGTTTGCCCAATGCTCAGGGATGGTGGCAGTTGGACTTCAACAATAGCTGGAGGGCAACAGGCTGCGCGAGGCGGTTTCAGGGCAACCCATATAAACAAGAGACCCAGATACAAACAGAAACCCCACAACCAAGTGCCATGCACGCAGTCACATTCATATTTTCATTTCAGGTTTGTATGTATTCCTCTCCGAAAACTCCATTCTTCTCCAGTTGTAAAATATGTCTGGTTCTAGCTGCGAAAACGTCTGTGTAAAAATAGCTGTGCGGAGTTCATGAGTTATTACCGGTACTTCAGTGGCTTCCAGTTCAAATTCCCTTGCAACATTTCATTTTGGCAATTTGGGTTGGCAAGCTCACCGTGGGACACAAAGCCGCAAGCAGCATCTAAAGATAATGAATTCACGCCCCCCTCCCCTTGGCCTTGTTTTCACTGAGGTTGTAAACCTCTGTCCACACTGGACTGTTTCAGACAAGGTACAGGACTCAGTTACATTAGTAAAGAAACAGTGCTTTGAATTTGCTGTGGACATGCAACACCAGATGGCGCCAGAGAGCAGGAAATTTTAAAACGAGATTTTCCAAAAAGGTATTTTTCTTTTGTTAAAACAATCTAATTTCTGACATTTATAGCGTTTTTTCCTGTGTTTAGATCCACCCATAGTCTCATATTCTCCATATGTAAAGTCCCCTCTGTATAGAGCCAGCAGTCAGGGAGAAGGATTCTAACTTAGATGTTTATGCTAACTTAGATCTATTATGCTACTTTTCCACCTGCACGATAAGAAGTGACTTGGCGGAAATTTATAAAACTAGGCATGGCGTGGAGGAAAGGGATAGAGAGTTTTTCTGTCTGTCTCAAGGCCCTAGAACTCGTGGACATCCAATGAATTAAATGAAGACTAGGCAAATTCATGGAGGAGAGGGCTATTGGTGGCTTCTAGCCATAATGACTATGCTCTGCCTCCAGAGTTGGAAGCTGCAATGATTCTGAATACCAGTTGCTAGAAACCACAGGAAGGGAGAGTGCTCTTGTGCTAATAATAATAATAATAATAATAATAATAATAATAATAATAATAATTTATTATTATACCCGCCCCCATCTGGCTGGGCCTCCCCAGCCACTCTGGGCAGCTCCCAACACAATAAAACATCAAACATTTAAAAACTTCCCTAAACAGGGCTGCCTTCAGGTGTTTTCTAAAAGTCAGGCAGTTGTTTATTTCCTTGACATCTGATGGGACATTCCAAAGGGCAGGCGCCACCACCGAGAAGGCCCTCTGCCTGTTTCCCTGTAACCTCACTTCTCGCAGTGAGGGAACTGCCAGAAGGCCCTTGGAGCTGGACCTCAGTGTCCGGGCTGGACGATGGGTGGAGACACTCCTTCAGGTATACTGGGCCGAGGCTGTTTAGGGCTTTAAAGGTTAGCACCAACAGTCATATTCTGCTTGCAGGCAAATACTGTTTTTGGTGTCATGCAAGTGGGCATCCATGGAGCACTCTATCTATCCTGCAAGCCCCCACCTGAAATCCAGACAGACAACTCAGGGGTGGAATTGGGTGATCTTTCATAATGTATCTTCTCCATTATGACCCTTCTCAGTTTTGTGCCCCCCTCAGCTCAGCTCAGCACCCTGTGTAGGAGAACTGCCTGCAGTGCCCTAGATCCAGCGCTGAGAGAAACATCCCCTCAGCAAGAACCAGGTCTGCTGTTTAAAGCCTGGCTGCCTTACAGATTAACAAGGATCGTTTGAGGACACAGCCTTTGACCTTTGCAGCCATGCTGCTAGGCCAAAATAAAATCCAGCTCATTCCTAGCCTGGTTGGGGCTTTTGGAGGTTAAAAGAATTAAATATTTGTTTCCCAGTAAAGGGGGAAGCCTAGCAAATATCAGCAGAGAATACATCTGTTGCATAAGGAGGATTAGGATCAGTGCAACAGTTTACATTCAGAACAGGAGTGGCCTTTGAAATGCAGTATGAAGACACATTTAGGAAAGTGCGGTCTGTTTTGACTGACCTCTCTAGGCTCTTGAGTAGACTTACTTCCATGTACATGAGACACTTTTTGATGCTGGGAACTGAACCTGAGCTCTACTCTAAACTATTGCCCCTTCACAAGCAATGGCAGTGCTTGGTCTGGTAAAGACACCACATCATCAAATTTTACCTGAGTGCCTGGGAATCCTATTTCTCTTCAAAGCTCTGCTCCTTAAATCTAACTCTGTGTGGGCTGGATGAGTAATGAGGTTATATTTTGCTGGCATCTATCTGTCTTGAGAGACAATACAGTGTGTCTCCGCAGGTGAAATCAAACTGCTACAGTGCCAAAGTGACCTTCCTGGAGCGTAAGCCTGGGCAGTGTGCATGGCTGACCAAATGACCAGTGATGTGGTCCAAAGGAAAGCAGAGCAATATGTTGGGCACCAGTTTGGCTGCAGGAGTTGCCAGAAGGAGGCGTACAAGACTGTCTTAGAAACTCCAATCCAGATTTGTGTAGGGTTTACTCCTTAGCCTTTGCGTCTCCTGAAGATATCCCATAAGGCAGCGGAAGCTTAGGATCAGTTTTTTCCTTCTCCTCAATGGGCTACCTTCCTATGTTGATGAGCCCCATCTGCCCCTCACTTCCCCCCACAGCACATGCAGAAACTGCCTTCTTGACCCTTGGATCCACTATTGGTCTCATCCACTCAATCAGCCCATCTTCGCATGCAGGGGAAGTCCCTAATTCACGGTGGGTTTGAGACCCATCAGCTATCCTCACCTGGTTTAGCACCAGTCAGGCAAACCCTTTCCTGGGGTGTGGCCACTGTCGCATGTTGACAGCTTCTAGGAGCTGCATGTGAGAGCTGAGTGCAAGTTGAGCGCCTAAGGTGGACAAACTACCCCAGAAGGAGCACGTGTCTCTCTTTATAGGTACTATTCCTCCACTAACACTCCATATACCCCAGGGGGATATATATCTAAAGCAGTGAAAGGAACTCTTTACTTGCTCACAGGTTGTCTCTGCTGAAATTCTCCTTAAGGTTTTTGGGTTGTATACAACTGTTTTATTGACCAGCTTCATCAGTAAAATTAAGTCAAACTATGGTTTAGAGCCCTGGCGTGCTCTGGTCCATGGAGTCATGAAGAGTCGGACACGACTGAATGACTGAACAACAACAAATGGTTTAGCGCAAATGAGAAAACATGCTGGCTTCAGGCGAGAAGTCTGGCTGCTTTGCTTAGAGTTAACTTGCTAAATGGACCACTATTTCGTTGCATTGGGTTTTAATTGTTCAACAGCTGCTGTTGGTATAACCGTTTTAATGCTTTAGTGATTGGTATTTTAAGTTGAATCATGATTTTATTGTCAGTCTCCTTGGGCTTTTTGAAAGAAAGGTGGCATATAACTATTTGTAATTGTTGTTCTCATCAGCAAGACAGCCGAACTCGTAACGCCATCCTCATAACAAGAGTCCTGCTGGATCAGGTGAACGCAGAGGCATACCTAGGCACCCTTGGCAAGATGTATTGGTGTGCGCAGGCATGATTTTGGCACCCTCCTAGGCCTGCACCCTTTGCGGGGGCCAACCTGGCCAATCCCCAAGTACGCACCTGGGTGGATGGCCCTCCTAGTTCAGCACCCTGGCTAGCCAGATGCCTGTGGGAAACCTGAAAGCAGGACATGAGTGCAACAGCACTCTGCCCACCTGATTCCTAGTAACCAGT